>CM024794.1:9894973-10307473 GCA_014281875.1 Nibea albiflora
TCATAACACTTAATCAGGATTGCATTTCAGTTGTATGGCCTTCAAGCTTTGCGTGCGTATGTGTGTGTAGTCTTTGTCCAAGGAGAATCTGGGATGTTCTAAGAATCTTATTTGGTATTTGTTTCGTTTTGCCTCCAGGCTCTGAGTCATCTAGATCCACAGTCGAGGTTCGGAGAAATTAAACCAGCGCTAGCTGTTCTTACGCACTATGAAGAAAGCATTGCTTTAAAAAAAAAAAAAAAAAAAAAACACCAGACAATGTTGTTATGTTCTGAAACAGTGTTTTATTGAGCACGCGTGAGCCTGTACAGATTGATCCACTTGTGTGTCTTGCAATATTAAACATATCCACTTGTACTGCCCGTCATTTTTCAAGTGACCCTGAAGCCACACCCCACTGTGTGTCCTCTAACTCTGTCCTCTAACTTATCTTTGATGTCTGCGTTGTTGCAGCAGCCAAAATAAGTTTCAGTTTTTCAAAGTTAAAACAAAACGTTTCTTCCACTGCTACTCCTTCATCAATGTTTCCTTTACAGTCTGTCCTTGCACTTATAGTTTGCAGATATCATAATCTTCTGCAGAATGCCCTTAAAGTAAACAGTGTTTTGGCATTCGTTGAAAATCCCCCAGTTTCCCATCAGCACCTCTGAAAATTGAAAGGAAATTGATTTATGCGAGGGACAGGTGGGACACTGATTAAAAACGATATCGGCTCGATTCAGTCACTGCAACAAAGAGCACAAAGAAAAATAATAGGACAAAAGATGACAGAATTACCCGACTGTATAAAAAAAAAAAGTGTTATGGATCTTGCTTTGTGAAAATTGCTTGTCCTCTCTCAGATGCACTGCCTTTACATAGCTTTGGAAAGCAGTCAGTCTCTGTTGCTTAACAGCAAGACCACTTGACAACAAATAGATCAGAGACTTTGGCAGAGTGATTCAGGCCTGAAATGTGAAGATCTTTTGCCCACGCAGCCACTCTGAGTCACTGCAGGCACATATGGGGTTGTGCCTGGTGGCGTCCTTCTGTAACTATCCAACTGCTGTTTACCACCGACGTATACGTGATTGTATTTGAATCATCTTCAATACATGTTAAACATCCACTCAGCCTCTCAACAGCTCCTTTCCCATCCATGATTGAATTCACTACAAGAACACAACTGCACATGTACAAATACCTAATTGGGGGCAATTTGCATTTTGAGTAGCTAACTTAATGCAAATTTGCCTTAGGAGAAAAATCAAGAGGTATGTGTGCATGTTTCACATAATAAGAGGACCACGAGGACTGCAGTCCTGTTCAGTTAGAGCTGAAAGGTTGGATGTAGCTATATAATGATTCATCATGGCTCTCAGTGGTATGTATTTTCTGTGGGGGTTTAGTTACTCTACTCTGTAGCTTCGTTATTATTTTCCTACAGAGAGCTGAATTCATTCCTCCTGTCCAGGTTAGTTTGTGTTCGCTTCTTTCATCAGTGGCTCTTAAACATTTGCGTTTAAGATAAATGATCATCTACCTCTGCAGCAGGCCTTAAAATTTGCCAGAAAAAGTAACAATAATTTGGTTAGCATTCGTTTACTACGGCTCCCATGAGTCTCATCCTTGTGGATGCCATCAAAAGCTCATCAGATCTGTAGCTTATGATGATTTTATGTCTGCTAAAAATGATGAGCTGTCCAGATACGAGCAGAATATGAGCAGAAACCCTCCGTTATCATAATCACATACTCACCAGCTGCAGCAAATGTAATGAAATATGTACGGTGCGCGGTGTGCAGATAGAGGCATTGTAGGAGTAAATACTCAGATACGTACAGTGAGAAGTGCTACTCACTGATGCAGATACAGTAATGTGTATGTATTTATATAGGTACTTAAATGAAAATATGATACAGATGTGTGGGCTGTTGAAGCGGTGAGCCAAGAGTAACACAAAGGAGTATGAACACGAGCGTCATATTCTCTGTATCTTTCTATTTCTGTCAGGTTTATTGTTTCATGGTGACAGCAGGAGGGGCTGAGAACAAGACCGAAAGAGGCACAACAAACGTGTGTTAATGCATTTAATTCCCACATGCTGCATTCAACGTTCATTAACTAGGTGCATACCAAGATCAGAGCACACCACCACAGATCTCTCCATACTCGCAGTGACTGCACTCGTCATCACGGTATGTTGCAGCTGCAACTGCGAAGGTGTCAAAAGAGCGATTGGCTGAAAGTCTGCTTCCTACCGGCCCCATTGCTGGTGTTATCTGGCCTCACTTCCTAGGTGACAGCTTTTTGATTATTCCCATACACAGGCTGCTGCATTACGCTGCTCGTATGTAGGCTTCGAGAGCTGCCCGCACCCTCTCACTTCTACACCCCCCCACCCACTCAGTGCTCAGGCTTTTGATAGGCATGAAATAGCCTCACTGCTGAGATTGCTACTTAGTTCATAGAAACAGTTTAGCTCATAGAGTCACACCAGTGCCGACACATACAGGCACAGGCAAGCGGGTGCAAGTGCATGTAAAAATGTGCACCCACCATATACACAAATGTATTCATGCGTTTACGTATGCATGACTGCAGAGGCACATTCACACAGCCACACGCACATACCGATGACTTTCGTTTCAAAAGACTTCAAGAGCGGCGGTTATGGTTTTAGCAATGATTTATTTTTTTAAATTGAAGTTCAATGGGCAGAAGGTGACTGTGCTCGGGGGCTAAAACATATAGGAGGGGCGGACAGCTGTGTGTGGTGTTGGTTTGTTGACACATTGCTTCAATGCTATTTGAAGATAACAGTGAGACCTATTCTACATTTGTTCAACAGTGGTCAAATGTTTAAAACATTCTTCTGTAAAACAGTGGATGGTAGAGAATGTTGCTCAACAGAAGTAAGCAATGGATTGTATTTTATTTATGATGTACTGAGTGAATGTGGGATTAATTGAAAATAAACAACAGTGAGTTCATTGAAAACAAAGTTGCTCCTTGATGATTGTTAGCAGGATTAATTAATTATTGGTTCTGTTGTTTTTCACGGGCTGTGTTGACAAAAAGATACATTTCTTCTGCTGCTATTGGATAGAAACAGCTCTCCAGTGTTTTTCCCTCACCTTAGATCGAGGTAGCTTGTGTTCAGTCTCTCTCACTGTTGCCAGGTAAGCGTTGTTGAGGGTAACGACAGGTACATTAGACCTGCCGAGGGAAGAAGGAGCTGATTGGTCCTCAGCTCCTTCTATAACGTTCATCCATATCATGCCATTGCCATAGAAACGCACCGCTTTCTATATAACAGACAACGTACTAATGATAACAGTGCTAAAAATGTGCAGCCGCGGTCTAAGTATACCAGTTAAAGACCATTCAAGAGAAAAGCATCCGCATTTACCGCCCATCACCACCACCTATGATTTTCTCTGCCCCCTCTCACTCTCGCTTTCTCTTCTTGTCCCTGTGTGTCAGTCTTGCAGGTTCAAGTGTTAGATTGTGTAGGTGCTAATTACCTTTATCTCATAGTGTTGATATTACATTGAAGTGTGATTTGAAGTTGATTTTTTTTTTGTTGTTGTTTTTTTGAAGAAGGCAACTTCTTCATATCCATTTTAATTGGTACATCATTAATCACTATACACAAACTCATCAGTTTCCCTCTGGAACAAGTCTTTTTTTCTAATCTTTGGCTCCCTGTTGCCGTTTATCTTTCGCAAATTTATATTCGGCATATTCGTATTAAAACATGAACAGCTTGACATTTCATTTGAAATTATCACATTTTCAGTTATCTCATCTAAATTTTATTGATATGAGGGAATAAAATGTCATAGTTGATATTTCAGCACATCTGTTTTGACTGTTTTTTTTTGTTTTTGTTTTCAATCAGTCCTCAAACTATCTCCCTGTCCTAATTAAATATGGAGAGATAATTAGTCCATGCAACATGATAATTATCTACAGATGGCTCTCTTTCCCTCTGAAGCGAAGTCATTAACATTGCAACATTTCTATCAATAGAAGATTTTATGCAAATATATTATTGCAACTTGTTATAACTAATTCTGAATGCGTGTGCCAGATCCTCTCTCAATTTCATCGATGCAATCGTGAAAGCCTGTCAAATATAATGACTTTGTGCTGTCTGTCTCACATGAGCAGACCTCTAACAGGACATGTCCGACTCCCTCTGCTGATGCAAACTCAGCAAAGATGAAAGAAAGTGCCAGGGAGTTGGAGGAATCTGTGACTGAAGAAAAAACAAGTCAGCTATGAGACAAAAGTTGTTTTGTTTTTTTTCTTTTGCTGCTGCCTAAATCAGGCACCTTGACAGACCTTCATAGTTGAATGTGATGGATGGGCACAGTAGAATAGCTGCAGAGAGTTTTCATGTTTAAATGATGATGGCATTCAAGTGGGAGATAAAGAGAGAGTGAGAGGAGGAGAGGGACGCACACGTACATAATGGTTACTGCAATGTTGCGCAAAAAATGTTTTCAGGACAGTCAATGTAGTTTGGTGATCTACACTGGTGGAATGCTTTCTCTTTCTTAACAGCAATACATATTTGATTATTAAAACAAATGAATAAAATAAATAAATAAATAAAATTGCCTGTCCTTGTCACACCTACTGTAGCCAGAAAGACAAAAATGGTATCGTATTGATTGATACATACATGAAGAATCATCGGCTGATTGTTATGGACTGCAGGGGAAATTACACGTGACTTGAGCTGGATTTGAGCATTACAGTATATAGTTGGGAGACTTTTTTATAACTTGAAGATGATGGACAGCGAGTAGGAGAGAAAATAATAGAAACTAAGGGGGCAATAAAAAAAGGATAAAGAGAGAACCAATATAGAGACGCAGAAGAATGGGAATGGGGGCAGTGAAGCACTTGGCGAGGCAGTAGGGATGCAAATCAAAGACCGGTTCCAGTCGAGAACTGGTTCCAAATTGTTCGATAGATTAGAATTGGCTTATTGATTCCTTTTATCGACGCTGTGCCCAGCGCAGAACAGTGACAGCAAAATCTACATCGAAACTGCTGGACACGTGTCAACAAGAAGAAAACAAAAGAAAAATCTAAAGTTTGGCTTAATTTCACCAATAAAGACAACAACAGCATCAACAACAACACCAGCAATATGCTGAAACATCGTTCTACGCTATGTGTAGTATATTTGGCGCTCTCTGACTGTCTCAATAGACAAAATGGACATGCTACGCAATAAAACAGTTGCTTTTATATTAAAAGTCTGTGTAGAGCTTTCCCCCCCCCACACAGAAAATTGATCAGGAATCAATAAGGGATTCAAAAAAGACCGATAAGCTGAATGAATAACCGACTTGGTATCACTAAAGTCTTACAAAGTCCCATCCTTAAGAGACAGACACACAGGCAGACAGTGGCATCGGGGCAGATTCAAACACTAGTTAAAGAGACACGGGGCACAGCGGGATAACTGCTGCTGTCAACATGAGGTGACACTGTAGACAAGTGCTGTGTGTTGCCAGAATTTGGGTGATTACTGTAACATTGTAACCTACTTTATCTGGAGCTCAGGAGGCCTTAGGCATGTACCCGTGCCCCCTCCTTGTCCTTCTTCTCCCCGTCTCATTCCCTCTCTGACACGAACACACACACGCAGACTGTTTTTTATGTTCAACAGAGAAGTGTGTCAGACGGTCTCTTGCGGCTCATAACTGTTCTTCTGTATCGTAAACAGCGATCCAGTGTTCATTTTGAAATTGGTCACGAAAGTAAAACCAATCCCTTTGGAAGCCATTCACAAAATGATTAAAGTACACCCAGAAATGAAAAGCTGACCAACACTGATCATCCTCACAAGGACAGCCAAGTAGTAAATTATTTCCGCTGCATGTCAGCTTTCATCAAAGTAAAGATACAGCCAATTACTGTAATTATATAGCATTTTTCACCCCCTTACAAAGTGTCCCACGGTTACAAATAAAGGAATATAAGTACACATCAAATTACAAAAGAAAAAAATATGCATCCTTATTGAAAGCAATCCACTGAGTGGATCAAGGAAGCATCAATAAAATAAAAAAAAAAAGAACTTAAGGTCAGACGAGAAAACGCCAGTTGAATTTATTAAGATGTGAGATCCCCACTCTCGTCGTGTTTTCATCAGCACGCATTAACAGCAACTCTCATCCAACCGTCTCACCCGTGAAATATGTACCGAATACTTAAGTGAATCATTTTAGTGGCTGTAATAAATATACAGTCGATTGGCCAGTCACAGACTTGTAAAGTGCAGCGGTTTGTCACCTCTTAACGGCGAAGCCTCTTTATGACTTCTTGGCTAGTTACACCCAACTGTCTGGTAAAAACTAATCTTGTTTAAAATGCGGACTCAAAGCATAACCTGCTTTTCCTGAATACTGAGCGGCTCCCTCCGCTACCATGGTGGAGGAGGTAATGGGCGAATCAGTGACAGATCTGTGGTGACGACTGCTGACATGCAGGAGAGAGACGGAGGGAGAGAGAGAGTGTGTTTTGGCAGATGATGAGAGAGGATAATATTGCCATAGTACCAGGGGTATTAGAGAAAGTCATTACTGTCCATCATCACGCAAATGAAGACATGTTTAAGTGGAGATGAATAGCCCCATTGATGAGGAAGGCTTGTTATGGTAGATCCGTTGAGAAAAGCGGCTACAGGGGGTTCATATTTCAATAAATATTTGATGGGCGAGGACGGCTGTATTAGAGTGTGTGTGTGTTCAGTGGTGGGTGGGGGGTTTGGTTATTTATATGTGTGTGTGGCTATAAGCGTTTGCATATCTATGAAGAGCCATTTGAAAGGGGTTTTAAATGAGGGAGAAGATCACTTTCTCACTCCATCTCCCAAGTGGGAGAAATATATTTTTTTTATCTTCTTCTCTTCTCTGCATCTGATCTATTATCCTCTTCAGGGCTGTTCTCTCATCCATCTCGCAATCTATCCCCGTGAAAGCATGAATGATGGAATATATTGTGTTGGCTCAGAAGCATCAGAGCCAACCAAGTTGATCTGAGTGAAAGTTATTTGTTCCTTTTTTTTAACTTCTGTCAACATGGGAGAAAAATAAAAGTCAAACCTTGAGGAAAATAAAGTATATTCAGCTGTAATTGCCCGGTAGCTTCCTTCCACTGCCATCCAGCTTGCTGCTGCTCTGACAAGTTACATTTATTTTGTGATTCGATCCACTTTTTGTTTTAAGGGGAGAGACCAACACCGTGTTTCTTATTGTTTGGCTCATTAATGTGAAGGAAAGTTTGTCAGCTCCGTCACAAATATATCCCACCACCCTTCCATTTGCAACATAAGCACTCTGTCTAAATGGATTGCAGTCATACAACTTGTCACAGTGTGCAGTTTTGTGCTCTGTTAGGTGATCTGTCTGCGCTCTGCTCCGGCTCCAGCCAAGCGCTTTTCTTTTTAGACTTGAATTAGAGGTCACCTGGATCGTCATCATTCTTGGTTATGGGCTCGGGGAACAGCGACATCATCATTAATCGCTGGCGGGGCATCCACTGCCTGACTCAGCACCTCCCGTCTCCATGAGCCAAATTCAAAAGATTGCCCCGACTCTGCGCAGGCCTTTACTTTAAACTTTTTTAAATGATGTCATCTGTTCTGGGCAAGAAAAGCAACCTTATGTAACTTTTCATTCATGGCTTTATTTTTAAACCTGCTCATTCTTGGTCAGGGTCACGGGGAGCACTGGAGCCTGATCCTGCAAACATTTGGTGAAAGACAGCATGATTTTAGCTGAACAGTATGAGTCACACTCGCATTCATTCCTGTGAACAGTTGATTGTCTTCCACTTTCATATGAGGCGTAGACACCCTGAGGAAGAACATGCAAATGTGAAGAACATGCATGCGTGCACAACAATATTTGAAACAGTTCATACATAATAATGTCTCTTGCTGCTGCGCCTGCTGAGCAGAATTCCTGTTAGTTATTTGTTGTTCAAGAGCACCTTGTCCAAAATGCTTCGAGTCTTTTGTGGATGTTTCCTAGTGTACAGAGGATCTAATTCATCATCCAAAATTGATTTTCTGAGGGTGGCTTGATTTTTATGCCCAATTAACTATTCTGATATTGAAGGATGCAGAGGTGACATGTCAGCAATGAATAACTAAAGTGGTTTTGACAGGTTGGCAAAAATGACAGATAGCTGACAGCTGTGAATAATGTACTCTTCAATCAATACATGCTGTTGAGCCTGTACGTCTAAAATACAACAAAGCTGAATGAATCAATGTACATTTCCATTGTTTTATGTTGAGTATGGATCCGATGACTGATCTATGGTGTCAGTTGTTTAAACTTTAATGTTTTCTTCTGCAAGATACATATGTATGATGACCAAAACCCAGGAATTAATCTAAATCTTTGTACTGTACCTCACTAGACACAAATATAATCTATAATCACTTAAAGTGAATTTACCACATCTCATGTGTCTTAGAAGTCGTTTGAATCTGAACTGTGACATTCTGTAATCGCCTGCTTTTAATTTGAGGTGCACACAGTGTGAAGCCCAGAAGTTTCTTTCTTGTACTCTCTCACTTCTTAAAGTGCAATAAAAATAGCAAGTTTGGAAAATGATGACATGGATTTTTAATTTGAGATCAATTCTCAAGTATCCCCGACCAAATAAGGTTCCCAAGCAAGTCGAAAAGTGCCGACGTAACATATTCTAAACTCCCCAGGAAAACTGTGCCGCCTGTTCTGCCTACAAGCTGATGAATTGGAGCTGTGGTTTTAGCTTTGCACCTGCTCAAAACCTGAAAGTTTGTTTTTTGTGTGCGTGTGTGTGTGCGCGCCTGTGTGTTTTCTGTAGGATCACTTTAGTCATCAGTACATGGCGCATTAGCACAAGAAGCTGACATGACAGGACAATAACTTTTCCTCAAGCTTGATTGGATATGGCGGGGATCTGCCAGTCTGCCCACAGTACTGGAACAAAAGGGAACCTCTGCTGTTTATGTGTAATCTGAGAGTGATGCGACACCTTTTTGTCAAGTCAAGCAACTTTCAGCTCATTGTTTTAGGTTTTAGGTTCATGCTCACTGCTGTCATTGGCATCATTTTTTTTTAGGTGCAGCAGGTGGCTGTTTTTAGCACAAACAAAACTGCCTAACGAAACAGCAGGCAGTCACAGATAGCAACTAGTGAACACAGTGAAGCATTAAGTAGCTGAAGAGTCAGGTAGTTTCTTCAGGTGATGGTGGAGACCAAAACAGAGCTAAAAGGGGAGTGAATATTGCTTGCTAGGTAGCTAAAAACTTGGTTTGGGCTCAGTAATAGCAGCAGCAACAACAATAATGCAAGTTATAATTACAGCTGTTATTTATGTATGCATTGCGGAGTAGATCTACAGCTGAACAAGATAAAACTGCAATGACTTGAGCCACTGTAGATGCTATGTGTCTACCTGCCACTATGTCCATGTTTTATTTTGTGGCTTAATGGGGTTGTGTGGCAGGTGTGTGATTGCGGTGTTCATGACAAAGCTAATGAGGCCATTAGCAAGCGAACAAGCACAAACTAAAACACACTTCGTCCCCATCCTGCAGTACACAAGTTGTTTCATTCATATTTTTGACATGACTGCACACGCTTTTTCAATTAGCGCTTCCCATTTTGTTTGATGAGTGTCTCCTTCCTCTCGTCGGGCTTCTCTTCTCCATCATCCTGTAACTGGGTGTTTTTCCCCTTCTTCCTTTCTACTCACTCACATGGACCCTGGACGGTAGCATTAAAGAGTAGAGACACATTTCATCACACTCTAACGCTTCCGCCACACATACACACACACACCTATTTAGACATGGCGAGAGGTTGACAGTGTCAGAGCATCTATCTGGAGGTTCAGGAGAGTGAAATTCAATTTCCTGTCATGGAGAAATCAGAAGCTCTGTCAAAGCAAAGCAAGGCCACATCCAGCCTGTTGTAGAAATGAAAGAACTGCTTGTTATGCATTTGACTGTCGGCCTGCTTGACATCAAATGCGATTTGTCTACTGCAAATTGAAATGTCCAACAAAATTTGAATATGATGAAGGTCAAAGATCCTCTGTTTGGATTGATCCTCATTCAGTCAAATATGTGACTGCTGTGTGGACACACACAAGAGATCTGATTCCTTTTTGTCTGTTTTGTTTTTGCAGGAACCTTGGAAAGTCAGGACTCAGAGTATCTTGCTTAGGACTGGGTGAGTAGACTGTGCTCCACTACAATAATGCATTTCTCCACCAGTCCCTTACTTGCGAAAGAACACCACAGATTACACAGACTTAGTAAACCATATGATAACAAAAGACACAGTCACAAATCTGTTTGTATTGTACTCTTTTATACTGTTACGGACGAGCTTTGCATTGAATCATTTAGACATTTAATTAAGTCAATTGTTAAATCTAAAACAACATTGCATTCAGAATCGGGCTGGGAATTGTACAATTAGGTTCAGCCTGTTGTCTTATTAAACCAACAAATCTACTGTGGTTGTATAATTCCCCTACATCCTGGGGCACACACTCACACACACACACATATCTTCACTTTTCATATAAGAGAGTCAGAGCCACCCCAACTCAGTTTCAGTGTTTAGCAAGAGAGTGGGCAGTAGACAGCACACACACACACACACACAGCATACCTACTTCTGTCATCATGGAGAGTTCTCAAACAACAGAGGATTTTGTGTGTGTGTTTACTTGTTCCCACTCTCTTGTTCTTGTCCACATAAAATATTAGCCCACTGTTCCTGTTCTCTATTACTAAGAGAAGTTCAGGGTAGGACACACACACACACACACACACACACACACACACAGTTGGATAAATACTACACTGCAGACAAACACCTGCACACCCAGTGACACCTGTACTGCACCAGTGTAGACACCGTATTAAAACAAGTCACTGCAAAGTCTCTTAACTGTTTTTCATTGATCAAAAAGCTTTTGATTGGCTGATCAACTCCTGAGAATCTTCATGACGGCAGGAATAGGAAACAAAATCTGGTGATAAAGACCATTAATTAAACTTTACTAAACTAAGTGATGATTTACTCACTCATTCATTATTGTCATAATGTCAGTAACGTAGTAATATAATACATTTTACTGCACTATGCAGTAATATAGAAATAAGTTAATAGTAGTTTTAAAACTGTAATATATTTGATTTCTATGAATATTCTGCACTAGTTAATATAATATTTGCTTTGCTACAGATGCCTTCACAGATGTCAATTATTCAGGCTCTTTAGTCTGAGACGTATTGAAGCACCAAGATGTTTCCTAGCTTGACTGTCGACCAGAATACTTAAACACAGTATGAGATATGTGGTTCATTTCTACATGATATCAGGCTTAAGTTTTTGAAGTTTTAGAGAAAATATGAATCATCACCAACTCAGCTTGGTTTAAAGTGAAATATTTATTAGATGTTCCTATCTAATTTCTTGTGGGAGACCCACAGAAAAACTACACGCACTTTTTCAATTAGAGTAGCTGCACTCTAATATCATTCATAAATAAGTCATGTATATTCTCCAGAGTCCACTCTGGTTTCCTAATTAGTTGTTAGAGAGGGAAATTAGAATTTGTTTAAAAGCAAAACATTGGCCAACATCTCCAGAATCAGAACATAAAAACTTGAACCAGATGAAAACGGATCTTTGTTATTTCCACACTAGTGATGTTGCACAATTTCTTGATTACCTGTCAGGCAGCATCCCCATCTCCCCACGCTAATGCCTGTGCTGGTTGTACGAGATGTGATCTTAGAAGTTAAGTTATAATCATGATATTTGTTACTGTGGCCTGATTTGAATTCCTACCAGTTGAGTTCACTCTCTACCGTTGAAGTATGTCATATATAAATGACGTATTAGCCCTTTTGTGATGTTTGAGTTAGCTAAACTTGCATTAGCTTACCTACTCTTTGAGGTTCACTAATCATTATTCCATGTCATCTACAGTACTTATGTCGGTCACATCACAGTTTCCACAGCAGTGGAAAAAAGTTATACAGTAGTAACTGGAAATGACTCATGTATGAAGTTATCTTACAGAAATCAAACAGACTTGAGAGTGATGTCTTTCTTCTTCTAATAACATAAACAATGTTTCTTTATAATCATTCACAGCAGAAAGATATTGTCCATATGTTACAAACTGTCCTGTGTCAAATGTGTGTAACAGGATATACTGCAGTATGTGTGTGTGAAGTCTGAGGGTTATCTTACTTTCAGATAACGCGACTAGTCTCCATTTAAATTTACTGTTTAAATTAGTTTTCACTTTGCATAAATCCAAATTTGAAAAATTAATAACTTGAATCACAGCCAAACATGCAACAGTACAGAGAGGAGGCCCTCGAGGGCTCAGATCAGCCGCCATCCTGTAAATTGGATCAAAACTTCTAGTCCTCAAGGGACATGGGCTTTAAGCCAGCTTACAGAGTCTGACCTTCAACAGGACATTTTGTGCAGCGTCCACAAACAGGCGACGCTTCAATCACAGTTTTAAGGCTCTGGGTGTTTGGTGAGAAAGATGATCATGCTTTCTGCACCTGCTTTGGCTTTAGTTTCGATGCTCTCCTCGTCTGCTTTAGCCTCTTTTTGATGACTTGTCAAAACTCTAAGCTGCCTCCTGGTCTTTTCGGTATCACCTGTGCATCTCACCATAACGGCTACAAACGTTCAAGTCAAGTCTAAGTCATACTACTGCTGACTAAGCTTCCTTATATTTACTGAACTCTTGCTGATCTCATGGAGGCATCCCTCTTGCATGGATTCGAAATTAGCTTAATCCAGTGGTTCTTGGGGTAGTTCACACTCCCACACCCCACTTCGAGAAACAACTAATAAAAAAGGATCAAAGTAGAATTTTCCTCTAAACTCTTGTGTTTATTTTCCTAAATAAATCACTTCATATTTCTTGGTGGTTATCCATGCCTCCCCCCTGTAGTGGCTTCCTGCAGGGAATTTCATATTCATCTGCTGAAGGTCGGAAGTTTCTCTGAGCTTACATTTCACACTTGTATTACATCAGAATAATTTTCCTCATTTTCATTCATGCAGATAAATACAGACTCATAACACGGCTTCATGATGCACAGAAGCAGTGACCGCAAAATTGTTCTCTTATCATTTTATTTACGTCGCTTATATGAGCTGCCCTGATGCTGATGATCTTTCAGTGCCAAGAAGTTTTTAATCCAAAAATGACGAAGCTGGCTAAATACATTCGTGACATTGGTAAGTTATATAAAAGAGGCATTTGGGTGGCGTGTAGACTTTTCATGGTGTTATATCTAGTTTTCAGGCTGTCTCTGAGTGCTGCTGCCCCAGGTGGTTCATGACAGACTGAGAGGTCTGACTCAAACTGGCTGAGCTGCACAGTGCAGAAAAGGTCAGCATAATGCCAGCTGCCTGCCACATGCTGAGCTCAGGGCGGACATGATGCTGGCAGGGGAGAGGAGGAAGACACAGGGCAAAGAGCAAGATGTTAAATGGTGTTTCAGTGTTTAACTTGAAGGAGAGGTGCTGAGGTAGACGTGACTGTAATGTGTGTTTGTGCAGACATTCTCACGATCCTGCAAAAGTCAGCAGAATAAACACGCGCAAACTCATATTTCTGTCTGACTGACAGCACAGTAGACGTAAATGAATTCAATCATGTTAAATTCTGATTCATTCATTTGTTTTCATTTGTCGCTGTTTGTGTGAAACACAGCCAGGAGGAGATGTAGCTGTCGCAGGAGTCTCCCCTTTTTAAAGAGCCAATCTGCAGCAGCGCTATGAATCCCCCCAGAGAAACACCGTGCCACCAGCAGGAGCTTCATTTACATAATGACTTAATCGTTTTAAGATTTATTTTTCATAGAAACTCAACCTTTCTTGCTGTTCAGAAGTTTACACATTACACGAGGGAAGCTGCTGGTTTGAAGCTGAAGTTTGGTTTTTACATCCAGACAAAAAACAGACATTTTGCTTTAAGTGATTGTTTATGGGACAATCCAAAAAAAAAAAAGTAGTTTAGAGTGGTATTTGTATTTGCTCGCTGTATAACAGCTGCACTGCATGCTCAAAACCCAAGGCAGCTTTTAAACCTTTCAACCTGGCAAACTTGGCCAGAAACCAGGATGTGTTTTAGATGAAATATCCAAAAGTTATATAACAACGAAGCAGCAGATTGACCTCGACATGGAGTGGCTGGAGAACAGCTACTTGGATCTGTGAGGAAAGTGATTAATCATTGCTAGCATTTACTGGAGAATGCTGACCAACAACCAATGTCTTTTTGTTTTTTTTCTGGGCCATTCATTTCTGGTTTCTGTTTCTTGGATCAAAAAGTTACAGCACTGTAAAAAGCTCGTAACTTAAATATAAATCACCTAAATGTGATTAATGGGCTGCATAATGTGAGGAAATATTACTTTGCTACATATTTTTATTGAACTTCAGCTGTGGCATAAATCAGTCACCGGTGACTGACCATTCATAAAGCTCTATTTAATTAAATGGTCATATGCATGGTTTCTCCTGCCAATAACTTGTAGTTATTGATTTAGAAATTAATGTATCATGATGGCTAAATTCAACTATAGGACTATTCATTCCCCACCATGGTTAACTCACATATTTATAACTCATGTACACACATTAAATATGTAAGCTGAGGAACTGATAGCAGTATTAATTCAAGATTCTGGGGAATTTCAAGGAACTGTGTCGACTGTGTTGGGTTCATTTGCTGCGTGCTAATATATGTGTGGAATTAGTATTCCAAACGTGCCGTCATATCCCAGGGACAGAGTAGAGGATGGAGGAAGGTTGTGATGAGATGTGAACAGGAAAAATGAAGAGGAAACATGAGACGCCTGCCATGGCGGTTCAGCTGGCCTTCATCCTTCTAGTGTCCATCTCTTACGTTCTCTGTCTTTCTCTCTATGAACTCTCTCATCCTCTCATCCTCATGTCTCTATCTAAACTCTTAACTCTACTCCACTTACTTTAATGTTGGGACGGGAAGAGGAAAAAACATTTGAGAGAACACAGGAATTGAAAATAGAGAAATAAACGCCTTCCTTCCTTCCTTCCTTCCTTCCTTCCTTCCTTCCTTCCTTCCTTCCTTCCTTCCTTTCATTGATTCACTCACTCATGCTGTTCTGTTCGCCTTTCTCCGTTCCTCTGGGTGTTGCTCCCTCAGGATGCAGCTGCTGGTTCAAGCAGCTTGTTATTTGGTTAAAAGAGGTTGGAAGAAGGCTAGCTCTGTGCTCAGGCAAGATCATGACAGCTTTCACACACATGAAGACACACACACATGCAGTTTATCATAAAGCTTAAAGCATAAAGAAAATCTACTGGCATTTGTTTGTTTTTAATTATATTTAAGTAAAGAGAAAAAAACAGTTTATCCACTACTATACTTGTGTAGTAATACAATAATATAGTCTTTTCCTGGTATTGGCATCAGTCTGAATTTGTATGTATCCTTGTTAAAATTCAGTTTCCTGTTTATTAGCATATTAGCCAAATTCTGAGAGTCAATTCAATATCAGTCATTTCCATTCCACTACCAATAAAAAAACTAATTTCACATTCCAGCATAGCACAATTTAATATTTGTTCAATTTACATGCCACATACTGTGTAACAACCTTCAATGTAAAAATGTCTCTCCAGTTAATTGAAACTGAACACATTCATACAAAACCTTCCAGACGAGTGGCATGGAGGACGGATTAATTGATAAGTGAAATGATTATTGAAGTCACCACAGGCAGCACAGGCAGTCTGCTGCTGCAGATAACCCACAATCTCTGCATTCACTGAAAACACTCAACAGACTGACTGCAAGGAGGTCTGCAGTGGCTTCACTGTGCTGTCAACACACACACACAGTGGAAAAATGAAAAAATGGAGAGTTTGTGTGTGTTTGCATGCGTAAACCTCATTTTAATTAGCTGACAAAACAAAACAAAAGTTGATGTAGAAGTTTGAGATCAGCGTTATCGGAACCATCAGCACTTCTGCGGGAACCCATAACTTTTTTCCTCACAGCACACACATGCCACACATCCAGGTCCGTGTTTTTTACCTGACTGCTTGCTGCACTGATGCAGTTCTGTTGATTAATGAATTCTTAAAGCGGTCCTGCAGTGTAGAGAAGACAGGATAAGGATGGACCTCTGTGCGTCGTCACCGTTGTACAGAGTGGACCAGCATGTGTTATAGCCTCTTTCTCTCCTTCTTTGTGCAGCATTTGCTTTCATCTGTTTTTATTTTGTACCTTCAGCATCCTGATGACAGTGCATCTCCTCGCAGTGCTAAGGGGAGCAGACAACCTGATCCATGTGTCACCATCTCTTTGCTTCAGTCTTCGTTCACTGTCCACTCTTTTTAACGTATCCAAGTTGTTTGTCATGTTCTCTCTGTGATAGATGCTTCCTTCACCTCTGCAGCTGAGGTAGAAAGTCGTCTCCAAACAGCAACGTTGCATCAGATGCGCTCAGCAGCAAGTTGTTTGTGAGAGACATTTTATTTTATCAATCCAACTGTGGTGATTGAGTAATACTATGTAAAATGAACGGTAAAATATGATGCAAAAGATGATTTCTGGACATATTTTTTTAGCCCTGTTGTATTGTCGAATGTTTATATTGTTCTGACCACCCCCACTATGCGGCAGCTGAAAGAGCAGACAACACAGCAATTGACATAACGGTGCAGACGAAGGTGATTCAAGTAGAATTGTTTCCAAGAAATTGATTGAACTTGAAGAGTCAGTACAGGAGACAAGGGCATGCAGCAGACCTGAAAATAGGTGCAAAAGCATGGTGTGTGTGTGTGGGTGTCTGTGTGTGTGTGTGTGTGTGTATATAAAAGGTACCATACAGGTACTTCAAGCTTAAACTCAAACACTAGCAAAACCACTCTGATCCACTCTGATCCTCTCAAAACAAAAGAGGAAGAGCTCTTTAACAAAAGTCTGTGGGGCTTTTTCCTCCCAAAAGAGATTTAAACTAGTTTCTGGACAACAAACCAAAAGTTCTAAATACTTTTATAAAATGATACTGTGGCGCCCTGGTGGTCTAGCACAAGTTCCCCGTTCATGATTTGAGGGGTCATTTTTTATATAATACAGAAACCTGTGGGTGACATCACAGACACTATACCCACTTTTATTTAGACGGTCTACAGTGTAATGTTTAGGACACATAGGATAATACACAACCAAAACATACTCGATTTGATTTCAACTAGCAACCTTTCTCGCCATGTTTTCTGCCTTATATTATACTTCCAGGTATCAAGTAAAGTCAAGACGGTCAAAGATGGAATGACACCTGCAAGCTAGTTCAAGCAAATCGCACTCCTCTAAACCAAACATACCCGCAAATTTGGTGGGCTATTTAAGCTGCAAAAATGGCCCATCTTTCATTCTGCTCTGCATCAGCATCACTACCACCACCCCAGCATCCACCTGCAGCCTATGGGGGCTTTAGATATTTGCTCATCACTCCTCAGTATCTATGTATACATATCTGCAGTGAGATACCAAACTCTAACAGTATTCTGCAGCGGCAATAAATCATTCCTGCCGTGAGTTGTCTGGCTAAATATCATTACTATGTAGGAGCCCTAACCCTAAGATGGGAATTTGCTGCTCTCATCTATTTTATATAACCTCAAATTCAATGTTTTACACTGTGGGTCGGACAAAACAATAATAATATTGTCAAAATATAACTCAATACATTAATAAGTAATAGCGTTAATTAAATATTTAGAATAAAACTGCAAAATGGAGTTTTTTCCTTAAAGCTCTGATCAATTGGTTAAAAAAAGTGGCTTTTTTTGGCAGTTTTATTTTTAGTTTTTTCTGTAGCCTGCTTGATTATATACATAATTGTTTTATTAGTACATGTAATTTATTAATAGTTTCAGCTCCTGAGATTGTTTAAAAAAATGGGTTAGAAGATGATGCAGGTGTGTTTCCATATATATCCCAAGTCGAACCATAATTTGACTTTTTGTTTCGTCTCATCTGGATAAATCTTTACCTCTCAAGCATAACCAGCCACGAGATATACTGTGCCCTTTTACTGAAGCCATAAATTAATCCAACGAAAATTTATGACTCAGCCTTTCTGTCTGCAGGCAGACAAGCCGAAAAATGCTGAAAAAGAGAATTAGGAGGTCAGTTAAACCGAGACACCAGCGAGCGATGCTGCATCTCAATCTGTGCCATCTATCACACTGCCAGGCATAGTCCTGGATTCAACACTGGTTCAAAGGATTCACACAAAGCTGAAAAAATAAATAACACCTCTTGCCAAATCTACAACTCAAATAGTTTCTCACTCCTCAATCTCTTCATTTTCTTTCCCTTTTACTTCTTCTGTCCTATTTTGCTGCCTTGACCGCGTGTCAGCTTTGCCTTGCCTCTTTAGACCTCTCAGTTAGAGTACGGGACAAGTGAGATGACTTTAAAGTCTGTGTAAAGGCAATTCTGAGATTTCTTTTACACACACATGAAATATGTTGGAAAATAGTTGCTGAAAACATGTGAAAAGACATCAGTTTCATCAGTTTTCAGTCCAGGATTTTTTGGATGGTCTTAAAGGGTGGCTCGATGACACACTGAGGCCACCCTGAGCATTCAGGATGCAGATTAATTCATCTCACTCAGTGTGTTTCAAAGTTAGTCATGTCATTTTCTGAACTCATCTGACACCTTTCAGTCGCTTCAAAATTGCTGCTTGACTGCTCCCATGAGTGGTTGTGGCTTTGTATTCAGCAATCGCTGAGAATACTGCTCATTTTTTACCAGATTTTGACACCTCATTTCACAAACGTGTCAATATTTTTAATCATTCTGGATGGTTAATGACACTTTATTTTCATTTTACATATTTATTTTACATATTTATTCTTACTTTAGACTGACTTTAACCCTCAATATTTATCAGATATGGTGCCATTTACATAACCATTATGGACTCACCAGTTAAAGTTTGCCTGCTGACTTAAAAAACATATTTTAGCTTTAGGAAAAAAACACTTCAAGGTTATCACCAGTCCTCTTGTTGTGTAGCAACATTAAGTGCCACTTCCGGCTCTTGATTATAAAAAAAAAATAAATAAAAAAAAAGGAAAAGAGGCATTGCATTTATTGCTTGCGGGGACTGGATTTCCATCAAATAGAAAACTTAGCTGGACCTATAAGAGCAGTGGCCTTGACATAAGAGCTCTGCAGGGTTTTCATGCCATGCTGAGCCTCCAGCTCAAGAACAAAGCTCAGAGCTGTGACTGGACGTCATTAGCTGTGATTACCATTCCACCACAGTGGAGAGGGCTGATTGAACACCCATACATGGACACTAACACATATACAGGCAAGCTTTGTGTACATGTTTAAATAAGAAATAACAAGCACACACACACATTATACTGTCTAATGTAATGATTGTATCGTAGGTGTAGTTGAGACTTAGTTTGGTCGCCATGGTTACTTTGGTTAATAACATCCAAAAGCAACTTTTCCCACATGTCATTACTGTTATAATACTTGACCCCCCTTTTGATTGTGCTGATGAGGCAACATCTACAGCTTATTAAGTTAAGATAATATCATTATGCACCAACAGATTCAGTTTATCCTCAGGATGTCATGTGTAAATTAAACCTCAGCAGAGTTGATGTTATTGTAATGTACGGAGTAATGAGCTCTCTTGTATGTCAGTTGAAATGAGCAGATGGTTAAGTGCCGTTTGATTGTCCCCTGTCTCTGAGGTACGTCAAATGTTTCATGACAGTCGAGCAGCAGAGGTCAACGGAGTCAGTGCAGGAACTGTCTGTTCGTTTGGTGTGAAATTGTGGGCACTGGGACACAGACACAGAAGGATTCGGCTCAGAGATAAAAGAGAGAGCTGAGAGGGCAGTCTTATGGCCTGAAGGGAGTTAATAAATATCCCCTCAGAAAAGAGAGAATACTTAATCATCTGGAGGGGTTTCATTATTCTCCTCATCGCTATTCTAACTGAATACTCATGGAAAGAAAACTAAACGCCAAGGCTTCTTCTGCTTGTTAAGTGCAAGAAATTATTATTCCAAGGTTGACATGATATTTTTTTACACAAATTTTTATAGATTTTAAAAATTACATGCAGAGCTCATTAGTTCAAAATGATCCGACAATATCAGTATTGTTTCTTGTGGCAATTAGAAAGTGAATGAAATGAAAAGACTATTGTTTGTACGTTGATGTTTTTACAGTGTTTGCTGTAATGTAACTACAGTGTTGTCTTTACGTTGATTGTCCAGTGTGAAAAAATACAACACAGCATATGTGCATGTATGTGTATATCAAAAAAATATCATAAATATACGTAAAGTAACAGATAAAAATGGACTAACTGTACTGTAACTGTGTTGCTCTGAAACATTTTAGTTTGACTAAAAACATTTATAGAACAATAACAGGATAAGGTCATATAATTGCTGATGAGCCTCCCAGCCTGCGCAGTGATCCTTTTGGATGATCCTGGTCTTCAAACGACCCAAAAGGTCACAACAAGCTCCACTGGCTACCGGTAGCAGCCCGCATTGAATTGAAATCACTAATGCTCACCTACAAAGTAATCATTGGTTCTACACCCACTTACTTCAATGCCCTTACACAGACATAGGTTACCTCCCAACCGTTGCGCTCCTCTAATGGCCTGGCTCTGCCACGTGTATGTTCAGGACAGTCTGTAGTTCCTCGTTGAGCAGGAGCGTCGCTCTCTACCTTCAAAGCAGCACTTCTAGCAGTACCAACAACTGGACATGCTAAATCTATCTCCCTTCTCGAACTGTCTCTTGATTCTGTGGGAGTAGTCCTTATTGCTGCACTAACATGTCCTCGTTGCATTGTACCTTGATTGTTTCCCCTTTTTGTAAGTCGCTTTGGATAAAAGCATCAGCTAAATGACTAAAGGTGAATGTGACACGTAGATGTGTGCTTCTCAAAAATTGCAGTTGAAACAGTTGATATTGCTGACTATGAAAAATGCTGTTGTAGTTGTAGTGCAGCCAAAACACAAATATTCATAGATTAGTCTCAGTGTAAGCACAGAGTGAAGTTGAAGTAATCCGTTGGCTGGCATATTGGCTGATATATCCTTATTGTCTGTTTTTAACCCTATAATATACAGCACATTGGTGTTGACCTTCCATTCCAGTGTCTGTCAGGCTTTAATATACTGTATATTTTAAATATGATATACTGTAGGTACAATAACATTCATAATTCATAAAATCAATTTTTGTGAAAGTTCCCCTAACCTCAGATGACAGGAAAAGAAACGTGGTGACAATGTCCTCGGTCTTCCCCTGCCAACACACTCTGCCTCATATCTTGTCAGGCAGCCCAGATTTTCTTGCAACTCCCAGAACACACATAAGCACTAGACATTTCTGTGATATAAAAAGGTGTTCCTCCCTCTCTCTCTCTCTCTCTCTCTCTCTCTCTCTGTCTGTCTGGGACAGTTTTAGATAGCTAAAACTGTTTTGACATAATCTGAATGGGAAGTGTTTTCTGCCACGACAAAGCTACATGCATAATTCAGTGAGCGAATACACAGAGGATGTAGTGTCTCCTCTGGTTGGGATGGCTTAGCCTTTTTGTCTGGTTGATCAACATTGTTGGCACGGCAATCAGAAACATGCAGTCAGATGTACACACGCCCATTCGTCACACACATACACACACACACACACACACACACACACACACACACGTACACACAGGTCTTCCAAATAAGCATGACTGTAACAAACAGACCGAAAAGAGGGCACAAGGTGATCCTACAGTACTGAGCTGCTATTTTTCTCTTGGGAACTTGACAACCTTTCTTGAGTGGTGTCGCAAGTCGCGTATTAGTAGTGTTTACTCCAGGGTGTCACCTACACACACACACACACACACACACACACACACTGAAAGAAACTGAGCTGAAATGATTTCTTATGTTCAAATATTTTCCATGCTTTTCCCTGCAGGTACTTGGGTGACATTTGGAGGACAGATAACAGACGAGGTATGAAACATTTCCCTTTATCTTGCATGTTCATTTAATCTAAATTGACTCTTTGACTCATTGATTGATTGATTTTCTTGTACTCATAGAGTATTTAATACAAATATAATATGAATATACTGCCACTGTGGTTTGTTAATAAGTGACATAGACTTCATCTTGGTCTGCAGCCCACAGTCACGGACTTTGTGTCCTTTGATTTGGACTATATATAAAATTGTCTTACATCAACTGTAGATGTGAAGTAAGACAGTTTTTCTTGATCTAAACTCACGGATACAGCAAACGCCTACAGTTCTGACGGACGCTCCCCCAGGGAAAATGTCGCGGAGCTCATGTTCACTGATGAATAAGTGATACCTTAGAAATGGCACTACAGAAACCTCATGCCAACTTTTGCTAAACGCAAATTCAAAGCTGAGTGACCTTTTGAAAAAGGAGAACAAAGTTACGACGCCTGCAGGCCAAAAAAAAAAAAAATGTTGGCTGAACATCGGCGGAGCAGTCCAACCATAGCAAGTGGTAAAATAACTAACTTCAATGATGGTGTCTTATGTCTTTGGTTCTGAGTGCTGATGACCTATATTCATTGAATACATCTTGTGTACACACAGATGGAGGACCGAAGCTGCTGCTCTGCTAACATTCTGGTCACACCACACCTCCTGTTTAGATGCAGTGTTAATCTGAAAGACCAAAACACATTTCTTAAGACAGTATCTCTCTTTCTGTTTGTTCATTGTCTTTCTTTTGTCAGCCAACTACTTCCCAACAAACCAGTGCCACATAAAAAGGAATAACAAAGTGAAATAGAGCTTTTTGTGTTTAGTCTGACAACCCCTAAAGGTGTAATCTGTCCCTGTTTTTATGGTCAGTCTGAATGAGCGACACATGAGCCCCTGCAGTCATATGAGACATGTTTCACTTTTCTTTTTAACTGAGTTGTGTCACAGTTAACCTTCATTAGACCATTGGCTGTCTGACAGAGCTCTTAACACCTACAGGCTCAATTAGATGACAGCTTAGTTTTTCATTTCTCCAGTATGAACATCTTTAAAACAAATTACAACCTTCACAAACAAACTTTAGTGTGGGAGGCTTTAGATTATTTGGATCGACAGAAATACACTGGATACACTGAGGGTCAACACATTATATGTGTATGTGTGCGTACTTAAACATCCTTTACACTCATACTAAGGAACTCTAGCATGTTCTGATGTTGCTGCTGGGGTCTTGACCTCTGTCATTACACACACAGATACACACACATATATGCACACACTTAGAGTGACACTTTGAACGACACATACGCTCACCCCAAAGGGCCCATGGGCAGTAAGCTTATGTAATGGCACTATTTCATTACTTTAAGGCATCAAATCACGTTATGCTCAAAGCTTGGTACCCCCTTCTCTCCATTATTCTCCCCAGTTCAATGTCACTCGTATCACTCAGACACTTCAGTCCACCAGGCTTTGGCTTCAACAGCTGAGATTCATATGGGAATTGCTGGCTGGCACACGTCAGATCTATTTTAAATATTGTATTACGCTCTCAGTAGACACAGACAACAGTGAAGTATCGGCAGACAAAGAAGTCACTGCTTCAGACGGACGCTCTCAGTGGACATGCAAACTTCCACAGCTTCCAGTGATTCCACAGCAGCTACAGTATGACCATCACATGCAGTGCTGTTGGGTTAAAAAGTCCTCTGTTGTCCTGAATGCCCCCTGCTCAATGTCAGTGTTATCAAAAGCACCCTAAATATACTACACGTCCTCAGCAGAGTTCAGTGTCCCTGTCCTCATTAAGAAATGCACAACAACTCTGGCATACAAACACAGTTACTACACGAAATCTGTGTTAGGGCTGCACAAATACGTGGCGAACATGCCAACACTGAACACAAAACTGTAATCTTTTCCCTTAGTACATTTTGAATTATTTCAGTTATTCATTTATTATCTTATATTATCAGTAATTATCATTTATTATTAATATTAGTATGGAAGACCCTGGACAGTTGGACAAAAGCTCTTCAGCGGATCTGGACTGAAAGAAACCACCTATTAAAGGAATAATTATTGACAGGGAAATTCTTATTCCCTCCTTACTGACAGTCAGATGAGATTGCTGGGAGGTGATTAACTTAGCTTAGCATTATGACTGGAAACAGCAAGGCTGTCTCATTAAATCTCAAAAATATTCCTACCAGTACAAGCTGCTTAATTAACATGTCATGTCTGTACACAGAGAAATGGAAAGGCTGATAGCAATGACTTTTTGGAGCAGCGATGTCACTGCGAGACAGCCAGACAATCAGAGAAGACTTCAGGAAATTAAAGATTAGATTGTGTACAGATCAAACCCGCCACATGTAACCTGTTAAATAGTGAGCTTCAGTGCTGGTCTGTGGATTTTTAACTGTGGACAGAGGCAGACAGAGCTAGCTGTTTCCCCCAACTTCTAGTGTTTATGCTAGGCTAAGCTAATCACCTTCAGGTTGTAGCATCATGTTTGGCATTCAGAGTGAGATTAGTACAGCATCTACTCATCTAACACTCAGGAAAGAAGTGACCAAGCATATTTCCCAAAAAATGCTCAACTATTCCCTTATCAAGCACAGCTGCAGGCATGATAGCTTATTATAATGTCATGAGTTTTTCACCTGTTAATAAGCTGTCTGCACTCTGGTGTGTCAGTAATCAGTTCTTTTTATGAAGCCGTTAGTAACAGCTTATAAACCGCTAAGAAAGTTTCATCAAAGTTCTAGCAGGTTGGTATCTGTAGTCTTGTCTGGGCAGCAAAATATTCCCAGACAGAGCTCGCAAGAGTGGTGGTGGGGATACAAGTTAACTTTGCTTACTCATTCAGAACGGCCAAAAGTGGAACCATAAATCATAAAGTGGATTTGAAGTGTCTCTTGTTGATGTTAACTTTGATGGGAGGATGCAGTGCAGTTGTGAAACGATCTCAAGGTTGTGTGGGTAGTATGTAGGAGGCTTCCATGGCCTGGATTCTGGGGGCTGTGAGAGAAAATGTTTTTTTCCACATTACGTCTGTTCTATGTATGGAAATCAAATTCTCCTGCACTCTTTGAGCACCTGGAAAAAACAAAACAAAGGCATTTGCCTGAAGCGTAGCCACCCATGTATTTCTGCAACTTTCCTGTGACTCAGTATTTTTCCTAAGGTGAGGGCAGAAGTGCATGTGTATACGCTTTGGATGATTGTTCCTGCAGTTTGTGCTCCCTTTACAAACATTAGCACACCATTTGAAGACCATTAGTCACTTTCAGTTCATCCAATATGGCCCAAAGTATGAAATAGTCAGAAATTTGTCCAAGCAGCAATGCTTCATCATGGAAGCAAACTTTCTGACCTTGTGAATGTCAGCATTACTACGTCACGACAGTCACTGGCCTTTTAGTCTTTTAGTAATCTCATGAGACTCATTGTGAGTGAGCATTTACCAAAGGCCAAGCAGTCACCCATTAAAGACTGACTCAATCGACCTCATCTCAACTCTCTGTCTGTGAGTATCTCCTCCTCTACATCTCGTCATCCGTTTATGTA
This sequence comes from Nibea albiflora, assembly GCA_014281875.1. Classification (NCBI taxonomy): domain Eukaryota; kingdom Metazoa; phylum Chordata; class Actinopteri; family Sciaenidae; genus Nibea; species Nibea albiflora. The sequence goes on from CM024794.1 coordinate 9,920,678, forward strand.
AAGCTTTCTTCAGCATATTCCTCACCTTACCTAACCTTACCGCAAAAAGTTTATTACATACCAACTTTTCATTAGACGCATCCATCCAGCACTTTTTCCACTTTTCACTATCCGCATCTAACTTTGTCTTTTTCCTCTGTCTACTCTCTTACGGCTGCAAAAATCTCTTAGACCATACTTCTTTCATTTTATTGAAAATCACCCTCCAGTGCCCCTGACAGTTGTCACAGAGATTGTTTCCTCTCAGCACTCAGCAAAGACCAGTTAAAGAAAAAACATGCTTTTCATTTTCTTTGTTCATCTCTCTTTTCTAAATCTCTGTCTCCTAGACTGACCCTTCTTTCTTTAACCTCCATTATCCAGCTCTATCTTTTCATTCTGCTCTATTTGCTTTAATGGCAGTCTGAGACTCAGAGACAGAATGAGACATTTTAAAATGTGGCCACTGTTCTCTCTTTGTCCTTTACTTTCCTCCTCATGCCGTCCATTCAACCCACCCTGAAAGCAGTGGATTTGCATCTGATAATGATGCAGTTTTTAAACATGAATAAATTCTGAGATATGCTGCAGATTATAGCATATCTAGTAGGACTGTAATATTAAAATATCATTTACAGGCAAAGGCAACACCCCAACATACTGCTTGTTGTGGTAAGGGATTTAGCATTAACACAACAGTTTCCAGCCTTATAAAAACATGTAAAAACTCCATCAGTGGCTCGGAGTGTGTCCAGATTTCCAGAGATATTTCCTGCCTGGTTGATATTTTGTCCCCAATCAGACCTCTCTTGCATGTCACTCAAGCGTCTTGTGATTGATGGTTGAAGCTCTGCCTCTGTCATAAAGATCAATGTTGGGTATTTTTAAACCTTGACCCAATTTTCTTATAATTTTGTGTTGCCTTTCTAGCTGTTCTAGTTATTTCAACAGTCTGCAACTCTGTAATTGTTGTAATAAATCTTTAATACACCAAGATATGAACATTTGAGAAACATTAAAAAAAAAAAGGTCCAGTATTGAACAAAAGCATTGCAGCCACCATCAGTGTGCGTTGAATAAAAATGCTTGTTTTAGCTACTGATAGACTCGCATTGTTATTATACGTGTCGAACAACATGTAGATGCTCCTTGCAAAGTTCATTAATTTTTGTGGAAGAGTAAGATTTATTTAGTTCAAGCAGAAACAGCAGTTATATTGCATTTATATTACACACCAGACTGTATTGACAAAAACAGTCATTTGATCTTGTAACAATGTAACACTTAAATAAAATAAAGCAAAAATAAAATTCACACAAACTTTGATTTGTCTTTCCACTGTTCCAACAATAACCAACTCCAGTTTGGTTGAAATAAAACCTTAATTCACCAAGATGCAGTGAGGGCTAGGGGTTAATATTCTGGCTTTATGTGTTGTTTCTCCCTGCTGCGCCTATGAAGCCCGACCTCCCTCTTGTTCCCCTCTTGATATTTTTGCATCGAACTCAGTAATTTGAGCGTTTAGGTCATCAAAATCAGAACTGTTGATTGTTGGAATACTTAGAACAGCTAAATAAACAGGAAAATAGGCTACAGGTTGAAAAGGAAAGACGGGATGTGCACTGTTCTGTCCCTTTTTACTGCAGTAAAACAACACCAGACACCTTCCTCTGTTCACAGGCTCACTGATAAGCTTGAAACTGTTTTAAGATACTATTGATCGTGTTCTGATTTGGCTCCAGGCTACTCAATAGGATTATGGCCAACCTGGGAACAATCTTCTGGATGCAATAAAAATTTTAAATAACTTTTTAACACCCATTTTTATTGACTATTGTCATCCTTTTATTCTTTAAATTACTTACATTTTTTGCCTTTGTTTCATTAATCTAACTACATATTATATGTAGTTTTACTGTCTTTATTCCTTTAAGAGTTGTACTTTCATTGTGTGTGTTATTTAGACACCAAATAAATGTTGTTATTATTGTATCATTATCACACATAGCCTTGGACCGGTGCCCAGTTTATGCTGGTTGCAGAGAGAAGGTTGAGGAAGGTTGAGACATATTCCCAGAGGAGAGATTATCTAATTTTTCTAGAAACAACACCTCCGCTGTCTGCCGCCACTGAAACAGCAGCACACATACCGTGCATACTGCACATGCACTTGCAGGCATATACACAACAACTTCCACGCACACATGTAAACACAAACACACATTCACGAGGATGCACACACATACTTCCACAGGGAAATGATGGCAAATTCACTTAAAGTCCCCATGTAATAAAACTCACCACGGGGAAATTGGATCTTGGTCTGATGATTTATGGTCACCGTGTCTGCAAAAAATAGGAAAGAATGATACACATATGCCAAAAACACACAGAAAATACACACACACGTAGTATTAAGCATGAACACTGAAGAGGATTGAACTGGCTCTACAGCGCGTCATCGAGTAGCATCATTTTTCACAGATAGTTGCAGTATAATCCCACGTCTCCTATAAAGTTTGTACATCAACAGACTTACAGTACAACCATGCAAGCTCTGTTTGAGAAGCTGAGTTCAGGCAGAAGACTTTGAGTGCTCTGCTGCAACATATAGGAAGGACAGTTCAGTACAGTAGCATATATAGTATCCAACATTTTTTTTGCAATAGGGCACTGTTTTTAAGTCTACGTGCACTGCTATGCTGCTGCTGCGCTGTTCATATAGAATTTCATAAGCCCGGCATCCACCTGAGGGATCTAAGGGTCAGGTTGGCTGACCGCGTTGGAAAAGTGTTTATAGCTCTTCTGACCGGTCACACTGGAAGGTAGATTGAAAAGCTGGCCGTCATTTAGAGAGCGGAGGCGCAATATTGTTATTATTGTTTCCTATATTGTTGATAATGGCACACATTCATGGACAGCCTCTCCTGGAAGTTATTTATGGTGTTGCATTCAGTTGTTCACGTGAAAAGTCCATGACCATCTCACAAGCATTTCTGACAACATATACTGGGAACTTCCTCCAGAGCAGAATTTATTATAGTCACTCCCCAATCCCTGTTGTGCTGACTTCTGCGCATCTGTGCAGGGAGTGACAAGGTCAGATGCGAAATATCATCTCTGTATATATTCTGCATTCACCTAATAATCCAATCCATTCAGTTGGCTGACTGAAAAAGTTCTATATACTGAATAATGCCATAAAAATAAAAGAGTATTTATTTTTTAAACAAATGATTTGTCTGGTGCAGAATGTTTTAGTGCTGTGTTTTCCAAGCTGAAATGCTTTGGCAATGATACTTGAATAAAATATGAAGCTGCACTGGTTGATGGAACAGTGTTGGTAAACCTTGGACAATGTAGTTGTAGATGTGTAGTTTGAAACACATACATTTATATTGAAGATACTGATATGCCAAAGCGCTACAGCTTTTTCATGGCTGTTTTCTTTGGCAAGTATCTAAAAGTAGAGATCTTTAGCTTAAATGTAGCGTACTCTAAGGAGATTTTTAACTGGTTCTGAAATGGTCTCAATTAAATCGGATGCCTCTGACCTACATACGCAAACATCAGCAAAAAGATTGGGTACTTACACATAGTTATTCTTAATGGCTACCACTGGGTCGGATTCCCCCTGAAATTAATGAAATGAGATGGTGCTTTTTTCCACAGGAGCCGCCAGAGTCAACACAAAATGAAAATTCACTGTAGCTGATTTGAATGAGATAGAAATGAATAAGAACTCTGCACACTGACCTTTCTGTATCATCTGTGCCAGGTTGCAGAACAGCTAATGACTATTGCCTATGAGAGTGGAGTCAACCTGTTCGACACAGCTGAGGTCTACGCAGGCGGCAGGTGGGTGTCATACGAACCTCTGAGTTTATTTGCAGCTCACTTGATCTCATAACAACCTATTCATGTTTTAGTGTGATCAGGTGCAGGCGTCTGCTCCCACAGTGGCTCCAGGAAGTATTTTTGAACTTATTAATGTTTCATACATGCAGAGTCAATTTGTTGCACTCATTTAGTGAAGTGAAACGAGCAGCATCTCTGTCATGCAATTTGTGATTGTTCATGACGGTAGAAAAAGGCTCCACGCTAGACACAATGCCTTATGTTTTAGACTGCATAGTTTCAACCCACTTGGAGCAAAAGAAAATATCTGCAGCTGATGTGAGGTTGGAGTTCTTGACTATAGATATTGCTCAAATATGAAGAGAAGTGTAAAATATGAATATTTATGCAAAATATTAGATCTGAATGGCTTTTCCAGCCTGTGTTAACTTTATCAGGGCAAGTGAGAAGATTTCATTACTATCTCAGTATTAAACCATTTAAACTACTGTTAAAATGTATCACAGGGACCACTAAAGAGTGACGTAGAGTGATCAAGATGGCACTTTTTAAAGACACCTGAATGCATCATTGAACTGCACATTCATGAAGAAAAAGTCCATCTCTTTAATGCACAGGGAGTTGTTTAGTGACAATTGCTGGGGTTGATATTGTGGAAGTGAACCGTTTATGAATTCAGACTGCATTTTAATAACACCATCTCATTTATGTTGCCTTGCAGGGCAGAAATCATTCTAGGAAACATTATCAAGAAGAAATGCTGGAGGTAATAATGACAGAAATGTATCTGATTGTTTCATCATTTTATATGTGAGAGAAAGATGGAGAAGTGTGACGTGTGTGCAGGTCGCAAGCGTGTGTGAGCGGGGAATATTTTCCCCGTTGGTGTGTGCAAACAATGGTGTCAGTGTTGTAAATGTGTGTAAAGAGACAGCCATGCTTGATGTCGAAGTGATGCTGAGTGATGGACTGTGATCTCTGCCATTTCAGGGTTTTGTTTTTATTTCTTCAAATCACACTGCATTCCTAATCTGCATATTTCTGCACACACACACACACACACACACACATAGTGCATCAGTATGAAATAGTCACTGTATGAAAGTCTGCCTGCAGGCATTTTTAGTTCCACAGTTCAGATATTCCCTTTATGGAGTTATTTAAACATTCTCAGTTTTTTTTTTGGTATTATTAATAAATTCTGTAAGAAACAGGGAGGATAGAGTTACAGTGACATCAAAGGAAGTAACTGATGCCTCTTTCTCTTACATTGACTTGAATACGACAAACAACACGTAAAAGATTGTTTCCACTCACAAATCAGATATTTTAGTCTTTGAACAACTGGTCAGTGTTGACCAGAGGTCTGGTGTCAGATGACCCAATTGTCGCAGGTTCCTGTCCCAAATCAAACATGGACGGCAACCAGCAGTTGGTATTGTTTATACGCAGTGACATTTGTGCTGAACAAAGGAGGAGGAAAAAGTGTAGACTATATGATCAACACCAGCTGACCCAGACTGGACCAGACCAGGTCCAACAGCCTAGCAGCTGTAACACGTGTCCCTGCCTTTAGTGTCATGTACTGAACTGACTGCACTGCACCAGTAGGCTGTTGATGTTGGTGCAGTAAAGGCAGACTGACATTTCAGCGCCTGAGTGTCATCCTGAGTTTACAGAGTGGAGGAAAGAACAGGCTGTTCTGAGGGATAATGATCCACATTTTATTACTTATTACTTAATATGAGTAATGTAACAGACAGTCCTCAGCGCTGCTTGTATTTTAATAAACTGAATCAAAAATGATGTTCTTCAGTTGTCACATACCCAGCATGTTTTGATATGTCACACGTGCAGCAGATACTCATCATTGTTGGAAACTTCCACGTGCTCTGCAGCCGTCATTCGATGGAAAAGACTGTGTTTACGAGTGTGAGTTTAACTTTAACACGATGACAACAGGACTCATGTCCGCTAGATTACCTCATTACATGGAAAGGTAGAGTTTAAACAGAGCACAAGGCATGTAATTACAGGATGTCATCCAGATCTCTGAAGCAATATGTGGGTGTGTGTGTGTGTGTGTGTCGCCGATTAGTCCAACAGTTTGAGGAAGGGTGGACGTTCGCTCACATTAAAATGCTGTGGACTGGAAATGAATGCACCCCAGTGACAGTGAGAACAACTGATTATGGTTTGAACTGAACGGCTAAGCAGAGAGAGCAGAATCAGGGGTAACCGCGTCCAAGATGTGGTAGCAGGGAAAGTTGTGATGGACTTGCTGACATTGTGTATGTCGAGATGAGAGAACACACTGTACAAGTGCAATGCATTATGTATCACTCTGCTGCATCGGTCTTTCTCTGCTTTTCTCTGCATCTTCTCAGGCGATCCAGCTTGGTCATTACAACTAAACTCTACTGGGGAGGAAAGTAAGTAAGAAACTCTCTAAATTGTACTTCTCGTGCCTGAAGATGGGTTGTGATTTGTCAGCTAGTTAGTTAGTTAGTTAGTTAGTCCTCTGAACAATCCAAGGTGGAATTAAACCACTGATCATTGAACTTGACTCATTTACATTACATTTACCACAACTGTGATTTCCCTTTCTGGCATGCTGTGTCTTTAGAGAATTGCTCTAACTCAGTGTTTGTGAGGGCACACAGGAACAGGAACAACATATAAATATATAAACTACAATATTATATTTTAATATAAATACAAGTAGTTCCTAGTTCGTTTCCCAAAGGTTTTTGGCTGCAAATCAGCTATTTTATGATTATGATTCATCTCATTGTTGGTTGGCGTACTTCCAGCTACTCCTCATGTAAGGATTTTCTGAATCATCGTTGCAGTGAGTGAATACGAAATTCGCAGCTGCTGAAAAAGTGTGGTGCTGAGCTTCATTCAATCACAGACACACTAATCCAGACATTTACAAATAAAAAGTATCAGTAAGTAAACCGACAAATCAATGTCGCTGATAAATGAACTTAATAAATACATTTAGTGATGCTCATTCACTGTGTGCAGCTCTGTTTCAAAGACAGACAGAGTTTAGCTTCCCAACACTAAAGTTTGGGGGGTTTTTTCTGGCCATTTTTCTCTGTAATAACCAGAGCAACATCATGTCACATAAAATAACAACCAATCCCTCTGCTGACACCGGAGAGAGAGAGAGTGGATAAGGAAAACAGTTTTATAGCACACACATACAGACTTCTTGGTGGAGTCTGTCCAACTGGGTCTGATGATAAGGATGAAGTTATTCTCTCTACTCCTGAGTGCTCCTCCATTCCTGGGAGGAAGATTTAGTCCTCCACCTCTCTCCTCCAGAGTTTGGATGCATAATGATGCTGAACAGTTGAAATCACACTGAGCCATTCATAGAAAAACAGCCTGACATGCACATCCTCATGTCATGTGTCATGTCATGATTTATTTCCTTTACCTACTCGAAGAGCTTAATGGCTGATATTTGAAAGATATTACAAAGTTATGTAAACAGCAATGTACATAGACAATAAAATGGTTCATATCCCCATAGCAATATTCACTCATTTATATTGTTAGTTACATGACACTTTGCAAGATGGAGGTGACAAGAGCACAAAAATAAGAACCAACTCATGTTTTCAATGAAGTTCCTTAAAGACCCAAAAGTGAACTAATGACTAAAAAGTTTGACAGATATGGAGACTGACCATGTAGCTTATGATTGGTTTGTGTTTGTCCCATCAGAGCAGAGACAGAGAGAGGACTGTCAAGGAAACACATTATCGAAGGTAAGACACCAAAACACACATAACAAGCCAACAATAACTTTAGTTAGGTACTTAGTAAATAGTTACTTACTTACAGCAAATCTTTGATAAAAGTTCCTTTTCTCTACACAGAGCTTTATTGTGTTGCTCCAATCACCTGCCACCATCTCACCCTCACGTCTCTCTGTGTCCCTCAGGTCTAAAAGGCTCTCTACAAAGGATGCAGATGGAGTATGTCGATGTAGTTTTTGCCAACCGCCCCGACAGCAATACTCCCATGGAGGGTGAGTCGTTCAGTCAATCATGTTACGTGCTTCTCTCTCTCTCTTGTCCTGAGATCAAGGAGTTTGCAACGTCAGGTGTTGATGGTCATGTTTAGGAACATTGAATAAGTTCACAGTATTAGCATGAACTGCGACTTGAGTTGTGATGTCTTCAGGGCTTGGTGGTAACGGATTACATGTAATCATGATTATTTAATTGGATTACAAAAAATAAGTAACAATAATCAGCCCAGATTTAAAAAATGTGATTAAAGTTAGACTTTCATGAACCGTCATGAACCCTCTGTTCAGACAGTCCAGATACTGTAGATTTCTAGTTTGTGCACGTTTCCAGTATCATCGATAATAAAACTTCTTTCAGTTTTGTTGCTTGAGTTCTTTGGATTTTTCATCATCAGTGTCTTACAGAGACCAGACAATGAGCAAATCCTGACCTAGAGAATCCATTAAAACTTTGTTCTTTAGTACAGCTGAAGTGAGACAGGCGACCCTATATATAATTCATCAGTCTGTTATTGACATGCGGATTAGTACTGTATTGGTTAGTCATCAGATATTAAATGTGTTCTATTGCATTCTGCAGGTAGATCCCATTATTTGTTGGTTTCCTCTCGACACCTTATTAATTAGTGCTCACAAATAATCAATAATGAAATTGCATGTTGATTTATTCTTTGCTTTTTGCTCTAACAAACTCTCCCTCAGTGGGCTTTTTGTAATTAAGCTTAACAAAGCTTTTGAGGTAACCTTAAAGCTGGACTAGGCAGTTTTTAAGTGTACCTTTGTACAGCATGCAGAGTTTCAGGCTTATGTTTTATGCCATGGTACTTGTATCGACAAAGGGCAAAGGCTTGATGGGAATAACAGTGATGTGGTTGGGGAACTAATTGTGCGGCTTTCACTGCCACACAAAAGAGTATTTCCAATTGGATTTTATGTGTTATTAGAGGTCGCAAAGGACGGACAGGGATGAGGTTTTGTAGGACAACTGACAATCTCTATCGCTGATCCTACTTGTGGATTTGTTTGCAGGAGCTTAGGGGAGCGCTACGAGGTGGAAGGGAGTTTTAAACTGCAGACAGCAGCTTTAATTATGATAAATATGAACACATTAATACTGTTTGATTTGGCTGCAAAGGTTCACTGACTAAAAAACAGGTCCTTGTAACTCATCACGTGATAACCATGTCCTAGCCTGTTGTGCTATTGGTTGAATGTACATTAATGATAAACAGGGATCGTAATGCTGAAAATATTCATTGCTTTTGAGAAAGTAGTATTTATTAGACAGTATTAAGGGATTTAAGGTATTCAGTAGGTTGTTGTCATATTGTGGAAGCTTTGTTATTGTATCATTTTCCAGCTCTTGCTTCTTACTAGTTTTCTTCTGCCCTGCAGATTCATCTTACTTTTTAACTACCATCTGCACTCACTGTTCATTTCCTTTCCAATTTTTTCAGCTGTCAGATCTATTGCTCTTCCTTCCTCAAACTTGTTTTTCATTCCCTCTTCTTCTGTCTCTCTTGTTATATTGGCCGGAAATTTGAGGCAAGTAGCATTTAAATGTGAGCGCAGTGTGCACAGTCACAGCATGCTGCTGGAGACAGAGCGAGCTGCAAGGCAGGAGGGGCGAGGGGGGAGAGGAAGATGGGAATAATAAGAGATAGAAAAGAGACAGAAGTGTTTACTTCTTTAATACTGTGTTATTTCATTTGGCAGGATGCTATTTTACTAAGACATCTGTGTTTCAGGTTGTTAATTATCACTTAACAAATGGAAAAGGAAAACCTCCCCTCACAAGTCTTTTTAGGTCTCCTTGATTATATATTCATGTGCAGATCTATTCTTCAACTCCTCTTCCCTCTGCTTCTTCTTTGTAATTGTGCTGCTGACCTTTTTCTTTCCTGCAAATGTTTTCTTCAACCTTCCCGTCCCTCATCTTCTGTTGTCTTGCCAAGGACCAGTTATAGTGGGTGAAATACGAGGGTCTTGCCACATTGAGGGATTGCAATATAATTGGTGTGAGCACAGAGCGATGATGAAAAACCTTAATGACAGTCCTAAAATGAGTTTTTGTTGGCCCTGACTGCCGTTGGCTCACACCGTCAGCGGTGTTGGAGCTAATTGCGTCATTAAAAATGCAGCAGCTTGAACTTTTTCGGAGGGGCTTTAGTATGTGAGCTTGTTAGTTTGTCCCCAGAGTTGTTAGCGATGGGTGATGAGCTGTCAGCAGGTAAGAGAGACTCAACAAGGTGTGTGGAGTTTTTTAAATTTTTAACTTCATCAAAATGACGAAGTTTGTTCAACAGATTTGGCTTGCTTTCTATCTTTTTTGCTTTCTTGCTTTTTTTGACTTGTGACTGCGACTTCAAACCCATTCATAAACACCTGTGTGTGTCTTATTGTTTGATTTTTCCTTTAAATTTGACTGCTTGTTTTCTAGGTTTCATGCCTCTCTCTCTCTCTCTCTCTGTCTCTCTTTGTTGTCTTTTCTTTTTCATTCTGTTTTTCAATTCAGAATATGTTTTCCAGCCTCTGGGCAAGTCACTTGCAAGCTGGCAAGCTTGCGCCTGATGTTCTTTATCCTCATCTTTCGTGTGGAAGAAAGGAAACAAACAAAAAATAATTCAGTGACTTCTCTTTCAGTTGCCAGTTGTGCTTTCTATGTGTGGATTACATGCTCAAGAGGATTCATTTCATGGCTGTGGTAAACACACAGGAAGCCATGTTATTTGGTTTCTTATTTTGAAGAATACTTTTATACAGATAACCACAATAATACCATCTCTTGAGTAAGACTGACGCCCACTAGTGACAGGGGACAAATTGATTGTCATTTGAAACCACACATGATTGTCTCCTCATATTGATTCCCACTCATTTAGCCTTAATTAAATTTAGATTTAGTGCTTCAATCTACATACTGAATCCTGCTAACAAATGACTCAAGAGAAAAGGAGAACACGCAGAGAATTATTTTTGTCTTGCTCTTTGTCTCCTCTGAGTCTCGGGAACACAGCCTAAAGGATCAGCCATTTTGTTGAATAAATTCTGAATGTGTTTAAGGCTGATCCAGCGAAGATTGATGTGTTTTGTTTGCTCAGAGGACAGAACTAAATGAGGCAAGAGAGAGAGGAGCATCTCAGAATGAATGTTTCTGTCTGTAAAGAACAGAATCAATCAATAAGTTTTTCACCGTTGATCCAGTTAACTGATACGCTGTGGGCATGTTTATCTCTCTGCAGAGATTGTTCGGGCCATGACTTACGTGATCAACCAGGGCATGGCGATGTACTGGGGGACGTCTCGGTGGACGGCCATGGAGATCATGGTAGGCAGGAAAGGAGTGTCTTTTATGCTCCTGATAACTTTTTGCAGTGAAGATCTTTGAAGTAAAAAAAGAGCCCAAACCTTCCAGTGCACCATGTGGTCCACATGGTAGTTAGATGAACTCAAGAGGAGTCATAAGCAATCAACAAATTTGTTTCTACACAACACATAGGGGGCAGAATGAGTGTTAATTTTAATTAACACCAATTACGGCCTCAGCTAGTCAGATGTAGGAATGAAAGTAATATTTTTTTGTCAGACAGTTTCTGGGGAAAGTTTCATGCTGTTTTGGCAAATTAAATTTCATCTCCCACCAAGTTTAATAACAGAAATAAACACTTCGCTTGGAAGAAACTTGTGGAGGACTGTTGATCCACTGATCCATAGAAATAACTGTCAAGATACAGATACACTAATTATGAAAAGCAGATTTGATTTTTTTACCTCAACACATTTTAGACCATTTTTCCCTTTAGCTTATTACCTTGTGCCATCTTTCTGTTCATTCGTAGTCATGGAAGTGAAAGAGAGGAAAATGGAAAATTGCATGACGGTTTGAGGAAAGCTGTTTTCAGGAAGTGTTCCCACAGAGGCACGCTGTCTTCCTCTGGCTTTGTTTCCTCCCCTTGTCAGAACCAATCCACCTCCCACTTCAACTCTCACTACAGTAATAAACATACACTGCCTGGATGTAAGGCAACATCAGAGAGTTAGAAAATGAACGCATGCCTAAAGTGACATTCAAGTACTCCCTCCCTCCTCTCTCTCTCTCTCTCTCTCTCTCTCTCTCTCTGGTGTCTTTATCACCCTCCCTCCCCCCTTTACTAACCACGGCTCGATGTGTTGACATCCTTTCTCTGTGATCACGGTAAAAGGGAGCACATATCTTTGTAGAACACAAGCCCAGATGAAAGCTGTGTAATTTAGATAGCATCAATAATGAAGGGAATGGGGGGTAAACACAGCTTCGCAGCGTATGTGACAAGGCAGCAGCACAGTATATACACACACACACGCACAGAGGCTCGAGGCACATGTCATGGGTTGCGGCACAAAAGGGCAACTTGTAATTTCTGAATTGAGTGATGGCACCGACATTATCCTTGCGTTACGCTGAAAAGATTCCCCCTCCTGCTGCTCTCTTGTCCTGATCTGTGTTCCACGGCAGGAGACCTGCAAAATAAAAGAGCGGGCGTTCAACACCTTTTGTGTGAGCCCTGTGTGTGTGTGTTCTTCTGGCATGAAGGACACATGGGAATCCAGATAAGAAGGTATATAAGGAAATTTGAATATGATGCCTCGGAGAGTTGTGATGTAGAATATTGATTGGGTGACTTACTTTGAGCCCTGCATTTAAATTTGTGCCACGCTCACAAAAGCTGATTAGCACCTTCCTTCTCCCCATCCCTCAGATCCGCTGCTAACCTTTGCTCTACCATCAGCCCTTTTATTCTCTTTCTTTCTTTCTTTTACTCCCACTTAAAAGAAAACAACGCCACAACTGCCATCCATTAATTCTCGCCCTTTTTTTCTCCGTCTTTCTCAATTTTTTTGTGTCTAGGAGGCGTACTCAGTGGCAAGACAGTTTAATCTTATCCCTCCAGTGTGCGAGCAGGCAGAGTATCATCTCTTCCAGAGGGAGAAAGTAGAGGTTCAACTGCCTGAACTTTACCACAAAATAGGCAAGTGTTCATTACATGTGTGCCAGTGCCTGATGATGAAATGTCTTGTCGCAAAAACAAGTTAGCACAAACATCCGGTGGTCAGAACATTCTTGCACTCAGTTTGTCATCAAAGGAGTTAATTAAACAGATAAACAATCATTCTCTGTTGCTCATCTCTTTTTTCACCTCCTCAAACATTACCCCATCCCTGGCACTGTTCTCGCACATTTGTTCACACCTCTCCCCTCGACGCGTCTTACTGAAACTCCTCCTGTTTAATTCCCGGTGGTCTCCATGGTGACAGGGGTTGGGGCGATGACATGGTCACCGCTGGCGTGCGGCATCATCACCGGAAAATATGAAAATGGCATTCCTGAATCTTCCAGGGCCTCCATGAAGGTAGGAAATAAAACTTCATGACTTTTTGGGCATTTCCAAACATGAGTCAGCTTTATTAGCAGAATTGAACAGCATGAAACATGAAAGCTATGATCCTTTACAGATTTCACACATTAAATCCACTTAAATTATGATCAGTTTCAGGGAGATATCTACTCTGAACCAACACATGGAGAAAGGTTTATTGAAGCTTGATCAAGGAGAATGCTTAAAGGAATAGTTTGACATTTTAGGAGATATACTTGATACGACTTTCATGTCAGTGTGCTATCTCTGAAGCCGGCTATTCCCGTGTAAATACATGAACATAACAGCAATGACAAAACAATTCTTAAATTAAGGTACGTGTACACATACTCACATGATTTGGAGCTAGGAGACTTAGCTTAGCATAAAGTCTGGAAGCTTAACTCTGCCTCGAGGTTAAAAAATACACTGAGCAAAAAGAGAAGGTTGAAAAAGGGACAGGTTTGGGTTTTACAGGCGGTTTATGTAACAGACTCAAAATTTCAAATTCCTCCGGGAACAGAAAAGCAGATTGTGTGAGAGCTGGGTAAAGAAAAGCAATCAAATCAAACGTTCAAGGTCGCATTATCCATCTGAAGCAGTAAAACAGATCAATACAAGGTGCCTGCACTGAAATAAATGAAGTCCTGTCTGTAGCACCTTATTTAATTCTCTGTTTGTGCAGTCAATAGTTGAACTTTACACAACATGCTCACAGTACAGCAGTACTTACAGCCTCAACCTCTTGACTCTCCTTGACGTTTCCCTCATCTATTATTTCCCTCCGTCTCCCTTTTTTGTCTCATGTTACATGCTTACATGCATACGTCCCCCTCACCTCCTGTCTCCCACCAGTCGTATCAGTGGCTGAAGGAGAAAATAGTAAGTGAGGATGGAAGGAAGCAACAAGCCAAGCTGAAAGAGCTCAACCACATCGCAGAGAAGCTGGGCTGCACTCTACCCCAGCTGGCTGTGGGTAAGACTTCCCGGCCCGACTTCACCTTTTTATAACAATTACCGTGAAAGCAAAGTAACTGCTCAGCGCTGTCAGACAGGAACCTTTTTAATGCAAGACGTGACCAAACTCACATCATTCCTTCACTCAGTGTCCGTTTGCTTTTTATTCATCTTGTGTAGTTTGGAAAAAAATGGCTGGCAGTAATGTAAGGTTTATGATTTGTAGTAAATGGACTAAAAGAAACAAAGCCGTTGTCTTTTAACACTCTGCTTTGGGATAAATTGTTTCATGGATGCAGGAAGAGCAAGTAGAGGACAAGACTAAAAGCTCTGTCTTAAACATGGTGTGTTACAAGACAATAATAAGCAGCAGTGCGCCATCAAGTGGACGCTGTGGGAACATCAACCTCTCTTTTCTCTCTCCAGCGTGGTGTCTAAGAAACGAAGGAGTGAGCTCAGTTCTTTTGGGAACATCCAACCCAGAGCAGCTCACTGAGAACCTCGGGGCCATACAGGTGGGAACATGCACAGACATGCCTGCTCAGTTTGTGCAGCTTCATCCACGACACACCTCTTTACATTTTTTTCCCACTTCACTCCCTTCTTGCGTTTACTCAAGTTTCGCTCTTTCTCTTTCGCCCAGGTCCTTCCTAAAATGACGTCTCACGTAGTGTCTGAAATCGACCACATCCTGGGCAACAGGCCGTACAGTAAGAAAGACTACCGCTCTTAGACCATGCCGGTTGGACTACCAAGAGGTCAGCCTACCTGCTTACCCTAGCTACTTAACCATACTGCTACCATGGACCCACTGTTCAATGTTAAAAGTCCGTGGTTCTCTCCTTGGGCCCCACTTCAGCCTGGAACAGACAGCCTCGCTAAGTCCAGCACTGCATCCTGTAACCTCGTCTGTATGAGACGTGCCCCGCTCAGATCAGCTCTACCAGGTTCATCTCAGGTCCAGTCCACTTCAACCAAGAGACACTTACCAAACTCCGCTTTTTCGCAGCCTCAAATGCAACATTAGTTCATCTGAGCGAATCAAAACTTTTGTGCTCCCCAGCTAAGGTGTTAACCCCTTCAGCACCGGTCCATTCAAATATAACTATGCAGAGCTTTTAGTCTTGTTACAGTTCAGCTCCACCATCCAGAGCATGACACCTCGACACAACTCCATCCAGGCGCCTCATGCAGAAATCTAATGTATTCAATTCAACTTCCATTAGACGCAAGGGATGCTAGAACATTTGCTTGATACACGGTCACACCATTTCACACATTTGCAGTCAAGATTCGAGCTGCACGGAATGAAAATCACTGCAGGAGTATTTAAAGTAAAGTGCCTTGCTCAAGGGCACCTTGATAGTAGTTGTTGAGTACGACTGTTTTATTACTTATTCGCTTTGCCCACTCACGTCCTCCCAGCTCTCGGCCGGTGACTCAGACCCTCGACTCTCAAGCCTCTCCTCTTTAATGTCCAGACTTCCACCCACAAGTAATTTAATTTGAGCACACCATTCAGATTGAGCACATATTTTATTCATGAGGACCACAGCTGAATACATAGATGCAAGCACCTTAGACTTAGAAATTAGAGGTACTTTAGGAAAAGGGGGGCATGAAAAAGCTTCAATTGCATGAACGTCCCCCAGTCAGTTAGTCTTTGTGCATTCATCGAATTGCTATGCAGCGCAGCAAACAAAATTACCATATGAGCTCAATACGCGCACCTCTCGTGTCAGAGGTACACGCTCAAGTCGTGGGATAAAAAAAAAAGTCTTGGTTATTTTCCCGTGAAACTCGAGGTTCAGCATTGACACGGTGACCCGCTCATACTTCCTGAAAAAAGAGCTTTATGAATGAGGCCTCGGCAAGCCGGTTCCCTGTTAGCCTGAATTAGCTTTCAACTACCTACAAAATGTACTCGGTTCCATATTTACTATAGTACAGGATAGTATTCAGTAGATCTTATAGGCTGCGAGTATTAACCAACAGATGCATGTTTCCCCTGCTATAGCGTGCCTCTCTTTTCTTTCCTACAAAGCACATAATTAAACAACTGGAAGGAGTTTGATCAAAAATACTGCAGGCCTGTCAGCTGTCGGTAACCGCCTGTGAAGCAGGAACATCAGTGTCAGTGAAGCTGGCACTCTGTTGAGGGAGAGAGTGAAGCATGTCGCCCCCGTGTGGTCCTATTGAGGAACAGCTGCTCCGCTTCTCTAGAGTATTAGAAGAGAGAAACGACGCTTTGCAAAGAAAAAAAAAAACAACCTTTCTCTCAGTTTGCGTTCTTGTTTGGAGACATTTGACTTCTTTTTGCCTGTGAACCGAACCTGCATTGCTGATGAATGAACCTTGCAGAAAAGGACTTTAGCATATAATAAATATAATAACTCTATATAACAAAAGGATGACAGACCTCTCAGCTGGTCATGGTTATAATAACTGCAAAAACCGCTTGTGAATGGCACAAAGAGGCTTATAGACAAGGTATCTGGGATGTGACAAAGATTACAGTATTTATTTTAGAGTAGTTAATAAATATGAGATTTATTTTGACATTTTGAGTTTTTGTTTGGAGCATTATGGGGATGTTACATGTACATAAAATGTTAAAGCATACCTTGTAACATAAGCAAAACCACAAAGAAGCCTCTCTTATGTATGAGGTACTTTACTGTACTGTATGGCTATTATATAAAGAAGATGTAAATAAAGTTATTTTGTTGCTCCTCTGCAGTATCACTGCACCAGTTGCAGTGTTTGGAGTCAGTGTCCATCCCATCCTCCTCCAGCCTGACTTTACACTGTCACGGACTTCATTTCAGTCTCCTGAAGGGTGTTTCATAGAACTGTTTTTAAGGAGTAAGGCTCAGTTTTGTTCGTTGTTTCGCATCGTGACGTCAGATTATGAAATCTTTGTTATTAATGGCATTTTCTAAAGAACGGGCTTCTGTAAGTAATGAGCTTCTGTTCAGACTTAATCATTGACCTTGAATCTTTATCTCTGACCAGGCGGCTCAGCTCTCACAGTCCACGGATGTCACCTTCATGCTGTTGTTTTTTTCAATCATCTG
Organism: Nibea albiflora; assembly: GCA_014281875.1. NCBI lineage: Eukaryota > Metazoa > Chordata > Actinopteri > Sciaenidae > Nibea > Nibea albiflora. Next base: position 9,937,993 of record CM024794.1, read on the forward strand.
GAAAACAAGCCATCACAGAGATTAGCAGAAATGTTGGCCAGGTTCCAGTCGAGTCACTGTCTCGTCTTTGGTGTACATTTGTTGACTTCTCGCACAAACACCCTCCAAATTTTAATCAAAAGATATTTTCGCTCGATGTCGACTTTTGCCAAAAATGCTGTTACACATATTGGAACGGAGCATCAATAAGCAGTGTACAGGCTTGCTGTATTTTTTTTTTCTGGCCTTGGACAATGGTGGTAAATACAAAAGAGGACGACCTGACCTCCACTTAATGACTGTAATGCAAATGACCATCCATTTAGTAACAAATAACACCCGCAGAGAAGCAATTATTTGCTCTTTTCCCTTAAAAGACATACATTGCTTAATTACTTACACCCATTTGACCCTACTTAAGAAAATGTGGTCTAAATATTAAGTAGTGATGAGTCACTGGATAATTGCTTTTTAAATTACATTTGCTTTATTGTAACTCTAAATGTGTAATATGTACTCATGTGTATTTTTTAGTTTGTGTGCAAGTCAATAAGTTTCTTATCAGTTCATTCAGTGACCATGTTGGATCGCGGCCTGCCGGTGTGTGTGGAGACTTCTCCGCCCGACAGAGTGCCTTGACTTGTGACTTGTGTCCCACTACAGGAAAAACAATTCAGGGATGTCTTTAAATGGTGTTTGGATGCTGTCCTGCAAAGTCAGACAAGAACAATATGCATCAGATTGCCTAATCTACACTATGTGTTACTGATTACTTCATTTGGACAAAAACCTTTGAAACAAGCTGCTTTGTTTCAAAGGTTACAATAGTCTACAACAGGCAATTTCTACAGAGTAATCTTACTGGAATAGTAAAATCACATAAGTAAATGTGTTTTAAGACCATTACTGATGCAGTAGCACACAGTGTCTTCTCCTTTAAGTAGCCATGTGCTTTATGAAGCATGTGTTTGTCTTCAGAAGGGTTTAGTCTTTACCAGCTCCACAGCCTCTCCAACAAACAAACTGCTTTCTGTAGAGGGAAAATCAAGCAATACAACTTTCCTATGGGTACCAGTTTAGTGGCATGTAATGTAATGCATTGATACTTTAGATAAGCTGCTCATAACATGATCGTCAGCTTCTTCAACAACCCCGGTGAGAAGGTTTGACAACAAAGCTGGAAACAATTAAGAGTTGAACATCTAGCCACAGGTTAACTGACTCAGATAACATGAAAAGTTTGATGTGACGCAGTCTTCAACCGCGAGATCTGTTCTGGCATGAAGCCAGCCCACATCAGTTCTGATCAAAATCTCGACTAGTGTAACCTATTTTACGGATCAGTGTTGTTTTCTACAACATGTTGAGTTCTGTTCTTGTTTTTGTTAAGATGTAAATCATCAGTGTATTATTTCTCTCCTGGACATGTGTTTTCTCTGTAAATAATCTATATGAAAGTGTGATTATAAATAAATGCATTGCCAATGGAAGTTTCATTGTCTCGCTTTTTGTTTGTCAGTCATCAGCCTACAAAATCATAATGTTTGCACGCACGCACGCACACACAACAGAGATGAGAAGTATACCTGGTTGCTTTATTTGTTACAAAAAACAGAAGACAGACCTGGAGGAACACCCTCCAGACATTTGATCATGAATTTCATGAAGTTGAAATGTGATATCATAGCCGCCGCCCCCCCTTAAACCCCATTCCTAACTTAAGTGAAAAACAATATAGCATACACGCGTCTTTTACCCACTCCCTATCCAACCCCACCCATTCATCCCTCCGATGTTTTTCTTCCTCCTTTACTTGGAGCCTGTGGACAGCAGAGCAATGAGTCCCGAGGAGGCACTGATGGACAGAATGTAGTTGCTGGGAAAAAAAGCAGGTTAAGGTAAACGTCAGCAGAGCGATAAAATGACACCTCATGAAATGTGTTCAGCTGAGATTTTGAAGGAATTTGTGTGGAAACGTGCCGCCTCCACCTTCAACTGAGCAGAATGAGTGAATATTCTCATACAGCTCAGGTGTAATCAAAAAACTTGACTGCATTCATGCCATTTTAAGACAGATGCCGTATAAAACTAAGTATTTAATAATTGATAATTGTGAATATCTGCGTGCTGTTGACATGCAGTCTGATGTAAAGGATACACAGTGGGGTTGAAGTTCTTGAGCAGGAAGAAGGAGGCGATGATGACGAGGACCAGGAAGAGAGTGTTGTTGTAGAAGATGGAGAAGGTGGTGGCTTCGTAGTCAGCGACCTCATTCTTCTTCCACAGGATCCTGGACAAACAGGGGAAAACACAACGTCAGTCACCTTCGTAGTCATGTAAAAATAAAAGGACTGTACGGAGACTCTGCAGAGAACCCATCACTTACACTGAATCAACATTTTCATTCTATAAAAAGTCAAAAGACGACTGTCAAGTCTGTCAACTCAAAGCCTCTTAATATTTTGCCTCGTCAATGTAAAGGTAATATTTTGCTGGAGGTGATCCTGGTTGGATTTGATCAGTTAGTATGAGTCAGCATCCTGTACTATGTGAATTGAGTACCTTACAAACAGCACTACATCTATGCTGTCTGACATGCTGCACTGCACACACCCTTAATTTGTCAAACCTCATCGTGAAACCAAAAGTGTAAACACCCAGCATCCAGCAGGCTGCACTGAGGTAAAAGATGTGCATGTTTCACCTCTCGTCTTTCTCCTTGCGAGACATCTTGCGGTTGTCTGCCTCAGACAGCTTCCTGGTTACCTCCTTGGAAACAGCATCTTCACGTTTCTGGGCAACTCTGGAGGATGAAGAGAGATCACAAACATGACGAGTCAGTGAAAGACGATAAACGGAAATTGACGAGTGAGAAAAAAGATTAACTACTCCTGTTTCTGAAACAACAAATGGGTACTATCAGCAGTGTGACGTGACATATGTGCAGCCCTGATCCAACTAATGTACAGTAAGGAGAAACAGTTCTTACTTGTGCTTGAGAACAAACTTGACGTTCTTGTAGGCGAAGGCCACCAGGTAGGTGCTGACCAGGGTCATCACAGCGTACAGAACTGCAGACTGGACAAGGTCCATGTGCCAGATCCTCCAAAACAGCCCTGGAAAGATAAGCGTCAATCACTACTGGTGATAAACGATGATCAGGACAGTGAACATGCAGCGTGTTGACATTTAGCTGACGCTTTTATCCAAAGCGACTTATAGGGAGCAATTTGGGGATCAGTATGTTGCCCAACTTGGAGGGGGCAATTTGCAATATGTTGCCCAAGGACACTTTGACATACAGACTGGCTGAGGCGGGGATCGAACCACCGACCATCTGGTTAGTGGACGACCAGAGCCACAGCTACACAACCCATATGTTGGTTATTTACATGTTGTAAACCGGGTTCATCCTGTGTTTTCTATGCTGCTATTCATAGTTAGAGATAAAACTACTAGCTGCCTACACTCTTTGTTACTATTAAACAACCCTGCACTTCCAGTAACTTAGCCACACTTTATCAGCCTGTAATCTAACTTTAGCACATCACAGCCGTCACAGTGTGTTAATGTGTTCTTTGAAAGTGTGTATGGTATTCAGGTTAATTCGTGGTAGCCTTAAAAAACACACAAGCCAGTCGGTTTCATTGAATCAGTGTTAGCTCGGCTGGCTAGCAGCAGCTAGCTGGTACTCACAGATGGGGATGGCAGACACGATGAGTGCGTTCCCGTAAAACAGCGCGGTGGACTTGGCTGAGAGGTTTCTGCTGAAGTCCTGGAGGAGAAGGTCTTCCTCTGACTGCTGCTTGTTGCTGCCTTTGGGAGCCATGTCTGCGGATTGACCGGCTTGTCTGCTGCTCAGCTCTGGGACACAAGAGGACTGACACGTCGGTGTACGGAGAGAAGAGGGACGCGTCAGCACTAACCCGGACGTACGCCGAGCGGCGGTCTTCTTCTTCGCCGTTGTTTAATCGTCACAGGAGACGCTGCGGCTCGCTGCCGCCCCCCGCAGGAGAACAGAGACACTGCATTTACTGTGAAGGTCGGTTCACTCACTTACGTCATTTTTAAGTTATTGATCTAACGTTTACCAGTTCAGGTCAAACAGGGTCAGGGCGCTGCTGTGGTGCACACTGGCACACTTTTATTTGTTGTGCTCACTGAAAACATTCTGAACTGAAAACATATTGTCAAGTCGCTTTTGAGGGAGCACGTGGTGCTAATAACCAGCTGTCGGAAAAACCTGTGAAAACTGTTGTAAAATCCCACATTTTACACATTTCTGGTGTTTCATTTGACTTGTCGATACACAGTAGAAGATATATTTGTGGCAAAATTCCAACATGGTTTTTACATCTGTTCACATTTCTCCAACAAAGCTGCAACAAGAACAGAGTGTTTTGTGTTGTATTTTTGTTTTCTGCGTGGCACATGGCTTTGCAGTAGATTGTAGCCCACATGGACCGGTACAGGTGGCCTTGCAGAGGGCAAACTGTATAGCTGTGACATCACAAACTTACCAACGGTTGGTTTAAAGGCACAATTTCAACAACATGGACCTTTTAAAATCTCTGAATTATTCACCAGATATCATTAATAGGTTTTTAATGTCATTTGGGTGACGCTGCCCTTTAAATGATTATTTTTCTCTATTACTGTGGGTTAGTCGCCACCTACTTCCCAACTTTATTTTTTGTTACTGTGTATTTTTGCAAACAGTTATGCCCCTACATACACTGTACAATGCATCCACGTAGAAATGTGCTATAGATGCTGTAACATAGGTTGTGATTGTGATATAAACTGATATTCGATAACGTCTTAGAGGTTCAACAAAAACACATGTAAAAAAAGTATTTAAGAGAGAGACAAAGGGTGAGGAGTGATACAAATGCTGTTGCAAAGAATCACACAACACAACAACGAGCTCAGCGTACATCACTTCAGCCTAAGCCGTTTATCATAATATGCCACATATATAACATCAATTGGGCTGTTCCTCTTTTCTTACTTCTCCACGAATGCCCAACCACATCCCGTTACAGTCACATCAGCACATTTATTTTAACATGCTATGCCAGTCTTTATTTCTTTGGTAAAATACTTTTCATGGTACTACTGTACAGGAATTTCCCTGCCTTCCTCAACCAGTTCCTCGTTAACTGCTTTCCTCCTGGGTACCGATGTGTCATTGCAGCAGTTTATCGTGTAATGAAATGAAACACAGATGCAGCAGAGCTTGCAGAGAGTTGCAGAGTTGAAGTACTTGCAGGATTCACATTTTGCCCACTAGAGGTCAACATCTACATGTCTGCACGGTCCAGGTTAGACACTCAGCTGACACACATTTCCCAAGGGACTGGCAAAGAGTGCAACGGCAGATCTGCAGGTTTTAAATCACAAGGATTACAAACAATCAAGGAGAGTAAGGTCATGGCCTCATAGTGCTTATAGTGCCAAGTATTTATGTAGTGTTTCGGGATTTTTAAAGATCAGTTACATTGTCTAGAGAGGTGGATAGAGATTTGAGTTACTTATTGAGAAACTGAACTTTCAGCCCTACAGCAAAAGTTTGGACTGACTGGAGTGACTTTTTAGAGGATAAAGAGATAAGTTATAACTCCCAAGACAACAAATGAAATCTCAATCTTCATAAACAGGTGAGACTTCTCTCTACCCTAGAGGCCTAAATCTTGGCCTGCTGCAGAGCTCCTGCCTTCGAGTGCACGCACATATTCAAGATCCTATTTGAGAGTCATCCCCTGTGCGCACACACATCCTCATCTGACAAACATGCCCCAGTCCACGGTGTGCATGAGTGTGACCACGCAGCTACAGATGCATAACCCATTAGTAGAGCGTGAGCATCTGCAAAAGTCCCTTCTCTTCCTTATCTCATCCTTACCCCGTCACATGCCTGCCACTGGAGACGTTTTAAGACCAGGGAAAAACCAGACAGATAATACCGCTGCTGCCGCTGCTGCCACCACAGTGCTTCACCCCCCCTGCTGAGCTGTTCTCTGTCTTTCTGTGAGTTTGCAGGAGCAAGCAGCATGTGCGTGTGATTGAGTGCATGGGTTTGTGTGTGAGTGTTAGAATGCAATGCAGACAGGCAGGTTTGCATGATGTCCCTGTCTTTAAATGGGGGTAGAGCTTAGGGATTAAGCGTGCACTTCAGGAGGGAGAAGGGGGGAGGAGGTGATGCCAAAAGGCCTGCCAACATAATGCCAGGCGAGGCTGGTGATCTCTCTCTCTCTCTCTCTCTCTCTCTCTCTCTCTCTCTCTCTCTCTCTCTCTCTCTCTCTCTCTCTCTCTCTCTCTCTCTCTCTCTCTCTCTCCCCCTCTCCCCCTCTCTCTCTCTCTCCCTTATGTGTAAGTGTGTGTGTTACTCTGGCTTTTGTGATACCACAGACATAACCACAGGGGCACACACACACACACCCGGGTACACACACTGGCACACAGTGGGCTCCTCCAGGGCAGCGTGCCTGGCAGTGCTGGTGTGTTTTAGCTCACTATGATCGTACCCAAAGGAGCATTTATGACAGACCAGCTTTCATAGTGACAAATTACTTTTGAGTTATCTTCTCTCGCGTGCCCAGAGCTAAACTCTAGGTGCCCAGCATCTCTTGAATCTGCATGCCACACCATTGTGTGAATGGTGTGTGTATGTGGTAGTGATACTGTGTAAAAATAGTGCTATGTGCCATTGGCTTTCCATGGCTGAGAGATCAACATAAATCTCTTAGCACGTACTGTTTATCTACTTAGTTCAACTTTCTAATATACAAGCACAGCTGCCTGCAGTTGCACAAACTCACATAGTTTGGAGCACGGGAAGACAAAAATTATGAGAGAACAAGAATCTCATGAGGCAAGTGTGACGTTCATTAAATATGAGTGCAGGCTTATTGGATTTAAAAAGGTATCTACAACAAAAGTAGTGACCAAATAAAGTAGTTTTCCAGTGCTGGACATTATGGAAGTCCCCTGCCACTGCAAAAATAATTCACAAATGGTATAAAGTATGACTGAACAAGCATGTGGGCGCACAACATCCTTCTGGTGGTTAAAAGAGGAACAGCATTTATTAATCTTTTATCGCTGACATGTGGCATGAGTTCTTAAGTTGGACGGTTCAGTTTGGAGGCATATTTTTTTCTTCTCCATTTTCCTCAAAACCTTTGGTTTCTCAATTTCCTTTCCGAGCTGATTCCAAAGAAAGGGAGTGATTCACAACACAGCCTGATCCTGCTAACGACAGTAGTTTGACCTCATGACTACAGAGGAATGTCAAAATATGCTCAATTACTTCTCCTGTGTTTTTTTCCAATACTGCTTCATCTCATAAACTCTGCAGTTTTTAATCAAATGTGTTTGACATACATTTTAGTCCAGTCCTCTTTATACAACACAGCAGATTTGACGTGACGTGCTTTGCAGCGTTAGCAACAAACAGAAATAAAATACACAAAGCTGGAAAAGCACTTTTAACACACACTTAATAACCATGCTTTGTTACATGAAACATGAAATATACCAGCAAAGGGCAAAATCAATTCATATAGTTTCAGTCAGACAATTCACTTGCAGGGAACATGTAAACTGGATGAGTTTTGTATGATGTTCAACTGCTGAGACCCTTGATAGTGCTGACCTTTGAACAGAGAGCCAAAGAGGAAGTTCTTGTCATTGTGTTGGTGCCGCACCATTATTTTTTATTTAACCTTGTCTGTCGGGTGTATACACTGCCGAATAAAAGAGGCCTGGCTTGCAGAGCGTTATCAGATTATCACGAGTTGATGCACAGTTCAAATATGAATAAACTGTGTGAAATGTATTGTTCCATCAGCGAGTGACATCGGCTTTAGCTTTAGCCAGAGAGCCTGTATCACCAGCTGTGCTAGTGTGTTAGCCCAGCATCTAGAGTAGGTCAACAAGTCCAAGTAGTCACTACACCATGAGGAATTCATCATTTATCTATCTGCCCGGGAGGCAGAGGCTTTAGTTCACTATTACTTTGATTTTGTTCTCAACAACTTATTAAAGATAAGCTTCAGACAGCTTGAAATAAGCTTATCAGGTCATGTCCAATCTTCCTCCATGAACACATCAAAATCTCAGTTTTCTCACAGGGTAAAAACAATGACTCAAAATAAGTGAGGTCTCACTTTAAAGAATGTTCCTAGTTACTAAACTAAATATTTAAGTCACAGATTATCATGATTATGCAACAAGGAGTAGCTTTGGCTAATGCTATTGTTTTTAGATTCCAGTCAAGTTGCATTGTAGAAATACATTTGTATGCACTGATACGTCAATCATAAGTCTGTGGGGGGTTTTTGTTTTGGTATTTCATATGTTGTTGTCTTCGACTGACCTTGATGCTACACTGACGTTTCTGTGCTATGTAACTTTGTGCTGCGGGTATGATGATCTGTGAGAAGTATGTAACAACTATTTTACTTATTTTGGCTAAACTGGATCATATTTTTATTTTCCTCTGGTGTCTCCTGGATGCTCCAGCGTCCGCTCTCAGTGATCATGAGCTTCTTGCGAACTATAGCTAATGTTAGCTCAGTTAGCCGGGCTGCCGATCTGTGAGCTCAGAGCATCAGGGGAGTATTTTGAACCACCAGGAAGAGGACATTTTCAGGCCCAGAGTGGCTGCTGTCTATCTAGCTATATATTTTGGCACAGCCAGGGTGAAGTCTCTGTCACTAAATGACTTTTATTTGCTCAGTGTCAGGGTTTTTTTTTTTAGCAGTGCTCCTGGGACCAAGCCAATTTCGGTGCAGTTGCCGCAGTTGAAACTGCAGGCCACGTGACACCCATTGACCCACTATCATTACAGAAGAAATGGTCACAAACGGTTGTGGGGCCATTCGAATGAATAAATAGAACAGGGAGAGGAAATATGCAATGTGATTGTGATGTGGTGATATCGAACATGACAACAATATTCTTAAGTCAGTGGGTGTGGGGTGAATGTAGACAGAGGAGGTTGTAAAATGAACGGATTAGAGGAGGAGATAGTAGACAGACAGGAGCACCTTTGTGACGGCCCCTCCTGTCTGTCTGTCTATCTATCTATCTTCTCCTCTAATCCATTGCGGGAACATCAATGTCCGTCCAACTGTTTCAAGGTCTGGTGACCTGTATCCTGCTTTTGTTAATGAAAGGATTGTGTTCACCCTCCCACCCACATAAAATACACCCAGCCTGTCCACCCCCCCACTCATAACATCTCCAGTTCACAGACATTGGCTCAAACGGTTGCGTGTGCTCTTCCACTCCTATCTTCTTCGTGTGCCGTGATTTATGTTCCCCCTTCGGCTCAAAGGCATTGAGCAGAATGTGATATGGTAGAGAGGTGGAGGTGAGGGGTGGGAGTGCGGGGTAGGGATCCCTCAGAGAGATGAAGGGAGGAAAAGGAGTGAAATATTTGTCTTTTCAAAGGATGCCAGACATGTGTTTACACTTTCTGCCCACTTTCACCATAAATAGTTTCCTCACCCTCAGGGTTGCGCGCTTGCATGTGAACTTGCATGCAAGCATATGACTCTGTGTGTGTGTGTGTGAGAGAGAGAGACAGACAGACAGAGATAGATGGAGAGACCCCAGAGACCAAACCCAAACTTTGATCTGTTTTCTCCATTCCCTTTCCTCATAATTGGTAGGAAAATGTATTGGATTTAAGGCAATAATTTGTGCATGTCACTATACACTCACATACAAACTATTGTCTATCTCATTCATTCATTTTGGTCTCATTCATCCATAATCATCTAAATTTATTAAGGGTAGGGATATTTTTCGGGAAGGCTTTCGAGGCCTTCATTGGAACTATAGGAAACTTGGATTTATCTTATATCTGAAAATGTTTTTTTTGCATGCCTACGTGTTTCCCAGCTGATGACGGTGTGTGAGTCATACTGTAGGTGTAGGAGCTGCTGCTGCGGTCAAATAGACTTTATTTATCGGGTCATCTGGACCCAGGCTTTGAGATTCATAACTATCCGGACTGCGATGACACAGGCTCAGCTTCCCCTGGCAGAGTTATGGTGACCCTCCAGGCAGAACTCAGTCCCAAAACAAACGCTCACGTGGTTCATTCCTTCGCTCCAGTAAACCACAGATTTCAGCAGAAACAAACAGATAAGACTGTACTGCTGTGTTTTAATATGTGGATACAGAGTGCACTGTGGCCCTGTTGTCTACTCGGAGGACTGTTTGCTCTTGAATAAATTACGTGGGAATTTACATCCTTTAACAAATCTAATAATGAGAACGGCGCGCACAGGACATGGTGTGTGTGCGTGTTTAGCCAATGAGCAGGGACATGAAGGCAAAGCGGCTGCCAACTTGGCTTGTCTTAGAAGCGGCGAGAGCAGAAGATGTTGACATTTTGGCAGTGGAGGGAAGCTGCTGTTCCATCTGCATCTGAAAGGTCACTGCGGTGGGTTTTTGAAGCACAGTATGTGTGTGATTGTGCATATGGGTGTGTGTGTTTGTGCCCCAGTGCCTGCCAAACGTGTTTAATGTGTGTGTCTTTCTCATCAATTCTGTGTGAAAAGAGCAGAGGAAAGCTATAAACAAAGATGCTGGAAGTGTTGGGCACAGCACAAACAGAATAGTAGGAATCCACCCCCCGCCTCTCCCTCCCTCACACATACATTCATACACACACACACACACACACACACACACACACACACACACATTCTTGCTTTGAAGATGTTTATAGGAACTGTGTCGAAACGTTCTACCAGCAAACATGGGGGATTCTGTTTTAAGAAGTTTATTTAACTACATAAAGTTATTTGAGATCAGTTTATTCGTTGTGTTCAATACAGAGATAGCTGATATCTTTAGCTTAGCACAGCAAACTGAGAAGCAGGCATAACAGCAGCTTTAACACTCATATTTTCACTACTGTTTTAAGCCAGGCAACATAATCAATCATTTAAAGTCATCAACATCAATATTGATTTTACTTTTACCTCTGTTTTGGTCTCCATTGAGTGGTGAGAGTCAACCAAAAAGTAAAGCTGTTGTCTGTAAAAATTTAAACAATGAAAGATGTGAAATGTTCCGTGTAGCTGAGAACTACACATTTGATTGATTCTTTCATGTTGCACTATAATTTGACCCATTATTCATGTAGAAATGTCAATTAGAGATGCTTTAAGGAAGTCAGTTAGTGTTGAGATGCCTCACTCTGTCTCTTTGGATGCTGTGGACGGTGACCAGGAAACCAGGACCAGGACATTTGTGCTGGCCATGAGTAACAGTTGTGAGGCCAACTGGTGGTGACTTGTATCAAATGACAGGAAGGGTTACAAATCTCGTAAGCATGAACCTGCTGTAAAGATGTACCGTGAGTGTTCACTTTGGAAATAATGTATTTCAACTCTAACCTCTGAGAAATTTTTCATGTGTGCCTGAGGATGTTGACGAGAAGGTCTGGCACTTTATCTGCTGTTGTGGAAGCAGCTGCAAGGAGTTATGGCCAAAATATGTTCGGTGCCTGTCATAGTAGCAACCTAACTCTGCCCTAAAGTACTCATTTGACTAGACACTCAAATGAGTACTTCATGGCCTGGTGGTTACAGGGTACTCGTGATCCAGACCAAATGCTGAGACTCAGATTCTCAAAGAACAACGCAGATTCCATCCTGGTCATGTAACCACAGAGCAGCTGCTCACAGTCTCAGAGATAATACATGAATAATAAGAGCTTAGCTAATTGTGTCAACAGGTTTTATAGATTTGTAAAAGGCAAAGATATCCTGAGAGAAGTATGTGTGGAGTATGGAGAGCCAAGAGAATTAGCTAGTCTTTACTTGGTGCGAGAGTTGAGTTTGCATTCTTGGCTTCAAGTCAAGCTCTTTCAAGCTGGGTGTCAGATGTGCTGTTTATGTTACTCACGGATGAGATATCGAAATGCCAGGAAGTGCTGGAACGTGTCCAGTTTAGTGACATTACAGTGGCATCTCCGTGTTTGCAGATGATATTGTCCTTTTGAACTCATTGGACTCACTGGAACATTTACTGTTTCCAAATGTGAGACTGTGAAATAGAAGCGAGAGGTCCATTTCAGGTGGAGCTTTACCAAGACAGGTGAGTGGCGGTGAAAGGGACTGAAGTGAGGGCCCGGTATACCTCCAAAGAGCACACGTTTAAGTGAATTAAATGTGAAGTGAGAGTGGAGGCAGCGGGATTGTTTGATTGTGTGCACAGCTCTTCGGCTGCATACATCCTGCACATGTGTGTGTATATACAAAAACACGCCTGAACATCCCTGGTGAGTTTGTTTGTGTTATTAGATCTCTGCAACACACCATATGGGGAGCATGAGTGATCAGTCGGTGTGGTTGGGGAACATGTGTGAGTTCTTGGATTCAGTGCATGTCTGACCTACTTCATATAAAAACCAGGATCAAAACTGGAGGACTGCAGATGGTCTGGGTCTACTACTGATATCAAATTTAGACTCTGTGAAGGGCCCGTTCTTTACACAAAAATGTTCATATTAGTTTCAGTCACATTATAGAAATTAATTTTAGTAATTGTTTGTCTTAATGCATTTAATATAGTCACAAATCCTTTTTAATATACAGCCTATTTCACTCTTATAAAACCTCAGCTTAGATATACTTCTATGTCCAGTGGCAACGCAGGAAGTAATATGACATTCACATAATGCAGCAAAGGTTAACGGTGTCCAAAGGTTAAGAGTGAGGTCAAGCTGTCAATGGATGCTGCAATGATTGACAATCTTTCTTTAACCTAAGTGGTTTAGTTGCTCAACATTACCATACCTCAGCCACACAGTAATAATCAGTAGTGTATAGCGCAGTACATCTTAAACATATCGCAGACATCAGCTGCAACAGAGCTTCATGAGCAGTTTCTAATGCATGGTGAGGCAAGCTAATCATAAACTAGCAAGTCGTCAACTTTGCTTACACATCAAGCAGGTACAACAACACAAGACAGAGCAGCCAGCTAATATCCAACAGCAAGAAGCCCAGCTCAGCATCTGTCTATCAGTCTTTTATTTTATGAAGCTCTTGCCTACAAGTAAAAGTTAGTCCCATATTTACTCCATAGAGGCTGCCGAACCCAGTCACGGTGCCTGCTTGCCCAGCTCTGGTTCTGGCACAACGTTCTGGCTCAGCGTCTCGTTAGCATTACCCGCACCTAAGGCCTGAAAACCTCCTCTTTCTGGTGGTCCAAAACACCTGTGATACCAACACTAACACTCCCCCAGTGCTCTGAGCGCTCCATTGATTGATCTTAAATGAACAGACATATGGTAGTACCATTGTAATTTACAATTTACAAAGGCATTCAGTCTGGTGCTGCTTAGGCTGCTTTAATTCCTGCTGGGAAGCACATAAAGCTGTACCGAAAGCTGCCCAGTGTATCTCAAGTGATAAGTTAACTGACAAAGGCATTTCAGCAGCTGGCTGACATTATTGAATTTTTTTTTATTTACCACGGCCATTAACGTTTAATTGAATAATTACAAACCACATTTTTCTTACCGTGGCATGCAAATATGGACAGGGACAATTCCAAAACACCGGCGTTGTAAAATGTCGATTTCAAATTAAAATACCAGCAAATCATTAAAGTGACCACCACTTACGTTGTCCCTTGTGCAAACAAGACTTCAAACTGAACCAGTAGCTAATCACTCACGGCCTCTACCGGCCCAATCTGAGAAGTGAGGAGTCAGCAGTCAGTGACGTTATAAAACAGAGCAGTCAATAAAATAATATGAAATGAACCTTCACCCCGGCGTTTAGCACTGTTTGCTCAGCTCTGCATTTGACACTCATCCTGTCTGTGCCTTATCAATATAAGCTCAACATTCAAATGGCATCCTGGTCTGTTGACATGCAGCTCGCATGTGCTCTTTGCATGTACACAAATGTGTGTGTCAAGAAGGGATTGTGTGCTAAGGCCACTGATGGCATGGTAATAAAAAACATATCTGCATGACACTCCCCGTGTATGCATGTAAAACCGTGAATATGTAAGTACTTTGTTTGCTGGTGTGCGTGCCACTTTGATCATATGTTCAAGGTGCATGTGTGAATCAGAGTTAATGTCCAATTCCCTGCGAGAGGTTGACATACTTGCATGAGAGAGTGTAAATGCGTGTGTGTGTTTGTGTGCTACTGGTTGAAGTAAGGGGGGCCAGGGTCTTATGAGAAGAGTGCTGTGCGTGTTCGCATGTGGGAAGAGGGGAATAAACGTGTTAGTGAATCGGATGCTAAATGAGGAGTGGACGAGGTGGGCAGGAAGTGTGTGAGTGCTAGTATGTGTGTGTGTGTTTACACGTGTGAACTGCTGTCCTAATGAAATGTGAAAGCCCTCCAAGTCACCTCTGCCCTCCCCCCTGCTGCACTGAATCCCATTTGCCTCTCACACACATACAGACACACACACACACGCATACACACAGGTCCATTCTCTCTTATTCCACACACAAACAGACATGCGTGCACGTCTCGTGTTAACACAGAAGCGTTAGCGTGGAAAGAGGTCTTCCTCTGTCTCTTCTCTATCCTGTGAGGCGAGACTTTCTCTGGGCATGTTGAGAGTACAGCTGGCAGTCAGGGAGCCTCCAGACACACACTCACACACATGCATGCAGACAGAGGCACGCTAGGCAGTAGGTCATGAAGCCTCTGGCGTGAAGGATAGACGGGTCTGACACCAGAAAAGCAGACAGCCTCGCTGATACGCACTGGGGAGCATTAGCAGGATAACAATGGCGTGTTTAACCGTGGCTCTGTGTGCGTGTTTGTGTGCATTTGTGGAGAGGTTTAGGCAATATGGTATGACAACAGCATGCTCCAGATTGTGTATGTGTGAAAGTATATAAAAACACTTTGAGACCACCATGCCGGTGTTTGTGTAAGAAAATGTCCATTTAACATTTTTGACCATTTGCTAAACCCTTCCACTATAAACAGTAATTGTCCAGTAGTAGCTTGGCGACCACAGCTAGACAAACTTTGGATTTTATTGGATTTCACATATTGACTTGTTTTCTTTTTTTAAACCCTGTCCAGTGTGTTTGTATTCGAACAAATGTAACAAATGCTAAAGAGAAAAAAGAGAAAACACGTTGACCTAAAGTTTATGAAAATGTTATGTTACTTTTCATTGACTAAAACTATAAAATGACTAAAATGTGACCATAACTACTACACATACTTTACCTAAAGAAAAACACAAAATCTAAAATAGACACAATAGACAGCTGGCACTAGCTAGCTTACAACGTCCTTACACCCCTTTTCCATCTTAGTCCATGGGTCAGAAGATTTCACTTGTTAATACGATCTGAGGAGTACTTAGATATATTTCATAAGCCATAATATATTGGCTCATTTACGGAGAACAATAAGTCAACTTGAATTTATACTATAGTCTGGGTGAATACTTTATTCTGATCTGCTGCAGGGTGAATAAATGTGCTGTAATAAATTAAAAGATGAATATTTTATTTGCAACCTTTGAGTGTAGCCCGTCAGTTATTCATGCTACGAACACCACAGGATGGTGACTGTAACACACAAGCTGCTAGAAGTTCACAACCTTCTGAATTTACTGATACTAAGCGATAAGCTCGCATCCCTTTCGATATTCAACCTGCTACCACAGGTTGCGGCCAACAAGTTACTTTTATCTTTTGTTTGTGAAACTCTTCATATTGATTGTGGGGCTGGATAGCTAGGGGGTGATAAGCATTGCTCCACGTATTACTCAAACCCTCGTTACGAGGGAAACGGCATATTGACTGTAAAGTACATGAAAATATAAATGAACAGCCTTTTTTTTCCTTTGGCATGTTGAAATCTCTTCCTTCTTGTAGCAGATGACCCACGCATTATGCATTCAACTCATATGTGAACTTTTATTAAAAGCAGAAGTAAATAGAGGTGTGTGTGTGTGTGTGTGTGTGTGTGTGTGTATGTAGGGAGGGGGTGGTATTTCTACTGTAAATGACTTGTGTTGTAGGGTGCAGTGTGATAAACCCTTTCTCAAGAAAGTTCGAAAGTTTGTACACGTAGGCAGCACACACGCACACTTAGACTTGCAGCTGTGTTCCAGATGGGTCAACAGTCCCCTAGTGAATCATACAATCTCTATGACTTAACCGTTGCACAAAGCCGGTAGCAAGCAGCACATTTTCCATATTACCACCTCCTCCCCACTGCTCCGTCTACTCCCACCTCTGTCTGTACTAGAGTTTCCCTCTCTCACGTTTGCTCCCCTCTATCTGCCCAAATGTTAAATGTTTTCTCTATCTTGCTTTCTCTGTTTTTATGACATCCTTTGCGGCCTACTCTAAATAACTAACGTTTCTCTTTCCAGCAATGTGTCCACCTTTTTTGTTTTTCCCCCTCTTTAAAAAGAATATTTTGACATTTTGGGAAATCTCACTTATGTGTGCCAAGAGTTAGATAAGAAGATGAATACTGCTCGCATATCTGTTTTGGTTTTTTTTGCAGCATATTAGCTTAGTTTAGAGACTGGACACAAGGGAAGACAGCTAGCTCTGTCCAAAGGTAAAAATAGGAAGTGGTAGCATCTGAAAAGGTTTTTATGACATGAAAACATGTTATATCTTAACTATTATGTGAGGGATTATTTCTTGACTTCCTGATTTCTCCAGGAAGTCACTGCACCTGATCAAGAAACAGTCCTGCATAAATTGTTTGTGTTATACTACGTTTGTTTTTCTTTTTTAACGCTTATTTCCTTTAATAGATAGATACATAAATATTTCATTCATCCCCTTGGGGACAATCTCACACAATCTGCATTAGCATATAAACATAAAATATAGACGACAAACAATAGGAAGAGGCAGTAATGGGTTAAAATAGGAAAAGACAAAAGATTACTAAGAGCAGAGAGTCACATGAATAAATAAATTCATGTGTCTGCAATAGTGAGTGTGTTGAGAGAAAGAGAGAGGAGGAGGTGTGGTACTTCCATATACGTGCATATGTCCAAGAGAAAGAAGCAATCCAACTGGTCCAGATTAGTATAATTTCTGGGAAGACTGAATAGGCCCACATGTTTAGACTACAGACTGTAGAGCAATGTGTGTGCGTGTGTGTAGGTCCTCACTTAACAGGGACTGAGTCACCCAGATTTCCTTATTTGACACAATCTTCTTTCCGTTTCTCTTTCTCGTGCAGCGGGTGTGTGAAGGCAACAGGCCAGGAGGTGGAGCTGAAGTCTACATATTTCACTATTAACAGCACAGAATAGTTTTGTGGTGTCATTAATGACATGAATATTATAGTGTGTGTGGCTTTCTGCAGAGAAACTGTGTCTTGTTTTGTTTCCCTTCAACAGGAGGTTAGAGATCAGGGTCAGGTACAGAACAACACCTCTATAGACTTAGTCTTACTCAAGGACACTTCAGCAAGGAGTGTGTTTATACTCATAGGGTTATGAACTCTGGATCAATGACAACTTGTTGTCCTTTACACAACACTGCTGCCTACACTTCCTCTCCTCTCCTCTCCTCTCCTCTCCTCTCCTCTCCTCTCTTCTTTTGCCAGGAAATGAGGTGATTGACTCCATTTCAAACGTGCTGCAACACAAAGGCAACTGCTGTACACATGCTTCCTGTGGAGATAAAGTTCACCCTCGGTGTGAGCCAGTTGTCCTACAACCCACACACAAACACACTGGTGGGCATGCATGCATATCGAGCGTCCACATACTCCCTTTTTTAAAAAACAAAACAAAAAAAAAACATGCACACAAACCATTCACCTTAAGCTCCGTTACTCATAGTTCATCTCTGGTGCTTATTGCCGCTTTATTGCATAACTTGCATGCTGCGGTTGCCATGCAAGCAGGAACACATACAGAACAATGTACAGAACAATCCTTGTGTATGTGCCTGTGTGTGTGCGAGTGTGTGTGTGTCAGTACCCTATGGTGCATGTACGGAGACAGAGGGGAAGCAATAAATGAATGCTCCGTCCTGGCAACAAGCTGTTTTCCTGTCAACATTGCTGTTTCTGTGCATGAGTGTGTATGAGAGACCATTGTGCCAAACTGTTTTTCCAGTCAGGAAATTGTGGAGTGTCATTCTTTCTATCATCCTCCACCACTTCTTCAGTCAATATACTTCAAATCTTGAACACCCTCTAGCTCTCTTTCCCATAGTTTTTTTTTCTCTGGTTCTCTCTCCATTCGTCTGATGTCTTTGTATACTTGTCATTAGAAGTGATGGATGGTCAGTGAGGGAGGAAGACAAGGAAACGTAATATGACAGGATAAGTAGAAGAAAGGGGTATCGCAGATCAGTAGGAGAAGGGAGACACGGACGAGACGGACAGAAGAGGAGATGATAACAGACAGGGAGATCAGTGGAAACACAACCACTGATAGAAAAACAGTTTTAGGAGATCTTTTTCAGTGGTCAGAGAGTAGGAGTGAAAATGGATTGTTGGATACCAAAGGAAGCAAAAAAGGATACTTTGCCGCAATAAAATATGCTGAAGACCAAACTGTTACTGTAATCTCCTGCTTTTAAAAGAAAATATGAGTATAAAGCTCTAACAGAGGACACTATAGCCTGTAGCACAGAATAACATTAAAGATACAGACAGAACAAACACCATACTGGTGATATTTGTCTTGATAGTGGGATCAGAGCAAAGGCCTTTGGGTCATTAAAAACAAAGGGTTGAACAGTTAACTTGAATCTTGAATGACATTATGAAATACGTTTGGCGCCCGAAGTGTCCAAAATAGAAGGGTATACATTGTTTTGTAGCATTGTAAATCTGACAGCAATTTCTCCGTTATATTCAAATTATTCTATGAAATGTGACCTAATGGTGGAGATAGATGAGAGGTCAGGAAGACATCAAAATATCCTCAGGAGAGCATGAATATTCACAGTAAATTTGGGTGGTTATCGGGACATTATATTTCTAAATCATTTTCCATAGATTAAAGTATTGATCAAAGCAGATGAATGGTTAAAGGGTCAGCAAATCATTGGGACATCATTCTTTGGGGAGCAGAGATACTGTATGTGTTTCATGGCAATCTTACTCTGGAACAAAGTTTGGGGCAGATGGGAGGATGAACAGATGGACCAAACGATTGACACTGAAACCCTCGGGGCACACCACTCGCAATCATACCGATCAATATTAAGATTGGGAAGAGAATCACGAACATGTTTGAGAGAGAACAAAATGGCAGACAAGATTCAAGTTCCTCTTTCCAAAATTGGATTTAGCATGTCCCATAGCTCTTCAGATCATACGACTCATAACTGTTCATAATTTCACATGAATTGAGTAATATGTGGCTTATTACACAGTTAAACAGACATTCAACATCCTGTCTAACGCTACCATTTATACCATTTATAGAGATGCAAGCAAAGCAACCATCACCACTTCCTAAAACAAAAGGAGATCTTTTATGTCCTCTTTTCTGTTGTGTTTCCTGGGACCTTAAGTTTCTGTGGTTAAAACCTGCACGGCAGGGTACTGGTCACCATGGCAATGATGGCACCACTTTGAGTGGAGTTCATTCCCTGGTCAACCTCTGTCACTGTGCCTCAGACACACCAGCAATGGCTGAATCAGGCTACAGACAAACCAGTGTGATCCAATACAACAACTCTGCCTTAAATTTTACATTTACAAAGCTAATCTTTTTTTTTAGCAGTTTAAACTGTTTAAACTGTTAGGTTAAGGTGTTCTATCAATAACATTAATCCATTGCACAGTGAGCTTGTATAACGTGCGACATCCAGACTTTGGACCGTAACAGGGATGGGGAATGAAAACCAAAACTACCCCTCCCCTTCCACTAACACAATAACACCCATACGTCACATGCACCCAGGAGCCTTGTGTGCGGCACTGCCAGTAAAATTGCAGCAAGACAGTCGAGTCATCTGCTTCAATACTGATTAGAAGCTTCACGTCACGGTGCCGCGTCTGACGGAGAAAGGAAAATAGCCGATCACGCCACTCTAAGAGAACGTGACAGACACTCATACTCAAAGTAAAGCTTGAAACATCAACTTAAGAGGGAAAGGGAAAGATAGCACATAAGCTCCGGTAAACAGAAGCTTAAAGAAATCATTAACTAACTTTTATACATGAATAGAAACTGATCTTTTTACGCCAAAACACACAGAGCTACACAAGGACAAATAGGGCCTACTATGAAGCTTACTGATAGCATAACAGGGTAAGATATTAAACGGTGCTAAATAAAGATGTTGCTGATGATCCCTGTAAATATTAACACTCATATTTAACTTATCGGGGGGGAAGGTGGTCTTTCTTTTCTCCAATGTGAAGCACAAGATTTAGAAGAGGAGGACAAGGGAGGTATCTGTGGCATTCCACCCCTCTAAAACCTGCCGGGCTGGTTTCTGGGTCATTAAAATTCCTCATCTCCTCACTTCTCCTCTCTGAAGCCACAGTTTCTGCCCCGAGCGACATGTTGGCTCATGTCCACCTGCTCGGCCTCGCCTCCTCTCCTCTCCTCCACAGTCACTCTCTCGCTCTCACTCTCTGTTATCTCCCTGCTGCAGAGCACAGCGCTTTTTCCGTGAGTCAGGGAGACACATTTTTCTAGAAGTTTTCCCTCTGTGACTTTCTGGCTGCTTTGCGTTCTCCCTTCCTTCTTTCTATTTTACATCCAGATGTTTGGCAGTAAATTGTCTTTGACGGCACATATCTAGACAGTCATCCCTCATCTTAGTCTCTATTCACTCCCTTCTAACTCTCTATTTTTTTTTCTTCAACTCACCTTCCTCTCTTCCGTGTCTGCTCCCTCTCCCTCTCCACCGAAGCGTGTAAGGCGGTATTCTCTCGAGTGTCACTTCTGCTCAAATCTGAGATGATGAAGCAAACAAAGTAAACGTCAGACCTGCCCAGACTCCTTACCACTTGTTTAAGTGTCCCCTGCCAACAAGAACCACAACAAAAACAGGCATGACCTGACTCAAATATGTACAAGCAACCTGAGCTTCCAAGCACTTCCAAATGTCACCTACCCAACAGAAAAAAACAACAAGTTACTACGAAAACAGGCCCGGCTCTGGCGAACATCCTCAGTGTGTGATGCTGACTGTACATGTTGAGTCGGGATTACTGTTAATCTGTAACACAGCATGAGTTATTTATTTGTATCAATACAACCTTAAATCATAATGGCTGCGAACAAAAATACATCACGAGTGGCCTTGCATATCAAGTCCTAGCTACCTCTAATTATAAACAGGATGCACATCATATGACATGTTCAGTTCGTTGCCCCGGTAGCTCATCTGATGGAGTGTGTACCGCGTATGATGGCAGACTCTCAGCCGCCCAGGATCGAGTCTGGCCCGAGTCCTTTGCTGCATGTCAACCCTTCTCTCACCCCTGCTGTTCCTGTTTCTCTCTGCTGTCTCTGCCAATAAAACGAAATGCCAAAACAAATAACACAAGAAAAGATGAAGCATCCACGTGATGAAACAAATAGAAGATCAGCTTGTTATTGCCAAGAAATGCTATCCCTAGATATCATACAGCAAGGACTACTGAACTTCCAGTGTGACTGGCAGCATCATCAACATTGTGCTTCGGTTAGGTCGTTCAGTTTTCTGTGAATGATTAACACGTGTTACATGATCTATCTAGACTAGCATTACCCTAAAAGATGTTTTAGCAGTCCACTGTTGCCACAGCGAGTGTCACTCAGAGAAAACAGTCGCAGAATTTCGACTCTGGAGGAGATTTGTCACATCCTGAGAAAATAACCCTGATTATGTCATCATGATGTCATCAGGGTTATCTGGGGCTTCATCAGTTCAACTTATAACCAAAACAAACTTGAGTTTCCGCGGGGTTTAGAAGATGTGGGCATGGCGGTCTAGCAGGAAGTTGCATTACAAGATCCATCATGGGAAATGAAACCTCCCCACTACCCTGGAGAAACATAGACAAACGGCAGGCTTCGGAGAAATAACACAAGACCTGCTGACCCACAGCACACATGAACAGCCACACACAAGCTCACACTCACCCCCCCTCCCCGGCTAATCTCCTATACTGGGCCCCCCTCCCCAAGCCAGAGCTTGCCTTTGATCAACTTACATTGTCAAGGCACACTGGGTGACCTGTGTGTGTATGTGTGTGTGTGTGTGAGGCAGAGAGGCTTGGTGGGGGTGGGAGGTCCTAACCTGAAGTGCCGGATATTGTTGCGCTACTTCCTGCCCTCTAAGCCCTGACCCGGGGAACCACAGCCAAAGAGCCTTTTGTTTAGCTGACCCTCAACCTCTCCTCTGCCCCTCCCTGTCTCCCTGTCCCCCCCCCCCCCCCTCTTTCTTTCTTCTTGACCTTTTTTCCCTCTCTCCTTGAACCTCAAACATATACTAATGCCAAACTCTTGGAATTGATCATCAAAGAGACCACCAGAGCACACGCTCACGCAAACACACACTCTCTCTCTGACACACATGTGCATTCTTGTTATGTTGCCATAGCAGCTGATATCCCTGATGCTTTGAACCTGTACAGGCGAGTAGGTCATTCTCACCTTAATGGTACACTCAGACAGATCGGATGTGACACTGAGATAGTTTCTTCTAAAGGTTAATGTATGTGTAGACGCTTGAAAAGTCTTAAGAAAGGCCAACATGTATTATACACACTGACATATGAAGAAGAAGGGGAAACAGTGTCACGACTTCAGGGATGGTAATTTTGGTCTGACTGTTGGCAGTCCTCCATTTTGATGCATATTGACCTTCAGTTATGCAGTGACGTGTGAATTTGGCAGATGGATTGACACAGAATTTGGTACATATATATCTTTGGTACCTACATGAATGTATCCTAATGTGAAACCTAATGATTTGTTCCTCTGGGGTCACCATGAGTTGATATTTGTAGCTTTGGGTAAAATGTCTATTACGTTTACTTTGGTTTATGGCAAAATAAACAACATTTCCATCGCAGCTCTTCTTTGTGTTTAGTGCACACTAACATGCTAAATTAAGGTGGTGAACACGGCAAACAAAATACCTGCAACACGTCAGCATTTTGGCACTGTCAGTGTGAGCATGCTGACATCAGCGTTCAACTCAAAGCAACACTGGCTTTCTAGCATAGTCTTGTTTACCTACTTTACATAGATCTGTCAGAGTAATGTTAATTCATATAATTAAAACAGGTTGCATTAACGCAGCTCGCACATGTGAAGCACACGGCTTACTGTGTAGGAAAGTTTATGTCTGCAATGTGATCCACTGGCACGCACATACAACACATGCAGCAATGCCAAAAGCATCTCATGCACACATACAAACACCAAACTAGTTGGTATCTTTGGATTCCACTCTCTCCCATTCCAGTCTACTTAAACTAGCATGCTTGTCATAGCTCCTCAAGTTATTTCACATTACATGTTGTCAGTGAGACAAATTTAGTCTACATGCAGCCTGACTGGTTAGATCACAAAGAAAATGGTGACTGCGTGTTTGGTATTTCAGAGGGAGTACATTATGAGGCTGTGTGTGTGTGTGTGTGTGCGGGTTTAAAAACATTTGTGACAGCACTGTGTGTGATCCCGAGATGTGTTGAAGGAACCTTCAATAGAGAAATTCTTGGTGCCACTTAATTCTGCAGCACAGAAAGAAGCCTCATAATGAGTTAGCACCACTACAGAGTGTTCCCTCCAGCACTTTGGCCCATTAACATCCCATTCAACCATTTAAGTCACCTTGTTAGATCAGAAATTCACCCTTTGTGCCTTTTGACAAACACTGTTCTACTCAAAAGTAGATTATTTTCCTGCTAATATATGCACAGAATTATCTTTCTCCTCTATGTTTCCTGTTTTTTTTTTGTAAATGTGCAATTGTAACATGACTCAAAAGGAGAGGACACGCTATTATTAGCTATAATAACTATTTTATCCACAGATCACATCAAATACTTCTGGTTGTGTTTACATGTCATTTTTTTTTTAAAGTGAAGCCTACATCAGGTCTATCTGGGTACATGCTCGCTGCAGGTAGCTCACTACTGATAATTCTCTGTAAAAAGCTATTTGCACTTAAAAGTCATTAATTCAGGCTGTTTGACAGCTTGTTGACTATGTAGATGCAGATACGGTTCATGCTGCACGCAATACAAAGCAGGTGTTTGGATTTCATTGAACCGATGGCCTAAAAACATACGCTTTAGATTTAAAATAACCACTGTGAGATGAGTATATAGAGGCGTGCTTTAATGCTCTGTTCAGCCCTACTGTTTTATCTCAGTGCCAGTGCACGTCTTATATTCTTGCTGGCACTCCCTGAAATTTTCCTTGTCTTTTGTTATGTCTTTGGCTGGATTGAAAGATCGGAAAATTGAATCATAAAAATATATATATATATATATAATTACCCTTCACTTACCATTACTTTTCCAAATTGTCTCAGTGCTCATGTGGTTGTTTCATACACCCAATGAACGTCAATTTCATGTTTTATCTTTCACACAAAACGATTATCAAAATCATAAAAAAGGTTTTGGCAGAGCTTAAAGGTGTTACAAGACAAACAGAACCAGTTTCGATCTGAAAGAATGGTACAAGCTGTGTCGCTGACTCACAAAATAAGGCACCTGCTATGGGCGGTGGAAGGCAGACATATCTGGAACTTTAGTCATATAAAGCCAACAGTATCAGATCACTCACGCTGCTTTCATAACAGTGACATTTGATTTGTGGTGGAAAAAGTATTCAGACCCTTTACTTTACTTACAACAATGGACAAATACTCTGTTACAAATAGTCCTGAGTAAAGGTTAAGAAATATTATCAGCAACGTATTCTTTTACAGAATGATGTGATGTTTGGGAAAATGTGTTACTTTCCACCTATAAAACCGACGCAACACTGCACTATAATTGTATAAAGTCCAAAAATTTACCCATTGCGATTCACATGAAAGACATAAAATTACTGGCCATAATGACAATAATTATACGGCGGGACTTTCATCATTGTTTATAGCACCACTGGGTTCCCCTGCCAGTCCAAAGCCAATTACCTCAATAAAATGTATTTTTATGTTTCCATGCTGTGGAGCTGTTTTGTGCGTAAAACAGGCGTGTCAGAGCTGAAGGCCTGTCACCAGTGTTAACTGATCTGCCTCCAGTAATTGTGTTGTGTGCAGGCATGTGAACAGATAAGATTCAGTAGGTGGGGGCTGAAACACGGCACCTTTACCCTGACGCTTACAAAGACCCACCTAATGCCCTTTCATGTGGGTTTGGTTCGTAGAACTAGTTTACTGCCCATTTTATTCGGGACTGAACGTGGCCGCTGTGGGTAAAAACACACCTGGGTTTATGATCCTGTTCCTGCAAACATCCCCCCAGCTGCTCTGACCTTTGACCTCCTTTCTGGGGAGGCAAATAGACAGAAATTTAACCACAGGGACAGATGACGCATCAGTACTAGCACATTTTTACTCACTCTCTGTGAGTGTATCTGAGTTTTGCCAAATAAAATACTCCTAGAACTTACTCTCTACAGTATCTCTACAGTATAGTTTTTACACCTCCTTCCCTTCCTTCCCAGATGTATTAGAGGATCCTAGCTGTACTTGTTGTTTCATGTGTTAAGATCACTCACTGACTTTTGTAAGACAACAAGCAAGCAGGAGTTGGCAGGCAGGTATCTCTTTTATAGGGCGTCCTCTGAGACAAGTCAAAACTTGAACAATAGGACGCCGTTATGCATGTCAGCCGAGGAGGAATGCTCGAGATCCGTCGGTATGCAACCAGGCAATTACTCTCATATACGTCAGCTCTCCCATGTCTTCAGCAGCAAGCCTGTAATTTCCCAATTACTAATGCTCATTGGAGCTGCTTTGACGGCATCAGTGTTTGTCTAGAAGACGGTTGTACACATTTCTGTTCATCTCTGACCTCTTGAACCACGGCCTGTTGTGGCCTGTGCATGGAAAAATAAATTATTTAAAAGCTGTGCTGAGATCTGTTGGTGGTTTGTGGGTGTTATGGGTTAAGATGCTTTGCATGGAAATAACTGGAGGTTTGCCCTTTTGACCTTTGTCATTAAAATTCACGGGGGGTTAATGGCGGGAGATGTGAAAAGATACACATGCTTAAACAGTGCTGAGTGGCTTATTAATAGGCAGTTAATCTTATGAATAACATATTCAACTTAGTGTTTCCTCCATTGTGGCTCCCAAAGGGATCCTAAGGGGGGAAATGAGGGTTACTTTAATTTCCTGTTATTTCACTTGTACAACAATAGGAAAAAGTACACGACTGAATGCTTCACCCTACTGCTATCTCCCCTCTTCACAGAGACAAACTCTACACCCAACCTTCATGGGTTAAATGCTTGACTGAGTAATTAGATGAATGGCATCCTTATATAAGCTAGTTTTAGAAATCAGCTTCTAATTCCCAGTGAACAGAGCACAGCTTGTGACTGTCACAGAAGGCTTATCTCTAAAGCCACTCATCTGATGTCACATAGGTAGTAGTTGGAAAGCGATTGCATAAAACGATAACTCTTGCCACACACAGCATTTCACAGCAGATCCAAGAAACCCTGAATTGCTGCTGTTACAATCTGACGTAAACCACTACGGGTGTAAGTTTGCTTTCTGTGCTTAGAGGCCAGCCCTTTCGAGAAAACCTCTCTTAAGAAACCAGAAACTTTTTGGTTGAGCAGGCTCGTCTGCAAACAGTGAAACTTGTGCCGGAAAGCAGTGCAGCACAGCAGGTTCCTAAAAAACTACTTCTGGTAAAACAGGGAGGAGAGGGAAGCTGACTCAACGCACAATCAGTAAACACTACACTCCCTTATGGAAATCTGACAGA
The DNA here is from genome assembly GCA_014281875.1 of Nibea albiflora. Classification (NCBI taxonomy): domain Eukaryota; kingdom Metazoa; phylum Chordata; class Actinopteri; family Sciaenidae; genus Nibea; species Nibea albiflora. Next base: position 9,964,896 of record CM024794.1, read on the forward strand.
TCAGCTGCATAGGACTGAGTCGGGTTTTCTAATTACCTTAAGAAACCAGTAAAAATCAAGTAAGCATAAGAAAATGACTCACATCTGCTTTTCTTAGAATTATAACTACGTCTCAACAAGTTTCATGTTTAGTCTCATGTGAAACTGTTCGGTGTGAATAAACATTCAAATGTTCCCGATTTAGTTACACGGTCTTTACAAGAACTGCCATGAGAGAAGTGAGAATCATCTTTAAACAGGACTTAATGAACAAAATATTTCAGTTGACAAATTTCTTCAGAGGCACAGGTGATCTCACGCTTGAGACAGGTTATTACACGGCTTGTCTAAGCATATTGACATGGTGGAAAGTAAACGAGTACATTTGAGTACAGTGTTGTACCTCACTTCACTATTTCCATTTTACGCTTCTTTATTTTTCGACTTCACTACATTCCGGATGCAAATATTGTACCTTTTACTTCCACTGTCTTTATCTGACAGCTGTAGTTGCTTTGCAGATTAAAATTTCACTTGCAAAACATACAGTCATCTTAGAAAACATGTCAAAATGTCATTGCGAGAGCGCATAAAGCAATTCAATTGACTATGACCAACTATAACAAAGGGTTTATAATTGCTAACCGGATGAAATCATTTATTGTAGGGCATTATAGGTTAATCACAGGGTTATTGTGTTCATGAGATGCCTAAAGCTAGTTCCCAAATGGAAAACGTGTAGCTGGCTTGGTCCAGTAAAGATGAGCTGGTTGTTTTTTGGTTCTTTGTGTGCAGTCTATTTAATAGGAACTTGGTGGGGTACGTACACAAAGCACTAACGGTGAGTCAATAGGGGCATTTTCTTTGCCTGAGGCCTGCTAACCAGTTAATCCGACAAAATCTGAAAGTACATTTTACCATTATGATGTAATAATACTTGTGTACTTTGCTGACCTACATTTTTTAAGGCAGGTGTCTTACTTTAAGTGGGGTATTTGCATGTTGAGTCATGACTACTTGACTCGATTTGAATTGGTCTTAGTGGCTGTGTGATGTATTGACATTTTTTTTTGTCTTCTGGCCTTTGCATGCAGTTTGCTTTTTTATTACTTCCGGGGCCCAGCACAACGGCCCCTAAGGGTCCCCACACCCCCATGCAGCTTCTTCCGATCGCCACCAGACGACTCTCTCCCTCCCTCACGCTTTGAAGCGAAGCGCCGCCTCTGACCAGGTTACGGGGCGGGGACTAAAGCTGTGCAGAGCCGGGAGGCAGGCAGAGAGTCTCTGGCCACAGCTGTGCTCCGCTCTTTGTCGGGTCTTTCTCTGCTCTCCTGCGTTTTTCTATCCCGGCAGAAGGATACAAAGACACGGAAAGACAGCATGAAATAGAGACAGAGCATGAGAGCGGCGGGGGCAGCAGAGGGACACGAGAAAGATAACCGGACTACAGTCTAGTCCAGACACGGATACTATTATCTCCAGACTGGATACTCAGCTCCACCGATGTACGCACTGGATTTTACCCACCAAAGAGTGTCGAGACCGGGGACAGAGGGGCGGACTTTATCGCGCAGGTAGGATTTGATCGCCTCTGCGTTAGACAGAGAGAGAAATATATAACAAGGAGGTGTCCGTCTTTTCTTAAACCTGGCTGTAACAGAGTCACCCTGTCCGTTTACTGCAGTGCCTCGGTGTGTTATTTTTTTCTCGGGGGGGTTAAAAGATAAAAATAAAAATAAAAACTCTCGTGAGAGCTCCGGGTGTGCTGGAAGAAGTGTTTTAAACCGAGCTGTGAGGTTAGGCTGAAATAAAGCTGCGAGCTGCCTCGTTTATCTTTTGTCGCTGCTCCGCCGCAGTGCCTTGTGTGTGTGTGTGTGTGTGTGTGTGTGTGTGTGTCGACTGTAGCCTACGTGCAAACTTGCTCGGGCAGCGATGTGTAAGCGGCACGTAGACGGCAGGGGCCGCGTATCGGACTCCCGTGATCAAAATATATCGTCCCGAGAGAGAGAGGTTTTGTTAGAGTGATGATTTTTATCGCTCCTGCTCGGAGACGCAGCTGTAATTGCGGGCATGACGTTAGTGAAGACACCATAAGACACCGGAATAAAAGCCAAAAAAAAGAAAGAAAGAAAGAAAAAGGAAAAAACGATTATGCATTCACGTTTTTTTTGTTCTTTTCTGTGGTTAATCTGAGCCTGGTGACTCTCCTGCTCAAGTTCCCCACAGGCCTACACCAGGATTAGGTAATATTTTTCCGCTTCACTTACAGACTGCGAGGAGCGGCGTGAACCCTTTGCTCCTTTCCAACACGGGGCATCGTCATCGGTATATTACAGGATGCTCCTGTAAGACTCCGCTGTGTGATCGTGTCGTGTCAGAGCCTGTGTCAGCAGGTCATTATGGTGGCACGTTGCCGCGGCGTCCCCGTTCATATCTGCAGGGTCATTGCGGGGGAGCAGACCCAGCCTATAGTTGTCGGAGGGGTTAAACAGGTTTCGTTTCTGTACGCGCTGTAGACGGCGGAGTTTTTTTTTTCTTCCCAGGAAAGGAAAGATGAGTTTTCGCAGTTATTATTTTACTGCATAATTGCTCGTTCGAGCCACCTATTAATCATCGCCTCATGCGCCAGGATGACTTCACCTTGGAAACTAAGATTGTGAGATTTATAGGCGCTAACTCTGGTGACTACCCCCTCTTTCTTTCTCTCTTTCTCTCTCTCAGGACTGTCGGGGCTTAGGCGAGGGGATCATGGATAAAACTTTGCACATTCTCCAGAAATCCGCAGACGGTGTACCGACTGGGATCTCCCTGGATATGAGTTTAAACATGGACGAAGGGGAAGATTTCACGGAGCAGCAGATAGTGGGGCTCCCGGACAAGATACCGCTTGTGAAACCTTATTTCAAAAAGAAGCAGAGGAAATTAGACGCCAAATGCCTCCACCGAGCCCTGGAGGATCCTTTACTGACCACTTTACTGAGCACGGACACGCTCGTCTCCGGGGATGGGGTGTTTGTTCCCCGCAACCAACCGGGCAGGACACCGGGGAACCTGTGCGCGGCGGCCGTGGTGAAACAGAGCTGCATGGGCCAAGTGTGTCTCAAAGACTCGGGAGCTGCTGACGATGCCACAGCTGGAGCTGGAGTACCGGGGCTGATGACCCGGGACGGCGATGTGGAAATAGCCGATACTACTGCGGAGCTGGAGGAGACAGAGCGGCGAGGGGAGCGACCCAAGATCACCGATCCAACCCCAGACAGCCGCTGCTTTCAGGCGAAACCTGGCCTCAGGGCGGCCGGGAGCTCAGTGACAATAACGTCCCCCAGCAGGGATACACCTCCCATAGTTGTACCCCAGGCTTCTCACCAGGAGTCAGGCATCAAAAGCAATGACCTCTTAACCTCTGGGCCAAGAAACCTTCCAGTCAAAGACTGCAGCGGTGTCCAGGACCCCCATCCACTCATCCTGCAGCCCGACAAAAGAGTGCTATTTCAGGATAAAAGTGAAGAGGCCTCCCTGGACCTGGTTTTTGAACTGCTCACCCAGCTCCAGTATCACACACACCAGTCAGACTCGGTAGACATTTGTGTGGATTTCCTCCAAGGACAATGTGTTTATGGCAACGACTGCGCCCACCACCACACCGTCCTGCCATTCCACTGGCAGATCCGCAGAAGCAGCACTCAGACATGGCAGAGCATAGCAGACGACTCCCAGGAACACCTGGAGAGACTGTTCTGCAACCCGGACAATGAGCAAGTCAGGCTCAAGTTTCAGTAAGTATCCCTCTATAGTATTTATTGCAACCTGCAGGCTGTGTTATCCTGTGCTGTGTGTACTGTATGTCCTCTGGTTGGATACAGGATCCTGCTGTGGGGGGGTGGTAACAGAGTGTTTCTGTATTTCTGTTTTGGATCTGTGATTTTCACTTCAATCAATACAAAATAGGAACTGAAAGCGTAATTTGTGCACTGGCGGAGGGGCATCGGTTTCCAGCGTGTTTGTTTATTAGGGACAATCACGTTATTTATGATGATCTCTAGCTGAAAATGGCGGAACAGATTTTATTATATCATCACAGCACATTGCGCTCACACCTGTACAGTAAGTGCTGCTGAAAAGGTCACTGTGTGGTAAATTGATAGGTGTGTTGTTGCCATGTCACAAGTACCCATGAATTAACAAATATTTGACACTTGTGACATGGCAACAATGGTGCAGTAAGCTGATAGGCTGCTTTGTGAATGATAAGCACTTCTGGTTCGGCGTGTTGGAAACAGGAGCCCTCTGCCCGAGCTTCCTCTTTGGTTTCACCACCGGTGACAAACTGAAAGCTTTGACTCTACAGCTGTTGAACATGTGTGGTTGGTGGACTGCAGCCAAGTGAATGTGCTCATTTGAGTGTTACTTTAGCACCCCTTAATGAAGCAAATGTGGCTTATTAATGCATGTGTGAAACTGTGCATTGGTCCTTTAATCTCTCGTGTGCGTGCGTGCGTGTGTGTTTTGGCCTTCACGTGTCATCTAGTTAATGTGTATCATATCAGCTATCGTGTGTAGACACGGTACTCCATCTCCCGGAGCTGATATTGGTTATCTATTTCCTGTATTTCCCTGCTCCCGAACTCACCCTGCGATTGGCTGGAAGTCCGTCCAAACCAGACTTTACGGCACTCGCAGCAGAATGCTGTGAACTTCCATGACCCTCAGTTGCCTTGTGCGGTCACTGACACAGACGCACTTGGCAGCTTTTCTCCTTCCCTCGGTCATAGACATACACACCACTGTGTACACACACACACACACACTCACACTCACACTGCTTGGCACGCAGACGCTCACACGAATGGGCTGCACAGAGAAGCTCAGTGGTTTGCAGTGCTCACACGCACGCCTTTTAGCAGACAGAGATAAACCTCTCTTTCACTCTCTCACACACCCACATAGATACACACACATGCAAGCACTTGGCAAGCCTCAGTGGGGTGACATAAAGGAGCATGCGCTACTTCCTGTGATACTGTACCGTATGCAGGAACATTCACACACTCGCACACAATGAGTACGTATACGTTGACTCCACTGACCTCAAAAAACAGCTTGCTTATTGTTTATTCTGTTTGTATTCTCATTTACTATATTCATGACTTAATATATCCCTTCCATGGTAGTGTGACAAAATCCCCCAAATCACTCCCCCTTCAGCCTCAAATCCTGTAATAATCCCACTATCCTGTTCCTCTGTAATGACAGTTATTTCATAAATGATTATCTGCTAATTACTTGTTCTCTTTTAAGTCTTCAAATTTCTTGTTTTATCTGTCCAAAACCCCCCAAATATTCAGTTTCCTGTCACATATTTTCACAGAAATCAGCAAATTCACACACCTGAGAAGGTGAAACAGCGTTTAGCATCTTCGCATCAGACGATTTTCTGCTGCTCCATTATTCAGCTCACTGTTTCACCCCTAGTAACATTTGTAGGACGTTGTCACGTCATATTTGCCCTTGAATAGATAGTCATTGTTTGAGGAAGGTGTGGACACGTCTCTAAAGCAATTAGAGTTGTAAAACGACACATTTTAACTATTTTATGCTCGCTCCCGGTACGATCGCGTGACGTGTTCGTGATATCAGCAAATTCAAACACGCTCTCAGTCACATTATGGTCTGTTAAGGAAGCAATCCATGCAACACAGTCTTATGGCATGATAGCCCCCGAGCCGTTAACCATGTCCACACCCCCGTTCATCAGGTCGTTCATGATTAACTGAGCCCTTTGAGTGACCATGTGTGTTTGTCTTTGTTTATGTCAGTTTGGACAATCCACACGCACACACACACACACACACACACACACACACCTTCGTATTTTGCGTGTGTCTACAAAGATTTGTATGTGTCCGTGTGTTTGACTTGTTGACTCATGTTTTCAACTGAAACTCTATGCAAAGTGCGTATTGCTCCACAAACAGGATATGCACCTGGTGGTGTCAACCCAAATTCTTCAGAGGCCTTTTGAGTGTGTTACGCTCTCATACAGTCAGACAGGACCATCTGGCTCACTTGACTGAAACTCCAGTAGAAACTAAACAAGATAGCAGCGATTGTACCAGCATGCCTGACAGATTTCTGTTGTCATTATGATGATTTTTCTTTTCTGTTAAACAAAAGTTGTTTCGTTTGTAATACGCGCTAAATATTTTTGCACAACAAATGTACGCGTTCATGGTAGCACATAAGCTATCGGAGATATTTCTTTTGACTATAAATGTGAATGTCTCATCTGATAATTCGATTTTGAAACCTCTTGACAACCTTTTTAATTTTGTCACAGGCTAGATAATCCGTGAATTCAGACTCTTTTTCACTAAATTATACCATCTCAGACAATGTCAAACCATTTTAAATGCCACCAGTAAGGATGTAGCTGTGAAAGCCATTTTCATTGTGGCTTGGCTTTATCAAGTGTGTTTTTGTGAAGCACACTGTCAAGAATGCGTATTTGCTCTAACCCTGACCCTAAAAACAGGTTTGACTGTTTGAGAATGGTACAGTGAAAAACATAACGTCAAACATTTAGCATGACGTGAAACCATTCCTGAAACATGACTTCTCTGACAAATAACAGTCACAGCTTTTTTGTTTTGCATGTTAAGCCATTCAACAGGGTAATTCCTGATTTAAAAAAGTGGTTTATTGTATTTTCACCCTCTTCAAATCCAGGGTTTACTTACACACTGGATGTGGCTGATATTATTAAGTTGTTTGTCTCAGAGATATCTTGTCGCTGGGTACACTCCGTATTGGTTTTAGGGCTCTATGAGCGAAGCGGCCTATCAGGTGATGTGAGACGAGCATCGAAGTCAGTGAACTGTGTCCACGCTGGTTATTCAGAGCTCGGTTTAGTCATTTACTCGAAGCTTTGTGTTGCGCTGGGTGTGTGTGCGAGAGCCCTTTTTAGCCTTTTCTTTAGAGACGCAATCCAGCCTGTCTTTTCATGCACGCAAGTGCGCACACACACACTGGGCGAAGCCATCACCCTGGTTACCATAGCCAAATGATAACATCGTTAGTGATCTAAAGAGCAGCAGATGACTTAACAAGCTCTACTGTCGGTATGGCAACACAGGCCTGTTTTGCCTTCTGCCCTGAGTGTGTGTGTGTGTGCGGAAGAGAGGGAGTGGACGGCATTTTTGTGTGCCTGTATCTGATTATGTCCTATTGTAGTATGTATGTGAGTGTGTGTTCTGAGCTGAGCTGTTCCCATGTGTGTGTGGTGTGTGTGTGTGTGTGTCTGTATGATCCATAGCACAGGTTAATCCCATCCATATGATAAGCAGGGATGGAAGTCTGGCTAATCCGCCTTAGTCATGAACTCAGCAGTAAGGAGGAATGTTGCAGTCATCGCTTCTAAAAGTTATACTGTGATAATCTTCTGCTGTACAGTTGCTTGCTAACAGATTTATGCTGTGCTGATGTGTGTGTGCGTGCGAAAGAGGGAGAGAAAATATGGGGGAAAAAACATCTCTCCTCGGCTGATTTCTGACACATTACGTGACGTTTGCTATTTACAGGAGAACACAAATTCAGTACCAAACTTCCAATAATTAGGCCAGTTTCCTGTAAAGTGGAAGGAAGGACCTGAAAAATATCTTGCTGAATTTTGTGTAACCATGACGAAGCACACATTTTTGTGCGTGTGTGAGTAAGAGACTCTTTTGTCGGCCAGGTGATAAAACCCTTGCTTGTCATTAACTGACATTAAGAGTCACCGGGTACCAAGGGCAGAGCGACCTGACACCAAGGTGTGTGTGTGTGTGTGCCTGTGTGTGTGTGCCTGTGTGTGTGCAAGTGTTTCTATTGCAGTGTCACAAATCAAAGAAAAATAAGGATAGTTGTGTCTATGAGAGCTTATTTGCGTGTGGTGATTGTGTGTGTGTGTGTGGGGTGTGTGAAGATAATCAGACTGAGTGCACCCTGTGTGTATGTGTGTGCGTGTGTGTGGCTATAACGTGTCAGACAGCCCATGCCATGAATCAGTGGGGCGAGGTCTGGGTCGCTCTGCCTCTTATTACTCAGAGTCTGCCTTTATCTTTTTTTCCCCTCCTCTCCACCTCTTCCTCCTTTTAGCTCTGCAGTGCTTCCTCCTTCCTTCTTTCGTCCTCTTGCCCCTCTTTCACCCCCTTTCTTTCTCTCTTTGTATCGCTTTTTCCCCCCTCAGTTGTCCCCGGAGGGGCCTAAAGAGGTGTGAGAGATGTGAAAATGTGTGTATGTGTGTGCATTGCTTCCGCACTATACCGCAGTGTGCTTGAAATGAGGTTTGCGCTTCTCCTTTATGTTTTCGGGCTGTCTGTCCAACTGTCCCAGTGTCTGAGAAAAACTTTCATGGAATTTCCTCAAGAATTCCTTCGCTAATATCATTCACGCGAATGTCTCATAGGATAATACAGATCATGTCTATCCAAAAGGTCAGTTTCACTGTGGAGCCATAAGGTTTTAACACTTTTCTGGCCAATATTTCACACCATAAATCGGGAACAGGATGGGAGATTGTGACCATATTTCGCATTTGGCCTGATCCTAAATGTTTTTGGAATTTGTATCCTCCTTACATTTACAGCATTGTCCTACAATTGTACTACAACATGGAAAAAACCTCAGGAAGAGTAATAGAGGAGGGATCCATGTCCCAGGACAGACAGATATTCAATATATGCAGCATGTACAGGATAGACCACAGCCATAACCCTAACCCAGCACACCATCAGCTGGCTGACTGCTACACACTGATAGAAGATCTGCATGGACACAGTGAACAATCTGAGTCTCCTCAGGAACAGTCTGATCTGTCCTTTTTTTTTGATTGATTTGGCCCTGAGGTACTTGTATGAGTCCACACTCTTTACTCCCACTCCCTGGATGACAACCAGTACAGAGGTCCTCCTGTTCCTCTGGTAGTCCAGCATGACCTCATTGGTTTTGTTGATCTTCAGGTGGCTGACGTTGCACCATGTGACAAAGCTCTATCAGTCCTCTGTAAAAATAGCCTCTAAGGGAAGACAGTATGTTTATTACTGGAAATAAATTCACTGGAATCATACATGTCAACAAAGTGATGAAAAACACTTCATACATCATGAGTCTGAACTGCAACTTGACTAGTTAGCAGAGGCAACTATGAGGTAGTAATTCTAGTGTGTTATTTTTAATGTCAAACTCATTCATCTTCCCATTTTAGCCCTGTTTCTTTCACGCTTTGTACCTTGGGAAGAGTTTTAAAATTTCAAAGAGCGCTTCAAAGGACTGAGAAAGAGGACACCCTGAACTATGAGCTTAATGATCCGCTGTAGAGGGGGACGGAGACACACTCTAACAGGAATAATCCAGGACATGCAGGAGACGACAGAGTACATTTCTTCCTGTTCTCTCTTGGTGTGCGTGTGTGTGAGGTGACTTCATGTTATTTAGAAGGGCTAAAAAACAAAAATCAAAAGAAGCAGATTTAAATAGATAACTTCAAATGGAGTGACTCAACACAGGGAAAAAACACTAACCAATGACCTGAAGGTGTGTGTGTGTGTGTTTGTGTCCATGTATGTGTGTGTGTAGGGAGCCTTCGTCAGCAGATTTGGTTGACTGAGTGACTTATCAAGGCGTGACCGGTTGAAGATCGCGCATGCGTGCGTGTACCGTGAATGTGTGTGTACACGAGTTTGTGAACACCCCTGTTTTTTTTTTTTTTTTTTTTTTTAGCTTGTGACGCTCAATAGCATGACTGATGCTGGTATGTGGGTCCTTGTGTGTACAGCCGTGAGAAAGTTCGAAGTTGTGTGTGTGTGTGTGTGTGAGTGCTAAAGGCGCGTGCACACACGCACACACACACACACACACACAGTTGTGTGGAGGCTTAACAGCCATTTTGACAGTGCTGGGAGTTTTCTTAACCGTTATTTATCCAGGGAAAGGTTTTGCTGAACACACTTTCCCTTCTTTCTTTTTTTTCCAGCAACACCCTGCTCTCACATTCAGCACTGATCCACACGTTCACACCTGGGAGCTGCCCAGTACAAGAACAGAGCGGGTTTGGTGCATTTTCAGCGCCACGTGTTTTGCTTGAGGGCCTTCTTTCACCTTTAGCATGCAAACAACTCTCCCCCGTGAGCAGTTGGAAGTATTTTTTCTTGGAGACCTAAAATACACGGCTCTTTAGATTTGCATTTTCAGTTGATTTTTGTGTGCGCACCTTCGCACAAACTCAGAGCAGCCCGACATGTCAAGCATGGTCTTGAAAGTGTCGACCTTGCCAGGGTGGGTGTGCCTCGCGTCTCTCTCTCTCTCTCTCTCTCTCTCCTTTTTTTCCCAACTTTTGATTGGCCTCCACAGAATCTCAGTGCACTTAATTTAACCGCTGGAATTTTATTTTTAGAACAGCACAAGCTTGTCTGGGAGCGACGGAGGGAAAAGGACTGTGAAATCAGTGACTGACCTCTCTGGAGACCAGTCTTCGTCTGAGCGTGTGAGTGCGTAAGACAGAGAGAGAGAGAGAGAGACAGAGAGAGAGAGAGGGGCCGAGGTAATCAGTGAAGTGGGGAGGCTGCCTGTAAATGCGTCAAAGTTAGCCTAGCTTCCTCATATGTGTGTGTGCACCATTTCTCTTGAGGTCAGACAAGCATTTACAGAAGCGCTTGTCATCATAACATACTGTTGCAGGCAGGAACTGTTCTGTACTGAGACACAGAGACCGTAAAAGAGAGAGAGAGAGGGCTTTGCAGGTGCATCCACAGCTGCTTTCTTTGTCAGACAGAAAGTACAGAGAACAGAGGTGCATGGAGAGACATAAAGAAGCAGAGAGAGGACAGAACAAAGTGAGAGAAAAAAACAAGAAGACAAAGTGAGCAGAAGAGAACGGTCTGACCAGAGGTGACATAAAAAGATGTACTGTTTTCACAGTTAATTTGTTACTGCTCACATCATCATTTCTCTTCTGTTTCTCTGTTCCATCTCTGCCCTTTAATATTCAAATTTAATTCTCTGTTTCTGTTTCTCTGTTTCGGTTGTGTGAAATGGAAACATGTTTTTTCTTCTTCTAGTCACTTGAATACCTGCGTACGGTTCAGAAGGACAACAACTTGTGGACATCTGTGTTTATCCGTCTTGTCTTTCTGATAATCTGGTGATCTGATCAGCGAGTCACTCCCGAGTTGCTGTTTTGTTTCTGCACGTGCTCAGTGAATGAATTCCTATTTCACTTCCTCCTCGAGAGTCATCCCATGACTTAGCAGAAACAGTCTGTAAATACAGTGTACATAATTAGTATTGGTGGACGTGTGGAGAAATGTTTTTTGGAAAATGACTCAGCAAGTCTTATTATCACCCTCCAGACCAGACCGAAACTGACTGACTGTGTGTGTGTGTGTGTGTGTGTGTGTGTATGTGTGTGTGTGTGTGTGTGTGTGTGTGTGTGTGTGTGTGTGTGTGCCTGTAATTGCACTTACAGTAGATGAAACAGAATACATGATATGAGTTTTTCACTTCTCTAAGGCTGCTGAACTAATAACTAATCAGGTCCATGCACTCCTTCTCAACTCATCTGTGTTTTAGATCGAAAAAATCTAAAAGCTGTAATTCTAGGGCTTTGTTTAGAACAAACCTGAGGCAGAACACAACCACTGCTTTACACACACACACACATTTCCAGAGACAGACACACTCACCGATGTCTAACCTTTGACATTACATCCAATTAGTTTCCTGGAAAAAAATCAATGAGCCCATTAATGCTGCTAGGCCGTGTGCATGATTTCGTGTGTTTTGGAAATGTCTTGCAAACTTTGCACGTCTGTGTCTGTCCGTGTGTATGTGTGTGTGTGTGTGTGTGTGTGTGTGTGTGTGTGTGTGTGTGTGTGTGTGTGTGTGTGTGTGTGTGTGTGTGTGTGTGTGTGTGTGTGTGTGTGTGTGTGTGTGTGTGTGTGTGTGTGTGCTTGTGTGAGTGTGTGCCTGCCTCTCTGTCTGTCTGCCATCCATGGCATAGCGTGCCAGTGTATGATGCCCACATTTATGTGAGTGGTATGTCTGACCCAGAAACGATTTGCCAGAGGCCTTATGGAGGACTAATGTAGAGAGACAGATACAACACACACACACACACACACACACACACACACACACACACACACACACACACACACACACACACACACATAATGGGGGTTTAACCCACGCTTGTCGAGACAGAGAGGGGTCAAGGGAGGTTGTATGCACATAATAAGATTATGCGTTTGCACCATTTATTTACTTAATGCTTTAGCATGCTACAAAATCATTGTTCTATTGCTAATGACTTCTCCACGAGGGGGCAGGGAATAAGACAGATACCAGTATCACAACAATGAGAGGCAAAACTTTAGCGTCTCGACATTAAATCAGCTTATTCATTTTCTGCAGAGAGTTAAATGATACCACTCTCATGTCTGTACGCCAAATCTGAAGCTACAGCCAGAAGCTGGTTATTAGCTTAGCATTAACACTGGAAGCTAGCCTGGCTCTGTGCAGAGGTGACAAAATCCTCCCACAAGAAACTCACTTATTAGCACATCATAATAACCCAGTACAAGCTAAGTTAGCCAGCTAAGCTAAGACACGGCTGGCGGTAGCTTCATATTTAATTGGGTTGCTACATAATGAAATAGCATATTCCTTGGAAGTCTCCCTTACATCAGCCAAGTTTAAATCTTGGTCGAAGAGCTGTTATTAAAATCAGATTCATCTGTGAATCATTATGACATTCATGTTTGCAGTGTGTACATAATGTTTCTCTCCCCTGCATGTTTACATGTGACATGTAAGTCATGCCAGTTGATGTTGTCATCCTGTGTGAGTCATACCAAGTGAGCAATTAGAGGTTTGGTCGTCTTGCTCCAAGGCACTAGGGTTAAATTAAGACTTAATCAGCAACCACATGACCAGACATGTGTGGCTGTAACCATTCAACAGGTCACCATGCCACAGCCACATTTTAGCTGACCATATGAATGTGTAATGTGTTTTTACGCGCTGACTGCCCTGGTTATTCATTTTGCAATGATTTTAACTTCCAGGGGTCGAGTGTTTTCTTTAGACTTTGGGGCGATGCGAGTTTGTGACCTGGAGTTTGACCGCGTCCGGCGACTGACCAGCCCCGCCAGTCCTCTACCCATTTCCACAACGAACCCAAACCCCACCCTCAGCTGTCACACAGTGTGGAAGTACTACTGCAGAGACAACTTTGGCTGGAGGGAATACTCCGAGGTGAGCCACTCAATGCATTTATATGTGTGTGTGTGTGTGTGTGTGTGTGTGTGTGTGTGTGTGTGTGTGTGTGTGTGTTTGTTTGCATGCACGCTCTATGAACATGAGGCCAGACACATTAACTCTGCCCACACCAATCGATTGTCTAGCCACTGTGATGGGATTGATTCAGACACACACACACACACACCTAAACAGCCCTCACGGCATAGCTGCCCCCATCCATTTATTTCACCAAATCAGTACAAATTGACTTGTTTCTATCTGTGTGTTTGTCTCATGATGAGACTCGTTATCAACTTGCCTTTTTTTGGTTATCTGAACATTGCACCACACTTCACTGACATTTCCCTCTTCAAACACTCTCTTCCTCTTCCTCTATTGGATGAAAGTACAGACAGCGGCATAAAATGATAACCGCACAACTGCACAACTAATCTCTTCCCTTTCTTCTTTTCTTTCCATTTCTTCCCCTCCACAGCCGGTGGTGAAACTTATAGAGGAGGCGAGTTCGAGGGGTCTTAAGGAGGTTCGATTCATTACGCTCCAGAACCAGTATATCCTCAACATCAGGGAGGGCTTCCAGCAGAACGCAGTCTTTGGGTTCAGACGTCAAATCAAGAAGCGGCCAATGTTCATGTCCTCCGTGATGCTCACGCCCCACCTGCAGTAAGTAAAGACATATCCTGTCTGCTCACAAAACAGGGTGTTTGAGCACATACAGAGGCCTTGGCTGGATGTTCCAGATCCAGAGTCGTTGCAGTCACGCTTGCGGCATGGCTGTAAGGATAGCATTGTTTGCCAGTTGGTCTGCTATTTGTCAACTACTGGATAGATTGCAATGGAACATGACAGTCATGTCCCCCTGATTAGCATGCGAACACACTAAACTAAAATGGTAAACGTAATACCTGCTGTCATGCTGCCCTTGTTGTCACCACTGAGCTTGTTAGCATGCCGACGCCAAACTCTGTTTGGAGGCAAAAAATGATTTCTGAGCAGTGTGTTATGAAGGATAACAAAACAAACCAATAAGCATTAGGGTTCAGAGTTGCTGCTGGTTAATAGTAAAACAAAGTATCAGGAACAGTCAGTCCTCAGTCGAGAGGTAGAGGGCATTCACTTGATTGATAGTCTCTCTTTGTCTCTATCTTTCACCACCCCCCGACTCTGGTTCCCATTGTACTCTCCGGCAGAGCCTCTCAGATCTCAACCTTGTTAGAGAACATTTTGTATTTTGGATATGAAGCCACGTCAACTATTAGAACAAAGTCCTCGATTTTACATAAAGTGCCTTGCAACACGTGCACAGTAACACACACACACACTGTCTCCCTGTGGCTCTCTGTGTTCTGTGAGTGTCCTGAGTCCCTGTTTGGAGACTGGCAGGCACACAGAGGTCGGTACACAATGCTAATGTCGCAGTCAGGGCTGAATACTCAAAAGCCTCAGAACACCACATTCACCTTTAATCCATTTCAGTACTGTTGCACATTGGCAGCCTGAGCTGAACTCAAAACCCATATTAACACAAGATTTTTGGCAAATCAAGCAGAGTCACCGAGACACATGAGCCGTCCTGTGCACGGGGGCCTGACCCAGACAGAAGGGAAATAAGATAATGATACAAATCAGAACAGATAGAGACAGAGGATAAGATATGCACAAAAAATCTTCAAGAAATATCCACTGAAGTAGATTAGTTTCCAATCTTGTTGTCTCATAACTAGTGAGACAAATCTGTGAACAAGATGAGATCTGTTTACTTTTTTCAAGAGGATCAGAGCTGATTTTCGGAATTTCCATCTTTGAGCTGCCTTTTTTTTTTTTTATAGCAGTGAAGTGATCTGCCCAGCAACACTCGCCTCAGTTATATTCCTGAAACAAGTGATACCAGATTGGAAACAAGTGGAGTCATCTCACCCCATTTGCAGAACGTTTCACTTCCTTTGCCGAGCAGGCTGCTGCCGCGGCGTCCTGCCAGTGTCCCACACAGAGCGAACGCTAGCACGAGCTGTTCCTACGCAGGGGCTTGACTGTCAAGAGAGGACAAAATGGAGAGCAGGAGATGGAGGACAGAGAAGGAAAATTAGTCGGAGGAAGGGGGGAGACGGAGAAAGAGACAGCGAGTCAGAGAGCGAGATAGAGAGCACAGTGAGAGGAAGTGAGAGAGGTCTAAATGGTTTCCAGACTGGGTGCACAGCAGAGTAGAGCTGTTGAGTGAAGGAGTGTGAAATGTGACTGTGGGGAGCTGGAATTTGGATTGAGGGATTTGTTCCTGGGACTTTTTCATCCGTTTGTTGTGTGCATGCTTCAATTAAATCCCTTCTGGGGGGAAAAAAAGCATGATCACATGGTCACATTATGAGGAGAAAAAGCAGGCAAACTATTAGAATCTTAGCGCTAGCACTTTAGTTTTTGTTAAATTTAGTCAATACAGTGGCCTCCAATGAATAAATGTGTGTGTGTGTATATCAGGAACAATCTGTGCTAGGCCTAGAGGTAGAGGTCATTAGCTCGATTGGCACTCTCTCTCTCTTTCTCTCTCTCTCTCTCTCTCTCTCTCTCTCTCTCTCTCTCTCTCTCTCTCTCTCTCTCTCTCTCTCTCTCTCTCTCTCTCTCTCTCTCTCTCTCTCTCAGATGATGTTATTTTCAGCAGTCTCCTCCCTCCCTTGTTATCTGTCCCAATCTTTCTCCTTTCCACTCCTTCTCTCCTTAACTCCATCACTCCTCTTGTTATCTGTCCCTTTTCATTTCACACTTGTTTTCTGCAGCAGGCTGTCTGTGATCTCTTCAAAGCACACAGGGAATAGGGACATCGATTGTGGGGAGAGATCAAGACTGGAGAGACGAGATAAGAGAGAGAGAGAATAGAAATGAGGAGAGAAAAAAAACAGCGTTGCACTGATTTTGAGTCACACTGATCACAGCAACCTGACAACACACACACACACACACACACACGACACTCCCTTATGGCTGATAGGACTAACAGCATTTACACTTACAGAGTGATAACTTGACAGCTAAACAACTGTTATTGACTCAAATGCCAGACACAATAGTTTTTTTGTCACTTTCGTGACAGCTTCGCAATCGGCACTTTTATTCTCCCCTCGCTCTTGTTCTCGTCCCGTCTCTCCCTTGCTCTGCTTCCCTGTTGTCTTGTTTATTGTCTGGGTTTCATTTTCTCCCGGACCCGTTGTTTTGTTTGGTTGCTGAGGGCTGATGGCTGCCGTAAAGCTGCTCCGCTCCTCAGCGTAGTGATGTCATTGTTGACACTTGGTAGAATATGATTTTGGTCGACGCATCAGTTCATCCCAGCAGTTTTGTTTTACGTTAGGATGCAGCTTTGAGTGGAAACACATGGGAAGGATGTAGAAAGTTGTAGAGATAGGTAGCACGCTGTGTATGGCGATGTACGGCTGTACATTATTATGAAGCTCCCCCTAAACTGCATCAGTTGTCCTGTCTGTTGAGCCTCTGGTCTAAGCCATGAGTTGGCTGATGCATGGATATTTATGCATGCTGTACTAGACATGAAGACCTATGAGAGAGAGCTTATTTATTAGATTGCATGTGGTTACAGTTGTTATTTAATATTCATCTTTTGGGGAATTAGGGGAACTTAAAATATGTTCTAACCTAAGACATAACAATAGAATAACAAATGTTCATGTAATGTAATAATAAAGCAATTAATCACAAATTAAATCCAACTTTTCTTCAAAGGTTTACTGGAAAGAAATAACTAGAGAAAATAAAAAACAAACAGCTGCTGAGCACTGAACTTCTAGACTCCAGTTTACGCTAGCGAGGAATAAATCAAGTTAGTTAGGAAAGTAAGTGAGTTAGGAAGTGTACATGACACTTCCAATTAATTAAGACATCCAGACAATTGTCTGTCTCCATTTTCCCTTTCATTAGCACAACATTAACTAGCTCTTTCCTGGAACCTTCCTTTGAATTTACAGTTACAACTCATTTCCTGAGGTGGAAATTAAGGGAAACTATGGGACCCATAAAATAAAGCGTTACCACATTTAGGTAAAGAAACACAAATACAGCTGTAAGAACAGGTTATGGTTGTGTAGATATACTTTTATATAAGAGTGTGCTTTGTGAGTGCATAACAACTCTTTCTAAAATGTACTATTTGTTTCTTCTTCTCTCTAGGACTTTGAGTGGCCTCTCTTCGTCTCCCCTCCCCTGTTCCTCCTCTTCCTCTTCCTCGTCCATGGATCTCTCCACGTCGCATCCCCTCTCACCGACGACTACCAACCCGCCCAGCCTTTTTCCAGAAACATGGCTGCCAATGACGATGAGCCAAGACTTCCTGCAGGTGCCAGTCTCTCGTGAAGACCGGAGCTACCGGACGGTGTACAGCCTTTTCCACAAGACAGTGTCGGAGACCAAGTTCAGGATCATCAAGATCCAGCGTGTGCAGAACCCCTTCCTCTGGGAGAAGTACAAGAGGTGAGCCAAGGAGTGGAAGCATTTTATTTAAGATTTCTTGTAAAGCAACTTCCTCATTGCTGGAGGTATCATGTCACAATCTAGGTACAAAATCCTGAATCATTTCCAATAACTGTAACCCAGTACGCACGACACCGTTAAAAAAAAAGGAAACATTTGTGTCAAGGTCAGAAACTTTACTCTCGACAGGTTCAAGTGTCTTTTGAATGTCTTTTTTTTGTTTCCATGCTCTGTACTGTAGCTGTGTGCGTATGGCTTTGTTGTTGTATAAAACTTAACTCTGCTGAGAATGATCACCAGCTAAACTAAGTCATAAGAATGGTATGATTTTAAGTGGCGTATTTAGTTTGGTAATTTGTTTTCACCGTCAAGAGTGACCATACTTGGAGACATAAGAGTATTTAGGTTATAAGCACATAAATAAGTCTTTCATATCTATGTTTATAAAACATTATGAACCCAAAGCGATGCTTAAGTTGTACCAAAATATTAGTGCAGTGTGGTTTCTGTCGTCTGTAGATATCTGGTTCCTCTTTTTGCATATTTTGCTGCTGGGGCACAAAATGTATCGTTAACCTCCACATTTCTGCTGCTGAACTTAACATGTCACAGCTGCATATTTACTTGCAGACAGAAACGCGAACAAGAACATTTCTTAACAACAAACACAGGGTAGTGAGAAACAACGTGAGATGAGGAGAGGGGGGAAAAAAACAAGAAAATAGGCCAGATGGGACCAGCTGTGTGGGACTTAGTGAGAACGAGTCAGCAGCGGTGTGTGTGAACACAGAGGGTGAAGGTGTGTTTGGTGATGAGGATGTTTCTTTTCACGAACACACTGGGCTAACCGCTGTGGTTTGAGCAAAGCAGGTCCTATCAGCTGTGACAGTTAAACTCCCCCACTCTGACTCGTACCGCACGGTTTCACAATGACTGACGGTGTGTGTTTCTGTTAAGTGATGCCCCTCTGAATGTCAGTTGATTTCCTCTTCCCACACTCGGGTTGTGGGAGGGAAACCACAACGGCTTGTTTGCATGTCAAGCTTCAAGTTGAGCGTCTTAAGAGTTTTGATAAAATTGCACAAAGGTATTTGTTTGTGTGTGTGTGTGTATTTGTCTGTTTGCATGTGTGCATGCTTGGATGCGTGCAGTGAGTGGTCTATCGGGTCACAAGCTGCCGGGTCATAAGAGGTCATGCCTAGGTCACAGCCTCTCTGTCTCTGAAGCGCTTTCGCCTCTGCATGCCTGATTGATCCGCTCAGTCCATCAAACAGGCTCTGTGTGTGTGTGTGTGTGTGTGTGCGTGTGTTGCTCAAGAAAACGGATTAAGCCTGATGTTCTTACCCGGTTTTAGAGCAAACAAGGCCGTGATCACAACTTCTGAATGAAAATAGACTACTCCCAGCTTTTTACTAATTCATCACCTGAGAGATGAGCTGTGTTTGTGCATCGGCCTGTTCGCATAAACAATGAAAGAGTTATTGCTTGTTTATCAGAGAATGAAATCCCTGAACACTCCTCCTCTCTCTGCTCCAAACAGGAAGAAGGAGTACATGTCACGGCGCATGTCAGAGATGGACCGGCTGCTGAGCGAGCGCCACCTCTTCCACGGCACCTCGGCCGACGTGGTGGAGGGCATCTGCAAGCACAACTTTGACCCACGTGTCTGTGGCAAACACGCCACCATGTTTGGCCAGGGCTCCTACTTTGCCCGCAAGGCTGTCTACTCCCACAACTTCTCCAAGCGCTCGCCCAAAGGAGTCCACTGCATGTTCCTGGCCAAAGTCCTCACTGGCAGGTGTGTGTGTGGGTGCTGTAGTTAACAAGCTGATTTTTCGTGTCTTTGATTATGGATGGGATCTCGCTCTACTTGCTTGCAACTTCATCATTGTGAAAGCTTTTTTAGGGATATGTAATGTTGATATATATTGTAATATAGAACATTTATATGCTGAATTGAATTGAGAAACCATACGGGAATGTCTAGTTCTGACTAATGGTACTTCATCAGAGAGATGCAAAATTGGAAAGCAGTCCGGCCCAATGATTTAAACTGTGCCAGCAATAACCTAAGAGAGATTTTACTTTGCCATCGCCTCTATGATGTATTTACTCATGACATAAGGTGTTTAATTATTTTTATTAGTCATATATCGTAACAAAGGCATCATGCTTTGGCTTGGTGCGTTAGCTCAGAGCAACATTGTTTGATAAATGCTAAATTGAGGCTTTATGTATGCAGTTTTAATTAGGGTTACATGCTCACTTCCCTAAACGAGCTGTTTGTTGTGTTTGCATGTTCCCTTGAGCACATACCTCTGCTATGCGGCGTCTCTTTCTCTTTCCCAGTCACCCTCTCGCTCTTTCAAATCAAACCCATGTGCATTCATTTGAATCATGGGAATCACCGAGTTCTTTTCCATAAACCATCGTTCAGTCATGTCGTGCATCATGCTACTCCCATTCCTTAAAATGGCAAGTCAAATCCAGAGCCACACATGTAAAACAGCTGATTTGGCTGAACCCATCATACATCACCAACTTTGTTATGCTGTGGCAGACAGTCTGTGGTGTGCCCAGAGGATGGTGCGGTGGTTTGGACTTTGGAAACACACCACACATAAACCCTCCCCCTCCTCGCCTCCCCCCCAAACATCAAACCTGTGTTCAATCTGTTCCACGGCACAGACGGAGACATTGCTTCCAGACCTGCGCAGGGATATAGACCAATAAAGAAACTATCTGTACAGTGTGGTTACCTCTCCTGTCTGAAACCATATCTGGCACACAGACTCTACCCACTGCCTTTGTCTGTAGCCGAGAATGTTCTTATTTTAATATGTTTTATTTATGACCCCCAAGGACATGGAACAAAGATTGATGGATTACAGGTCTTTAGGGCTTGACATGAATTTTTAAGAGAGGAAAAACAAACTGGTTAGAATGCGTTGGCTCATTTCATATACATACGGTACATTCATTTGATGCACTTACAGCATATGCTTATATTATTTAAGGTGCCTTAAAAGACACAAAGGAGCAGCAGCAGCAGCATGCTTGTAATCATTAAATTTAGAAGAGCGTTCTTTTAGATGGTGAATTACCCTTCTGTAACTCCAGACTGCATTTTCCACTGGCCCAACCACATAACTAACCCTCGTCTCTGTCCTCTTTGTCTGCACAGGTTTACCGTTGGAAATCCCTCCATGCGGCGACCTCCACCCATCAACCCTCGTGACCCCTCCAGTGACCTTTTTGACTCCTGTGTGGACAACTGGGTGGACCCCCAGATCTATGTCATCTTCAACGATGACCAGAGCTACCCCTACTTTATCATTCACTACGAGGAGGTACCGAGCACTGTCGCTGTCTAAAGCCCTGGATCAGACCTGGAGCTGTCTGTATTTGCACATACTTACTCATAGTTTGTTTTAGTCTGTCGAGGCGCAAGATGGGTGTGGTTTTCCATTTAAGATGAAAAGGAACAGAAATTTATATGACTGTTGCAACTCTATTGGAATCACTTTGTGAGACTAAACTTCACCCATCTGCTGTGCCGAACAGATTAAAACAGTCTAAGACACATTGGCAAATACTCAACGATTTAGGTCTGCTGTCAACTGGATCCAACCAGACTGGACTGCAGACTGGTCCAGACCGGAGTAAACTGGACAAAACTGGACTAGCAAAGGACGGCACCTGTTTCATCCAGTGTTCAGAAGTGGATGACAACTGACAACAGCTGCAACCACAACAGACTTGACTGGACTCGTAACATCACGCTTTGTTATCTAGTATAAACTGGAGCTTTTGTGGTGATCATGGGACACAAGAGGATTTTATCTACCTTAATGATCTGGAGTGGATGCAGGAAAAAAAACCAAACCTAGTCCTCTTATCATTTTGACTTAGTCGTATGGCTGTATATGAACTCAGTTCCACATCAGGACAAACGCTTTAGTAGACAGAGTCCTGCCAGTACTGTGAATGACCAACTGGCCGTATTATTCAGAGGAAGCAGCAACCAACCAATCGAACGCTTCCATAGAGAAACCATGGTGATGCTGACCCCTGTCATTCTCTTACAAAAATCATAGTGAGTGTTTACCCAGCCTCTGGCCCATACATTTGTTTGTTTTTTCCCAAGTCTATGTGCTGCGTGTTTGAATCTTTTAATTTAGTGGACATGAATCTTGTGGCCTCTTCAAACAGACAATGGACATGAGTTTCAGTGGGACTTTTACAAATGGACATCTACGTTATTGTAAACCTCCAGGCAGAGGTTTCACATGAAGCTAGTGCTGTTCCCGGTTGGCGTTTTTGCCTTTGCGCCCACCGCCTTGGTTTCCTCGCGGGGGCTACAAGAGTGTACAGTTTCCCGCTGAGACTCTGTGCTGCAGCGGCGGCGCTGTAGCGTTTTGTCAACACATCCCCTGAAACTCATCTCTCTTGGACCGCTCTCTCGCTCAGAGACAGTAGACACGTTTTATTGAGACAAACTGTACAGACGTTCTCTTTGTTTATATTTGAACTGTGTGCCTTTTGTTCATAAAAATTTTATTTATGTTAGTTTAATGTAACATTGATTAAATAAAGAATCTAAAACAAAAAAAGACTAATCGGTGAACTTGTGCTTTTTTCAGATCAGGTGATGTAGCACTAACAGTGTTTTGCTAACCTCCTTCCTAAACATTCATAGCATTAGGCTAATGAATACTCTCTAAAGGCTCTTGAAGTGTGATCAGTGTGAAGTTTTATTGGTTCACAGCAAAATAAGAGCATATTGTAAATGTCGTTCGTCAGAATATAATTTAGAGAATGCATACAAGCTGCTATTGAATCCCAGTTGTGTGTCTAAACACTAAATGTTTCTGAAGAGAATTAAAGCACCAGTTTAACATTTTTGTGAATTTATTTGCTTTCTTGCCAAGAGTTATACGATAAAAGTTATACCACTGTGGTAAACATGGAGCTAGAGGCAGTAGCCAGTTAGCTTAGCTAGTAGTTGTATAAAGCCTGGAAATGGGGACGCAGCTAGCTAGTTCCAGCTACGTATTTACCGCAAATACCTGCGTGTGATATCAATCTTCTCATCTAACTCTTGAAAAGAAAGCAAACAAGTGTATTTACTGAAATGTCAAACAGTTGATTTAAACAACTTCTAGACAATACATCATGCAGTGAGCGAGGTAATGAGCCCTACTTAGTATAACTGTCAGCCATATGTTTTCGGCCTCTCCACTGGTCTCAATAAGAGTTATGTGATATTTCACAGTCAGTGGTTTTGGGGAAAGTTTTGTTCATCTGATTATTTGTTCTTGTCTTGGTCCAGTGGTATTAAAATCAGAAAGGAATTCTCCCATGCTCGGCCTTCCCTCTGTCTGCCACCTCCCCGGGCTTTCCTCCTCCCCCGTCCCCAGCAGTGTATTATCTGAGCGCCATGTCTAATGCAGTCCAGAGGGAGGCTGGCGGAGGTAGCTGTCTATCCCAGCCCAGAGACAGCTCACATGGGACACAGGCAAGGCTGAACCCTCCTCCTCCTCCTCCTCCTCCTCCTCCTCCTCCTCTGCAGCTCATTCACTCCTCAGAAAAACTTCTCCCTACTGTCGTATCTTTCACCTCATCTCTTATCTTTGTATGCCTAATCATTTTATCTAACCTTCCTTTCTCTCAATCTGGTTTGTTCTTGTTGCACGTTCCTCGAGCATAGTGAGGTCGTGTCCTCAGTATGTTTGTTTTATTCTTATTTTGGTCTTTTTTGTTGAATTGGAATAGCTCATTTTGAAGAGAGGTGGAAACATATGGCCTCTCTCTGTCCAAAGGTAACAAAATATACCAACTAGCACACCTAAAGCTCAGTAATTATCATGTTACATCTCATTTGTTAAATTTGTGCAAAAATCAAAGTGTAAAAAATGTTTTTTGAGGGGTTATGTGTGTACATTTTTGGCCAAACTTAATAACTCTCTGGAGCCTCCATTGGTTTGCGCGATGACAAGACTCCTGGAAGAAATAGTTCCAGCTCATAACCCAAACTGTTCCTGTGAGCTCTTCCTATAAACATGCATGTGGTGGTTATTTGATGAGATGATTCCAGTATTTGTCTATTATGTTTAAATTTGACTTTTAGAACAACAAAGGAATAAATCATCTTCAGCATTTAGCCCCCAGAGCTTTCTGGGGAGAATTCATAATAATAGAAAGAAGAAGTGAACAGTTAGAAAAACAAAAACAATATAAAATATATATTTTTAAAACCCATAAAACCAAATAATTGTTCATTTTGTCATTAGATCTAAATTCCCTGCTTCTTTCTAAACCATAAACTCAGTTTGAAGAAGAAAAAAAATATTTTTTAAACATTCATTTCATTAGAAAAATTCCAGAAAGTATAACTGAAACAATATACAGCATCACGATAACTGAAAGCCTGGTATCTAAACAGTCCTTATGTGGGAATCTTCATCCATCAGCACAATTATTCTGTACCCTTTACTCTCATTTCCCTTCTTTCTTTACAAGTGCACCCCTGCGTCTCTGCCTCGGCCTCGGGTCACCGTGTCGTGTAAGACTGTCGTGCTGGGCTTTGCTTTTTGGCAGAAGAGAGGGGAATGGGAGAGACGGAGAGGAAGGGAGGGAGACAGAGAGGGATAGAGAGAGAGGGAGGAGGAGGAGGAGTTATTTTGCTCTCTTCGTGCCTCCTCGATGAGCTGCGTGCCTGTCTGCTCTTCTCGTGTGCATGCAAGATCGCGCAGGTTGCCCTCTATTTGCCCCCATCTCTCTCTCTCTCTCTCTCTCTCTCTCTCTCTCTCTCTCTCTCTCTCTCTCTCTCTCTCTCTCTCTCTCTCTCTCTCTCTCTCTCTCTCTCTCTCTCTCTCTCTCTCTCTCTCTCTATTTCTCTCTCTATCTCCCAGTCTCTCCTAGCTTCCCCCCTCTTAATCTCTCTTACAGCCTCTCGTTCTCTTACCACTTTTTTTCCAACCTGCCCCCTCTCATCAGCTCTTAACAGCTTAAAATCCTTTTGCCCTCTCATCTTAATGATTCTACCTCCTTCTCTCTCTATCTCTCTATCTCTCTCTCTCTCTCTCTCTATCTCTCTATCTCTCTCTCTCTCTCTCTCTCTCTCTCTCTCTCTCTCTCTCTCTCTCTCTCTCTCTGTGTGTGTGTGTGTCTCTGTGAGTCATGCAGCGGGCACTGGCTGGGTTTGTTTGCCTGACTGCCCTCCAGGAATTGCTGCTGGCACACAGAAAGCATTACTTTGTAGACCTGCTGGCTGGGGTTAGAAAAGGAGAGTCAAGAGGAGGAGAGCAGGGGAAGATGTGGATGGTGGATGGAGGGGATGAGAGGAGAGACGAGAAGTGAGAGACGAGGGAAGCACGCGGAGAGGTAGAACAAAAAAGCAGAGGGACAGAGAGATGATGTTGCAGGATGGACTGTGTTTTAGGAAGTTCAAGGCACGCAGAGAGTAAAGTATGGCCTTCATAAGAACAACGACAGACCTTTGAATTCAAATAAGTCAAGATTATTGTGTGTGACGTTTGATGCAGTCCCAAAGTAAGACAACACGCTTCTAGAGCAAATAATCTTGATTGGATTCATAATTCATCTGAGTCTCATTAGATGAAATGTGCACCTACACATACAAGACACATCAATTTGAATCAAGCTTATTAAATTTTACAATCTAAATTATTCAGTGTGTAAAAAAAGGGGGCTTTTCTTCGTTGAGAAATGAGACAGTTAAACACTCCCACACTCATTTGTAACATGCAGTTTTGCAATGACTGAGTATGCGCAAAACTTGCCTTCGCTGACTTTTCAATCAAGGCTTGTAATAGACTTATAGAGTTATACAAAGCTCTAATAGATGACGCTGTTACCGAGAGGGGCGGCAGAACATTGCCTCTGTTAAACCTGCTGTGCGCTGTCGTACCAACCAGACACATTATTTCTCCACATGAGATACTCGGAGACTCATTTAGAAGTAAAGTTTGTGTCCAATGTGATTCAATGAGACTGCAGAGGAAAAAAGTGTCACTTTGGATGAGTAAGTGTAAGTCCCCCCCCCCGAGAGAATGACGTCAAACACTTTTTGGAAACTTTCTTCTTAAATTTTTTTCTTTTTTTTTTAAAGTGATAATTTCTTCTTTGCTGTTCTGTTCTCTTTCTTAAACACTCTTCTCTCTCTTCACCTCCTCTCTGCTGCTCTGTGCTGCTCAGCCAAAACTTTCCAGCCCCATACTTCCGGCCTAAGCTTTTTCATATTGCTCTAATATCTCTGTCACTCACACACACACACACATGCCGGCATGCAAGCAGACACGCACGCAGGAGCTTGCATACATGTGTTTACTTTTTTTATGCACACACACACACACACACAGACACATGTATCTGGAAATGTCTAAGCTTTGGTCTGCATTAACCCAATATCTCGTTCCTCTCCTCTCACACGCATGACCACATAAACACACTGACGTGCGTGCACATATGTATGCACAACACACACACACACACACACACACACACACACACACACACACACACACACACACACACTTCCTGCATTAAGCTCAGGTCCATATTGCTCCAACGATGCCCAGCTGCAACCAATGAACATTCCAGTTACTGTTTTTTTTCCTCCCTCTCTCTCTATCATTTCAAATTTCAGCTCTAAGCCTCTAAGAGAGCAAGCAGCCAAATATGGTCAGGCTTGTGTCATGAACTTTGTGCGACCTTCTAAAGCGGCATAGAGATCGTGACCTTTAAGACCCTGCCTGAGGCTGAGCTTTAGGCACCATTTGGCATGACCACGGACAGAAGTCAGATGTGCATGTGCGTGTATGCACGCTGCTGTGGGTAAGTCCGAGAGAGAGAGTTCACGACCTGTGACTTACTAAATATTTCTGACTGTTTAGTGGCTCTTTTTACTGTCTCTGCATCCTTGGTTTATGGCATCGTAATTATCTCCAGCGCTTATTTTTATGTTCTCATTTTTTTCCTCTGCCATTTTTTTTCATCCTCTTAATGCTGTAAAACATTTAGGAAACTGAACTGTACAGGATAGTCACAATTCCCTCCAGCCAGTAAGTTTTATTCCTAAACGAGCGGCGAAACCTGATGACTAACTGAGCTAACAGATATATATGCATTTGTCTTCTCTCATTTGATGAGGTGGTAAGAGGTTCCCACAATGGAGCTTATTGTTTTGAAAAGTGGAATTGGAACTTTGAAATTTCCCAAAGGCAGTATCTGGAGCTACATCGTGTTTTTTTGCCACCTGAAACCACATGAAATTGCAGGTAACACCGGTGGTCTTGCCAAGATGTGGAAGTGGATACGATAATGCTTCAAAAATTCCTCTGAGCCACCACAGGTTTATTGATATTTCCTTCTGGTGCATTCCCCTTTCAAACTGTGGCAAGCAATGTCATGATGAGGCGCAGAAGAACCAAACACTTGCAGGTGTAAAAATCCACCTGTGACCGGTACGAAATATTACCTCTTCCGCCCATCACACTGCTGTACCTGAGCAAAATTTTTTTGTGTGTCCAACTCTCTCTCCCTTGGCTGTGCTCCGCCAGTCCTACTGTCAACTCCTGTTTGTATAATTGGGGTTCAGAAAGCTTGAGTCTGGCAGGGTGGGGGACAGGAGATGGAGATGAGGAGGAGGAGGAGGAGGAGGCAGAGAGAGAGAGAGAGACAGACAGACAGATAGACAAAGAGACTTCAGGAACAGGCCTATTAGGAGTCTGAACAGGCGGGAAGATTCAAATCAAATTGAACTAATCTGTTTGGAGTGCTGGTCTGCAGCGTCCTTGGAGGGTGGAGAGACAGTCTGCAGTCTTAAACCTACTGAAAGATTTTTGGTGCCCGGGTCATGCATGCATAACGTCTACACATATTGTAAGCATTAGGCAAAGAAACACACACTAGCAGGGTAATGGCTCTGGTTGTAAACCCTCTTTTTCTTTTTTTTTTCTTTAAAACCCTCTGCTCTTAAAATTCGAATGATGTTAATTTAAATATATCTTTTGTGATTTTGTGAGTTCATTATAACCAAAATATGCACTAAGATTATTGCAGCTTCATTCTGCTCGCTCAGTGTGCCATGACCTGAACAACCGCTGACTGTAAAATATTTATGTTGCAACATTAGATAATTATTTTGTTCCATTACAAAAGGGCAATTTTAGCAAGCAATTATTCTATCTAATAGGTTAATTTGCATGGAATAAAGTTTTATATAAGTTTGAAACATCATGTTCTGTTTTGATAAATGAATGCTAGGTCATGCTGTAGATATATTTCATTTCCAATTACAGCAGTTAAATTAATGTTAAAAACTGTTAAAATTCAGAACCTATCATATATCTTATAAGAGGAACCTATGATTCATAGTTCAGGGTGTATTTTTGTGACAGTGTTTTGGTGGCATTTAGCTGCAGCAGTTGGCGTTGGCACGTACCCTACTTGAAAAACAAAGGTATGTAAAGCTGTACAATGAGGCAAATGTTGACATGTTAAATGTAAAGCATTCAATGAATGACATCAATTAGGAAAAAAAAGTTGAATGATTCAACGACGACTCAGCTTTTGACTCAATTGGCCCAACTCCATAGACAGCGTATATAATGAGTCTTTAAAAGACGTCCTGCTTTGCATACTGCTATACTTTAAAGAGGCAATTAAAAGGTTGGAAAATCCGTCTTGTCTTTGACACTCCCAAGAACAGCGTTCTGTTCTCTCTAGTAAAGTTATTCAGTTGCGTGAGAATCAGGTATACAGCTTCAGCTCACACCAGACGAACCGTGTGTAATGCAGTCTTTCAAGGAATGAAGACAAGGAAAGATGGCTTCCAATCAAGGATTTATTTAGGAGCCTTTGACTTATTCACACAAGGTTGCGTGGAAAAGTCTAAAGGGTGAACGTTCATGTGTGTGTGTGTGTGTGTGTATCTATGTATGTGCATCTGTCTGACTATGTGTCTGTTTGAAGTTCAAAAGGTTAATTGTGCCATATGGAGCGTGCGTGCGTGCATACAGGCGCATGTATGCCAGTATGCATGCAAACCAAGCTCGTCTGTGCTGAGTTCAAAAGGTTAGACGTGCCACACTGCTGTGGATCCTGCCTTAATAATTGAGGCTTAACAAGCACATGTTAAAACATCATGATCCCCTCTTTCAGTCAGTCGTGGCTCAGACTGGAGAGGAGCAAAAACAGCTTGTTTGTCCAAACTCAATTATTCACCAGTTCATGTGAACGTAATCTCAATCCCCCGCCGGTAGAGTTTCACTTTTGTTGTTATGTCTGGTAAATTTCGGACATTTTTATATGTTAGTGTTTTAAATTCTTTCGTGCTTTCCTTCTTCACAGATTTGAAAGGTTGCAATGTGCCGTAGGAGGACCACACCTGCCCACTCACCTATTAGTCATCAGCGAAAACACCATCAATCTCTCTCGCAGGAAAGGTGTGATATTTCTTTCCACCATGCTGAAAAACCACCACGCTAATATCAGTTCCAGAGCATGACTATACACTTTTTTACCTGGGAGAACATTCATTCCTGTGTTGTCTATTTAACACTGAGACATACACCAGCAGGACAAGAGTAAGATACATTTCACAATCTCTCTTTGGTTCTTCTTGTAGGGCATGACCATACTTGGCATCAGTATCCGCTTTACAAGTTGGACAAAACAGTAAGGAGCTTTTATGTAGTTTGTTCACACAGGATTATGTCTAATGAACGATACTACTTAGAGCCATGTAGGCCGACTTTAAAAAGGCATTTTGTCTCACGCCCCATTTTAATGTGGCCTTCTCTGGCCTTCTTCCCGCCTCCCACATGATGTAGATGTTTAAGAATAATTTGTAGCATATACGGCATATAACATCCATGTGATTTCTTTTTTTTTTTTTAAGAGAAGCAGCAGTAAGTAGTATCTTTTGCTGTGGCAGCTTCTATGAATACAGCTTATGGATTCCAGACATGTAAAGATTCAAATAATGACAGATATTTATCATCATTTCATATTGTTGTATATACTGGCATGTGTGCTACCAGGAAACCGTTCTTGATTCATATATTTTAACAAACCATGCTTCATTATCCATCCATCTATTCATTTCTGTAACTGCTTATCCTTATCAGGGTCACGGGGGGCTTGAGCCTATCCCATCTGCCACTGGGTAAGAGGCGGCGAGCACCCTGAACAAGTCGCAAGTTCATCAAAGGGCCGACACATAGAGACAACCATTCTATGCTTAATTATTTTTGCTAAAAATACTTTCTGCTTACTTGAGTTCAACTTTCTGGCTACTTAAAGTAAATGTGAAAAACGTGACAGGAAATTAACAATAAACAGTGGCAGTTTTTCCTGTATGTGTAACTTTATCCAAAATAGAGTTTGTCATTCCCTTTATAAGTCAGATCTAAGCAGTAGGTTTGTAAGTATGTGCCTACTACATTGGAAACTAGGTTATGTTGTTAATTATAGTTGTGATGACGTTACTGTAAATATTTTTAAAATGCCCTACCCAACCCTCACTGTCATTTAAATTAATATTATGTTGTCGCTACCTTGCATGTTGGTGCGCGTGTGAGAGCAGTGTAAAAACAGAACACATAATGCAAATGTTCAGCACAGCTGGCAACACCTCAGCTCTCCGGGGCCCGAGCCCTGTGCCAGTGCTCATTCCCATGGCAACATTATCAAACGTTCAGCAGCCATGTGGCAGCTGTCCTACGTGTTCCGGCGAAATGGCCATTCAAATGTTGATTTGAATAAATATGCTCATCTTTTCCATTCAAATTGTAATACGTGGAGCTGTGGCTGGAGAACACAGTGTGCAGTGAGGAACGGCATGTGAGAGAGCAGAGCAGCCTGGTCTCTCTGGGTGTTCAGTGAGCCTACATCTGGGGATTTAGAGTCAGGGAGGAGTCGAAGGAGGGAGGAGGCAGGAAGGGTGAGGGCCAGCAAGGGCTCATTCCCAGTGTATACAGGTGGAATTAATGGGAAGCAACAGGAAAAGACTGAATGTGTGCACACCTCCCTTAGGCCTCAAGGATTATAGCTCGTGCACACACATCACACACACACACACACACACACAGGCTTTTCACGAATACTCGCTCAGTCTTGCAAATCTAATCGTTACTCATTCTTTCTCAAATGGGCACTCTCGTTCTCATAGACACTTGGTTTTGCATCACACCCAGAACATTATAAATCCTTTCCACTCCTTATTTGCTCAGACGAGTGTTCACCTTTAACAATTAAGCCGCACATGATTAAATTCCAGCAGTTGCCAAATGACAACTGGTTATGAATCAGAGCGCCTCTCCTGTTTTCACGCTCCGTACTGCAGTGTTTCTTAATATAATGGCCTGGGACTTAAAATGTGCCTGGCCGCTCCCAACATGAAAAATGAACTTGTATGTCTTGTTCATCCATCCAAGTCCGCAGCTAAAGGCTAAATGGGTTACAGAAGGTTCTGGCCCCCAAACGATCCATCCATGCAAGAACAGTTGTCGTGTCTGATAGTTTTATCTACACAGCATATTTTTATAACGAGAAAACTTTGTTTAATTTATATAAAAAATGTAGTGACACATAACATATACATGTTTCTCTTGAGCATTCTAAGATTGGAAACAGGGATAATGTCAAATGTACTGTTAGTGAACTACATGTGCTGAACAGTCTGATTAAAGTCAATAATCACATTGGGGTAGTAGTTTGATTAAAGCATTCACATCATTCACAGTTTACAAATATATGTTACTTTTTTTAAATCCCAACTAGCCATGTGGCTGTTATGTCTTTATTTATGTACACTAGTGTTTCTATGGCAACCAGCTACCACAGCACTCGCTAATGTGGTCCAAAAGAAGCAAGTCTTGGCTTGAAGTTTCCCAGAAAATGTTATGTATTCTTTAAAAGAAATGGCAGCATATAATTTAAAAGTATCAAATCACCTGAAAAAGAGTATCTTGTGTCACATATTTGGCAGGTCCACGTACAGAGGCTCATTCCTTGCTGCGGTGGCCCAGGGATCAAATCCGAACTTCTTCCCCTCTCTCTTTCCCTGCTTTCCTGTCACTCTTCAGCTGCTACGATGCAATAAAGGTTCAGAAAACCCCAAAAATATCTTTTTAAAAAAGTGATATGTATGTTGGATGTAGATTCAGACACCAAAAGCATCATCCTAATAAGAAAAATCCCTTGTCCAAAATCAGCATTGGAGTTTTAAATTAGCAAGTTATCTTTGTTGTTCTACTTTTTAGTAGTTATTATATAATTGTTGTTTAATAATTGTGATAAAAAATGTATAAAGACTTTAACTGAAGTATCCCAATAATTTAAAGAAGGAAATAGTCATACATGCCATAGTATGTTGGGAAATGATTACTGGTTTAAAGAAAGTAGCTTTTCAAACCTAATATGATAAACATGTTATATACAATGTTAAATAGCATTCTTACTTGATTTACATTTGTAGCCATTTTAGCCAGGTTTAAGTTTAACAGTCAGGTTTAGGTTTAACAATCCAACCAATCTTTGTTGCTTGCATCCTTTCCTTTGTCTCTTTTTCTTTCTCTATGTGTCTCTCTCTCCATGTCCATGTCTGCTGCTAGACCCTGAGGCCAAATGATGCAATGATAGGTTAAAAGAAAGGAAGGGCATGGAGGAGGAAGAAGAAGTGCAAATTCTGCTTATCAAAGCCATTTTGTTCCCCATCATCCAGGTAAAATGGAAAGCAGCTCATGCAGTCAGAGAGAAACGAAAACACTGGTGAAGGCCGTGGTGCAGGAAGCAGCGCGCAGAACAAAACAATCATGAACAAACAGAAAGAAAGAAAAAAGAAAGTAAGGAAGAAAGAAAGAAAAAGTCCCTGCTTCCTGTTTTATAGGGAGTATGCTGGAGGAAGAGTGGGCAACAGTGTGGGAAGGTGGTGGAGAGGGAGGAGGTGGGGTACATGTTTGAGAGTGTTCGAGAGTGTGTGTGGCGTGTGTACGTGCAGCGAATGGTGTGTGAGCTTCGGTGGAGGTGGGGACCAAAGAACAGGATGCACAGCCCGTGAGGAATGTGTGTAGCCTGGTGGCACGTCTGTGAAACTCATCCCTCCTCCCTCCTCGCTGCACCACTTTCTTTTCTCCCTCTTTCTCCCTGAGACGGGACAGCAGTCACACAAGCAGCAAGACAGAGATCTGTAAATGGAGATAGCGAGGACAATTAAAGGAGGGATGATGACTGTGAAAAAGACTGGTGGGGGTGGAGAGAAGGAGCCTTTGAGATCTGGGACTTTTAAAAAGAAAAGGGTCATAGAGAGGGACAACTGCCGTAAACGGGACAGAGAACACGATCCCATTCCCCAAATTAGTGCTTACGTCACAGCTTGCTGTTGTACCATGAGTCACCCAGGGATCTCAGGGGAATCCTGAATGACTAAAGCTCCCAACTCACGACTTCAAGGATTGCCTTATTGACCTTTGCATCACATACTGTCGCCTCTCCTCTTCGCACATAGGGAAAAGAATCCCTAAAAGCAGAAAAGTCTCTTATGCTGTTTATGTTACACCTGCCCTGTTACCCCCTATATCACTGCAGCTCCTGTGCTGTATGTATCAGGACAGATTTGATGTTTTCTGATAAGTAGCCTTGGGCTTGTTCCCTTCCGCACTAATTTCATTCACATTCTTTTCCCATGTAAAAACTTCTGCCTCCTCTATTTTGCTCTTTCACCCCCCCCTCAAAAAAAACTACAAAAACAAAACAGCTGCTCTCCATTCGTCCTGATTATCCTGGGGACCAGAACAGAACAGACCATGTAACAGAACAGCTCAGACTGCACTTTATTTACTGTGCCGCATGCTGCCTTAGCTCTGGTTGGCTAACTAGCCACAGCAGGCCTGCATTCCAGCCTTCTGCAGTCAGCCTGCAAAACTCTGTACCCTACATTGCAATTTGTAGCTGAAGTGACTCACCTTTCATAATAACAATCATAATCAACTTTATCATAATAAACTTTATCCGTGCAGCACTTTTCAAAACAAACTCGCAATGCTTTACATGGCTGAAAAAGGATTAAACCAGGATTGCAAATAGAATCAGGCAATTACTAATACAATTTAATGAAATACCCAACACTAATATAAGGCATCCCTATCCTCCACCGAGGCTCACACACCATCCTGCACGTACGCCTGCCTCACACACATATTCCCCCGCCTTCCTCCTCCTCCTCCCACAGAAACAATGATAATAAACCAGATAAGACATATAAACGTTACAATGCTGTAATGAGCTGGATGGATGCTTTTTAAGATGGATTATCTACTGACCTAAAGAAAACATCATTTAAAATGATTGTTAAAAGAGACGC
Organism: Nibea albiflora; assembly: GCA_014281875.1. Classification (NCBI taxonomy): domain Eukaryota; kingdom Metazoa; phylum Chordata; class Actinopteri; family Sciaenidae; genus Nibea; species Nibea albiflora. The sequence continues at coordinate 9,999,031 of CM024794.1, forward strand.
CGGTGAAGCATAAGCGTATAAGCATTGTTTCCTCCATGGTCTAGTCAACACATGCTGTCGGCATGTGTGTTAGGCAGGTAATGTGGTGACAGCATGTGCTGCTTTCTCCATGTAAAACCCTCCATCACTGACCAGGAAGTCTGACAGGAAAACGTTTTCCAGTCTCACCAGCGTCCGCCACATGTGAACAAATTTCTTTTCGGTCTCATTGACTAATTTGTAATCTTTTATTTCTTAATGAGCATCTAATGGTCTAGTTGGTCTTGTTGATTGCCACCCTGGTTTCCTCACTCCTTCCAAGAGTAAAGAGAAACTACGGTGGCTGTGAAACCAACAGTCTGTCCTGTCTTGTGTAGTTTGTCCTTTCTGGGCTACTGTAGAAGTATAGTATGGCAAACAGGAAGAAAAGACAAAATAGAAGTTGTGCAAATGTCAGTGCTATTAAACAATCCGCAATGTGACTCACTGTATGACTCTTCACACACGTTAGGAAACACTGAACAAAGGTTTCTGGTGTAAGATCTACAGATCAACGATTCAGAATAGTACTCTACCTCATACTGTGTATCAAGACAGCTTATTTTTTTGGCTATCAGTCTCAGCTCAGAATCTCTTTGTTCACATAGGAGGACACAATGGCATCTGTCCAGGTGGCAGTTGTTTTCTTGATCTATATCATTCATCTCAGACCTCTGATCCTCTAAAGACTAACAAAAATGTCAACAATTAGTTTGCAGAGTTGCACAATGTTCCACTCACTCCCACGCGGTCTTCTTTGGTAGATTTCTATGGTAGATGATGATCTATCCTGTTTAAACGGAATAACAAATCACACCTTAGTAATTACAAGTAATTACATTACTCAAAACAAAACTCATTGTCATGGTAATTGGAGCCTGCTTCTTGACAGAGAAGCCACAAGTTTGCGAAAATTCAAACAAGTCAAAAGTTCACTGATTAAATCAATAGTAAATCAACAGATTCCTGTATACAATGAGGAAAAGCTTATAATGAGATGCAAAAGATATCTGCAACAAATTCACTGTCAGAATGTTAAATTTATTTTTCAGACAGTATCTTCTCCTGGCAACAGAACATTATAAATGTTTTTATGCTTGTGTTTTAGTAACTCAGAGGTTATGGTTAAGAACTCATCCTGATTTGGTTAAATGAACCAAGATGTTATGATGTTAATGATTATAATAAACCAAAAACTAGAACAAACCTCTAAATCTCAAGTGTCAAACTCACATACTTTGGTCACCCAACCATCTATCTGAACCTCTCGCCAAAACTTTTATTTTGATAAATTGTACAAAAGTTACATTTCATACATTGGGGGGAGCATACAGGAATCACACTTCCTCCTAAATATATTTCACAAATTGTGCCTTGACCAAGGCTTCCCAACACCTCCTGTCCAACCTCAAATGTTTTTTACTTGCAATGAAAGAAAGATTGTCAGTCATATATTGACAGCCTGGTCTGTCATTTGTCTGTGGTGTTTTTACTACTATGTTTGTTGTTTTTTCCTTTCTCTCACAACCTTGGCAACAAGCCTTGGGGGCGTCATGGACCCCAATCATCTGATATTTTTTAGGCAGTCACAATGTCACCCCTGATTGAACTGCACACATGTGCACACACTACCTCACACACTGTAGTTTGACAAGGTGCTAAGGGGGGGGGGGGGGTCACAGGATATTGGTGGGCTCAGGACTACAGTGTCTGGTACTCTGGTAAATATCTTGCACACACCCTAAACAAGGGAGATGGAGACAGAGAAATACCAGACCTCTTTGTGCACGCTTACCTGTTCTGCTCTGTTTCTATTCCAAACTCTCAGAGCATTTCCGCTGTCGAGGACAGTGGTTGTTTCAGATCATTTTCACTGACTCGGTCTTGAGCTGTTTGTACTTGTACTAGCCAACTGATGTTTACTGCCAAACACAGCTGCTCTGTAAGATGGAGATTGTGGGGTATATTGTGGAAAGAAGCAACAAGGGCAGGATGTATGTTTTCATCAGTGCATAGTCTGTTAGTCTCCAATGGCAGAAGATCTTTGTACGTTTAAAATATATTGCTGGTATTGCATGACTGAAAACAGAGTAAAAAACACTGTTACTGCATAAGTTACTGATGATCCTTTGCTCTCCTGGGTTTATAAAGTCATTTAGAATGCGCTCAAACATAAATACTAGGTTCTGCCGATAGTGTTACAACAATGAAACAGCCTAACTCTCTTTTCTTTTCTTTTCCAATGGAAATTGCCCATACTTACTTAGTCAATCTTATGTTTGTAACTGACCTCTGACCTCTTGAGACGTAGGAAATTTCCTCTAAGTGTGCTATTGAGGCCATCTCCTGTGTCTTGCCCAAAGTAATAATGTGATGTATCTATTTGCTTTCTTGCCGAGACTGAGATGAGATGGTAGATACAACTCTCATATCTGTACGTCTATATCAGCAGCCAGTTAAGTTAGCTTAGCTTAAAGACAGGTAACATTAGGAAACAGATACCATGCCTCCGTGCAAAGGTAACATAATTAGCGTAGCAGCGCCTCTAAAACTCATGAATTCACATTATATTTAGTTTGTGTAATAGAATCAAAAACAAAAATGTAAAGACAATAAGTTGTTTTTGGGGGTGGAGTCTTGTTGACACTGAAGTTGCCAAGAAGATTTGAGGACGTTATTGCTCCCTGCCAAGAAATAGTCCAGCACATAAAAACCTGTAAAACTGCAATTTGCCATTTTTATACTCAGTATAAACTCTTTGTAGGGGTTGAACAAAACAAGATATGGCGTGTCTTGTTCAGAGATGCTGGATTTTATCACCTTCAGACAAAGCCAGGCTAGCTTTTTACCCCTCTGTCCAGTCTTTACACCAATGTAACAGCTAAGCTAAGCGAACTTGCTGCTGCTTTTTTTAACTTCAAGCCAAAGCAAGACACAAGAACTGGCCTCCAGCCTGGACCCAAATGTTGCACACATTTTAGCAGTTCAACCACTTCCTGAGATCACATAGCTCACAGGAGACACATACCTCTCCTCCCTCCCTGTAGTCATATCAGCATGATCAGCCTACATTTGCTGCCTGACAGGTGAAAGCAGGTGGGAGAGCCGTGGGTGTCATTCACTCGAGAGGTGAGATGAAAAGCCCAGTAGGATGTCATTCTCCATCCTCCCTCTGTTCCGATTTTCTACTCTTGCGTTGGTGTTAGTCCGCTCTTGGCTCCAAGGGCAAACAAAAAGAGAAACGGCAGCAGGTTGTCAAGGCAACACGGGAGCCACTCACACACAGACACACATACATACAGGTGATGTGTGTAGTTTGCTGTGTGTACTACACATGCTCAGACATGTGTGGTGAATACGTCACCGTAGCTCTGTTTGCAGCGTGAGTTAGTGTTTGTAGGCTGGGGCCAAGGAACCTTTCACGACTTCAGCTGATGAGTGGGAATCTAAAGTTGGCAGCACGTCACAAGCTTTATTTATACAACGATATATCTTTAGTCTCACGGCTAGTGTCCTAGTTTACCACAGACTTTGGAAATGATGCATTAGTGCAGTTTGTCCTGAAAATCACACCCACAAATAGATATTTATATAGAGATCATAGTGATGTATCTTTGTATGTTTCCTATTAGCTCTCTGAGATTATGCTGGAGGATTTATGAATGTCTGATGTGAAATTTTCTTCTAAATAACAAGACATTCATCATTATGTTGTGCTCCGCTTAACCTCTAAAGAACATGGTTTTGATAATCATCATCTCCCTTTTGTCTCTTTCTCATATGTCATTTATGTGTGTGTTGTGTGTCCCCCCCGCCCTGAGATAGTTTTAATAGCCGGGCGTGCCCGTGCCTCACATGCAAATGTGGGAAAAGTAACGACCAGGCAAAATCAAGAGAAAAATTCAAAACAAATGCCTAATTAGTAGCTGGGGATTCAAATGGAACCAACAACACCACAGCCAATATAGCAAACAATTTTGAGAGGGGGAGTTGAGAGAAGGAGTGATATAAATGTCAGGTTTTAAAGATGTGTTAATGTGCACTTTCTGCTACAGAGAAAGCATTCATGGCTGGTTTAAAGGGGGGTTTGGGTGTGTGAAAGCAGTGCTTACATCTGTGTATGTGTGCGTACGTCAGCTTTTTTCTTATGTGTGTGTCTAGCTGTATGTGTTAATTAACTATGATATGCAGCGAGCATTACCGAAGGGAAAATGGATCTGGGACAGCTCAAATGCAAACACCTTGCTTAGCCATGCAAAAGATCAGACTGACACTGTGAAGTTCAGCTTTCAGTGGAAGATTTGATGATCAAAGGATTATAATCTCATCTTGGATTGCAGCCTGGGATTAATTAAGGATGATTAATTTGTCAGATATTAACTATGAAAAATGGATTAGGCCGGTTTAGAAAGGAAAATATGCAGAAACTGAGCGATGTACTTTAACTCAACCCTGAACCTATTTACTTACAAGGAAAGCAATTTGTCTTTTTCCCCCCTTCTACGTTTTTCCTTACTGTGTTAAGAGAGGAAATGCTACGCCTGAATGTTGGCAGCCCCACCAGAGTCAATAACAGACAAAACAATATGAGTAGCGAAATTGAATTGGATAGCTTTGTATATATGGCCATATCCCTGTACGCCCTCCAAGATCCCAATCCTAATAAACTCTCCCCTGGTCTCTGCCAAGTCTAATTCGTTCACTCTGCTTGTGTTTCTGCAGAGTGATCTTGATTAAGACACACACCCCTCCAAAGGGCCGGACCAACTCCTTATCTCACAGTAAGGAAGTGAGGAAGGAACCATCAACACTGACACAAAGGGTGGGCCACTTGTGATGTGAGACGGCCGTGTTTAGGTTTATGCAGTTTTCCATTAGCTGCAAGGTCTAGAATTTGACTTATTCTAATGGCTGTGGGGGTTGTCCAGAGTCTGAGTATTTTGTTTTGTTTTTTTATCTGGAAATTGAGAATTACAACATCGATACAAAGCAGGTGGTGAGAGAGGCATCTGCTCTGGATTGATGCTACGTGCAGGGACCACACAATGAATGCTGTGAGCACGATTTCCTGATCAGGGTTCAAGACTATACTGCACACATGAACACTAAACAACACCAAACCAAAAGAAGTCTGCGTGTACAGCTCGCCTGGCTCTGTCTAACAGAAGATTTAAATATAATTAAATAGTCCAGCACATAACCTAATGTAAAACTAATGATGTCTTGTGCTCTCATTATGCTAAACTAACTATGTTTTTTTATATTTCATGGACAGATATGAGAGTGTTATCTCTTGTGTAAGTGTATTTCCCAAAATGTCCATTGGTTCATGACTCATTGACTCAAATGACTCATTGGTTTAGTGTCTAAAGGTCCGAGCTTATAGTAATTCACTGCATGAATGTGCTGTTTGTGTGAAAAACGAAGAAGTGGGATGTGATGGAGGTAGAAAATAAAGTGATCAAAGTGTACGAATTAAGTAGGAGTCAAGGTGAGAAGATACATAAGTGCAATGGCGGTGACAGGTGAGACCTGACGAGAAGCGGCCAGGTGTTAATGAATGACAAGTGGAAAAAGAAAACAGTTAAGGAGGAAGTAGGAAAGAGGATGTAAAAATATTGGTGCTCCTGTGTTTCACTCCTCTTCCCTTCAGCAGGGGTGGTCCTCTGGCTAGATAACCCCAGCCAGACAGCCGTGGGTGATAGAGATCAGATTGAGATGACAGACTGGAGTGCTGCCCAGAGACACACGCGCACACACACGCGCACACGCACACACACACACACACACACACACACACACACACACACACACACACGCACACACACAATGTAATGAGGAGGAAATTAAAAAGGCATTCTGCAGAAAGAAAAGAAAAAAAATCAGCATTCTTTATTGTTTGCCAGTCTTTCACAGGAGAAAAAGAAGTGAGTGAAAACAGAAGGCTGGAAGTTCTTTGTTCTGTCAAACGAACGTGTCACCTTCCCAAAACTGTATATTGAACTGCTACGTTTTTATACACAGTTTCAATGCCCTCACAAGTGTCCTTTTGTGTCTCCTCACTGTATCTTTTACAACTGACACCTTTATTTTGATGTGGTACACTGGAACAGTAATTTCATATTTGTTAACTATAGAATATCAGTGTCCAGTGGAAATAATTTGTTTCATATGTGTTACAGTTAATTCATATTACTACTAGTTCAAGGTTAAAATACTAATTACCTTAATGTCAGAATATTTTGGAAATTGGAAATGTTCGGACTTATCCTTTAAAAGTAATACTGTCTCTTTAAGAGAACGAGAAGAGTACGTTGTGGTATAAACAGGCTGAAACGAAAAGATGTATGCTTGTGTTGGACCGTGGGCAGTTTTTCTTTTATTAAAAGTTGCTAAAACGAAGATGGACGTGGTTTTTTGCAGTTCATTTTGAGGGTGCAACATAAATTTTGGTGTTTCCGCCCGGTTCAAGCAAGTTTCAAGCCGAAAAAAAGGTACTGCAAGAGGACTTCATGCTGTGCACAACAAGGGAAACTAAGCTAGCTCGTTAAGCCGACCGCAGCAACCAGCTCGTTAACGAAAAGGTCCGTATGGAAGAAACGTAAACGAAACGCATGTTGCTTCTTCAAGCTGTGAGTAACACAAGAGCGAAGTGAAAATGGACAGTGAGTGGGAATCATTATTGGCTGATGTTGAGAAGAAACTTGTAACTTTATCACTCACTGATCTCAGTGCATTAAGTGAGGACCTAAGACTTCAGCCAAGTGAGGAGGTGAAATCATCATGTCGTTTACTGAGGAGACTAATCCTATGTCACCTGGAAAGTGAAGAAGTAACGGGTTTAGAGGATTCAGGACTATCAGTGCTGTTGGCAACATGTGATTTTATCGACACCTTGAGAAAACAGTATGATGACGCTAATGAATCTGCACGTCAAGAGGAGATGAATGTGCAGCCAGAGACAGGCGTGAAGGACCCCCTGCTGGCAAAAGATGGTACTACGCCTCCACCTGATTCATCCCCTCAGAGACCAAGCAGCTCACTGAGCTTAGAAAGAGAGTCAGCGCAGGCGAGAAGCCAGATGAATCTGCATCCCATGTACAGGAAAGATTTCAGGATCATTGGTCAAATCGGTGAAGTGGGACAAAAGGACAAACTGAATTTCACCAGTCTTGAAAGACAAATTGAACGTGGACTTAAAAAAGGCTACGATGAAGGTGAGATTGTGGAAGCAGTAATACAGTCCATTGCACCTGGAGTGAAATTAAAAAGTTACTTGGAGAGCAGACAAGAACTATCGCTAAGCACTTTAAGGCAAGTTCTCAGGACTCACTTCATAGAGAAAGATGCAACAGAGCTATATCATTCACTTACCCGTGCTGTCCAAGAGCCGAAAGAAACCCCAGTCCAGTTTCTGATCCGCACCATGGACCTCAGACAGAAAGTGTTGTTTGCATCTGAGAGAGCCAAGGTAGGGCTGAAGTATAACTCTGAACTCATACAGACCCAGTTCCTGCAAACATTGCTGACAGGTTTACAAGATGATGCTGTATGTGTAGACATCAAGCCTTACCTGCAGGACCCTTCTGTACAGGATGAAGTGTTACTCGAGAAAATGAGTGCCGCCTACAGTGTGGAACTGGAGAGGAGAAGTAAGCTTTCATTGGTAACCAAGCAAAGAGGAGTAAAAGTGGCAATGGTACAAGAAGAAGACCCCACTGAAGTTGAGCAGGTTAGTGGTGCAAAGAGAAATAAAAGCCACACCGCTAAGCCCAACCCTATACTTGAGAAACTCGATGCTGGTAATAAAGTCATCTGTGAAGCCCTTCAGAACCTCACTACACATGTTGCTAGCCTCAGCCAAGCTAGAACCAGTAAAGAAGACGATCAACCACCTAAGACTAAGCAGAAAGACTCTGTTAGTGCTAAACGAAATCCAAGAAAGTGTTGTGAGTGTGAAAAGTCAAACCCAGAGGGAAGGTGTATGCACTGTTACAAGTGTGGAAGCAGTGAACACTGGGCTATTGGCTGTCGCAAAAGAAAAGATTGCACTGCCAGCACTTGTAAAATTGAGATCTCCAGTGGTCAGTCAAATGATGCTGCTGTGTTATTAAGTCAGACCCCATTGTCACGAAAACAAGAAAAGACAGCGAAGCTAGTGGGACGCAAAAGTCTTGTCCAGTGTAACCTTGGAGGGGTTCCGACTACAGTGCTATGGGACACAGGATCCCAAGTGTCTATCGTTGATATGGACTGGAAAAAGACACACTTACCAGATGCTGAGATTCGATCAGTGAAAGAACTCCTTGATGAGGGAATATTGGATCTTTCTGCTGCGAATGGGACAGAGGTGCCGTATGAGGGCTGGATAGGTGTGAAGTTCAGCTTGCCATCAAATAAGGACAGTGAACTGTTGGTACCCCTACTGGTGAGCACCCACCCACTTGCAAAACCAATAATAGGTTTCAATGTTATTGAAGAGTTAGCACAGATTAACATGTCCACTGACAGAACAGTAGCAAGCAAATTTGTGAACAGTCTTGGATCAGCATTAGATGTTGGACCTAAAAAGGCAAGAGCAGTATATTCAGTACTGAAAAAACAGAAAAGCAGTTCAGAGAGTCAGACAGCAATGCTGGGAAGATATGATGTTATCATTCCAAAACGCAAAATGGTGAAAGTGATCTGTGGAAAACTCAACAAAAACATATTAAAGGAGCAGTATGCAATACTGGAGCCTAATGAAAATGCACCGTGGCCTGCTGGACTAGAGGTAAAGCAGCAACTAGTGCAGCTACCCAGTGAAGATAAAGCTACTATTTCAGTTGTGGTTGAAAACAACACAGACGATGATATCAGACTACAGAACAGAACTGTACTTGGCTGGTTATATGCTGTAGATGCTGTAAAGAATGCAGAGGAAAAAGTCACAGATGTAGTAGCTGAGCCAGAAACTGAAAATGGTGATCTGAAGCAATGTCGGGAAACAACAGAGAAAAAGTGTAATGAAAGTCAATCTGAAAAACAACTCTGGGATCCACCAGTTGATCTCTCCCACCTAACGCCAGAGCAGCAAGACCAGGTGAGCCAGATGTTGAGAGAAGAGTGTGATGTCTTTGCCAAGGATGATTGGGACACTGGATGCATTCCTGATTTGCAGATGACGATACGTCTTAAGGATGACATCCCAGTTACAAAGACATACAACGCCATCCCCCGTCATCTATACCAGGAGGTGAAAAAACACATACAAGATCTACTCAGTAGAGGATGTATCCAGAAGTCAACCTCTTCCTACTCATCACCAATAGTGATCGTGCGAAAGAAAGACTTTTCCATCCGACTCTGTGTAGATTATCGACAGCTAAATGAAAAGACGTACCCTGATCGACACCCCATCCCAAGAATTCAGGAAATCTTGGAGAACCTTGGAGGAAACTCATGGTTCACGGTGCTTGATCAAGGTAAAGCATACCATCAGGGCTTTGTCAGCGAAGAGAGCCGAGCATGCACCGCCTTCATCACGCCCTGGGGATTGTACGAGTGGCTCAGGATTCCTTTTGGACTGACAAATGCTCCGGCTGCTTTCCAGCGGTACATGGAAGGATGTCTTGGAGACCTGAGAGATGAGGTTTGTGTACCTTACCTTGATGACATCTTGGTGTTCAGTAAGGATTTTGACCTTCATGTGGATAATGTGAGGAAAGTGCTACAGAGACAAAAAGCCTGTGGAATCAAACTCAGACCAAAGAAATGTAACCTCTTTAAAAGAGAAGTGTGTTATGTTGGTCGTGTAATTTCAGAGGAAGGATATCAGATGAATCCAAAAGAGGCAGAGAGTGTTCAGTCACTGAAGAAAGCAAAACCGAAAACAGTCAGAGAAGTGAGATCCCTGGTTAGCTTTCTAGGCTACTACAGATCATTCATTGCTGATTTTTCAAGGATTGCTAAGCCGCTGTATGACTTGTTGTCCCACCCAAAGACTGAAAAGAAACGGATGAAGGGACGTTCTCCCCAGTTGCCTCCATCTCAGCCAGTGGAGTGGACAGCACTGCACCAGCAGGTATTGGAAAGACTAGTTGACACTCTGTCCGACCCCCCAGTAATGGCATATCCTGATCTTGAGAAGCCATTTGTGCTACATGTTGATGCATCTGAGGAAGGTCTTGGGGCTGTCTTGTACCAGCGTCAAGGTGGAGCACTGAGAGTGATAGGATATGGATCGAGGACACTCACTCCAGCCGAGAAGAACTACAGGCTTCATTCGGGGAAGCTGGAATTCTTAGCTCTCAAGTGGGCTGTAACTGAACGATTCAGAGATTATCTCTTTCATGCCCCTCACTTCACAGTGTACAGCGATAATAACCCCTTGACATATGTGATGAAGACTGCGAAACTAAACGCTGTGGGACATCGTTGGGTGTCAGAGTTAGCAGATTTCCGCTTCACTCTGAAATACAGGCCAGGATCTGTCAACCGCGACGCAGACTTCTTATCTCGCCAACCAGCAGAAATGGACAAACTGATGAAAGAATGCACAGAGGAGTGTAAACCAGACGACGTTGCAGCAGTTGGAGAGGGACTACAAGCACAAAACAAAGGTAACTCTAACTGGATCTCAGCCATTACATGTAATGTGGATGTGCTATCTGAATTCAGTGCTGCATGTGAAACTACAGTTCAAGCAATACCAGTGGAAAGTATTCAGGCAGGTCAAAGAGAAGATGAAGTAATCAGCAGAGTTATCACTCTAAAACAACAAAATGAACGACTGAGATACAAAGACAAGATCAAAGAATCAGCAGCCGTGAAATGCCTTTTGAGGGAGTGGCCACGTCTTCATTTGGATAAGGATGGAATCCTGCGGCGAAAGACAACCTCACGATCCCAACTTGTGGTTCCGGAAACATTCAAGCCACTGATTTATCGGCAACTCCATGAAGAAATGGGACACTTAGGAGCTGATAGGATGATATCTCTAGTCAGAGAGAGATTCTTTTGGCCAAAAATGAGAGAGGAAATCGAACACTATGTGACAAAAGTGTGCCGTTGCTTGAAACAAAAGAAACCAAACAGAAAAACAAGAACACCTTTGCAAAGCATAACGACATCAGCACCTTTTGAAATGATATCGATTGACTATCTGCATCTGGAGAGAAGCAAGGGTGGAGTGGAATACATTCTGGTAATAGTAGACCACTTTACAAAGTTTGCTCAAGCCTATGCTACATCAAACAAGTCTGGTAAGACCGCCGCACGCAAGATCTTTGACGACTTCATTCTGAGATTTGGTTTCCCTGCCAAAATTCATCACGACCAGGGGAGGGAGTTCGAAAATGAGTTGTTCAAGAAGCTACAGAGCTACAGTGGGATACAGCATTCAAGGACGACACCTTATCATCCTCAGTCTAACCCAGCAGAACGCTTTAACAGAACGCTGTTAAGTATGCTCCGGACACTGGAGGAGACACAAAAACCTAACTGGAAGGACTATCTGAACAAAGTAGTTCATGCATACAACTCCACTGTTCATGAATCAACAGGGTTTTCTCCTTTTTTCCTGTTGTTTGGGAGAGAGCCTACTCTGCCCATTGATCTGATGTTTCCCAGAGAACGATCAAAGCCACAGTGTCATGTCAGATATGCCGAGAAATGGCGAGAGTCAATGCAGGAAGCTTATAACATTGCACAGGAGAACATGAGAAAAGCTGGTGAAAGAGGACAAAAACACTACAACCAGAGAGCATGGAGTTCCGTTCTTGAACCTGGAGATCATGTACTGATCCAGAACCTAACTGAAAGAGGAGGACCAGGAAAGATACGTGCTTATTGGGAAAACAAAGTACATGTAGTCAAAGAAAGAAGAGGAACAAACGGTCCAGTGTATGTTGTGAGACCTCTGGATGGAGAAGGTAGAGAGAGAACTCTACACCGAAACCTTCTGTTACCTTGTCCTTACCTTGTTGATGTACAGAGTACCAAGCACGGAAATGAGGACAGAAAGAGAGAAAGGAAAAACACACAAAAGCCAAAAGCACAGGCCCAGGTTCAAGACTTTGAGAGTTCAAGTGAGGAGGAATACACAATGTGGGTGCCTAGACAGAGTCAAAACACGCATCTTAATCCACATGCCCCTGTATTCAAGCCTACAGAAGGACGACACTCGAGGAGAGAAAACCAGGCTGAGAAACTCATTCATGAAGAAAGGAGCCAGTCACAAGATGGAAACAGTATCGCACGTGATGATGGTCAAACAGAAGAGTTACAGCGTGTGGAGGATATTCGGGAGCAAGAGATGAGTTCAGACTCAGAATCAGAAGCCCCTGAACCAGAACTCCAAGTGTATCAAGATGATGCAGTGTCTTCAGATGACGACCATGATGCTGAAAGGGCGAGACGTTCTACAAGAACACGTCAACCAAGATGTATCCTTACATATGATGAATTAGGAAAACCTAGTACTACATCATTAAGAAAGTAGAGATACAGCGACAGCTAGAGTTCATCATCAGTAAAACAGCTAATGTAAAATGTTAATTGACAAGTTCATCTTGTTTGAATTAAGGTGTTTAATAATGCAGTTACAGTAATTCATTAGTCATTTTCAGAAATTCATTTCTTGAGACTAAGACTTGAGAAACTGCACATAAGTAGATGGAGTATTTACAGAAATTAGTGTGTTGCAATGTAACTGTGACATAGAAGGTATTCTGTAATTGATCGTACTACACGTCAAAGCATGTATAATGTTAAGTTACATTAAGTATGTTGGTATGGTAGATATTGCCATATGTGACTTAATGGACTTGGGAGGCCTACCAATGTACCAGTGAATTAAGACGACACAACAAAGCAGGAGAAGAAACAGTCGCTATCTATCCTGTAGTCATGCTGATGTAGTCACCAGGAGTGTAGTTGCTGATGTTGTTGTAGTGATATAACTGTATGCTGATTAGTATTTACATAATAATGTTGGGAATCACAATCTTAAGGTTAAACAAATGTTGAAACAGTCCACCTAAAGTAAAATGTTTTGCTAACATTTTATTCTTTTAGTGGGGGAGGATGTGGTACACTGGAACAGTAATTTCATATTTGTTAACTATAGAATATCAGTGTCCAGTGGAAATAATTTGTTTCATATGTGTTACAGTTAATTCATATTACTACTAGTTCAAGGTTAAAATACTAATTACCTTAATGTCAGAATATTTTGGAAATTGGAAATGTTCGGACTTATCCTTTAAAAGTAATACTGTCTCTTTAAGAGAACGAGAAGAGTACGTTGTGGTATAAACAGGCTGAAACGAAAAGATGTATGCTTGTGTTGGACCGTGGGCAGTTTTTCTTTTATTAAAAGTTGCTAAAACGAAGATGGACGTGGTTTTTTGCAGTTCATTTTGAGGGTGCAACATTAACAAAAATAATTAAACAACCTTTAGTCAAGGTGGCAATTTTTACCTCTACTTAAATGAGAGTACATAGAAGCAGGTATCTAAAGGTTGTACTATATAGAGTAGAGATGTGAGTTTTTACTCTGGTACAGTTCTAGAGTGGTTTAGGTTTTAACGTATACATTAAGATTACTTTGTTTGCTTTGAGGAGCTTGAGTGAATGTTTCATGTGGCGTGGCCCAAAGTTCAATCCTGGGGCCCCTTCTTTTCTGTCTGTATATGCTGTCATTCTGTTATATCACCTGCAAATATTTAATCGTCTACTTCTATACGGATGACACACAATTCTACATCTCTGCTTCACTGGTTGATCTGGTCAACAATCTTGTAAATTGCATTTTTAGAAATAATGGATTGGAGTGCTCAAACATAAGAATATCTGATTATTGTGATATGATATTTTGGCATGCATTCTCTCAACACTATTATATCTTCACCATATAAAGGGGCTTTTGTTTACATAGATCTTGATTACTCTCATACTCTGCTCACAGTCTTTCCTAAGAAACCTATCAAACATTTATAAGTGGTTCAAAACACAGCATCCTGACCAAAACTAAACTGAGTGCACGTATTACCACACAGACACAGACAAATCTCCTCACTGGCCTAATTATCTCTTATCGTTTTCAAATCATTTTACGGCCTCACTCCAGACTACATCACTGACTTCCCCACAGTTGATTTTCTGATTACAGATTACTGCGGCTGCTGACTTTCACATAACTGTTCAAAGTCCAGGATTAAAGTCTATAGTAATGATGCATCTAGTTCATACAAGAGTACAAAAGTAATAATTTCAAATGAGCTTTTACATAGTTATTTATTATATTGCATATTTTCCAATGAAATGTACTCTTAGTTTTCTTGTTATTGTTGTTGTTGTTCCTCTTCCTCTTCTTGTTCTTGTTCTTGTTCTTGTTCTTCTTGTTCTTCTTCTTCTTCTTCTTCTTCTTCTTCTTCTTCTTCTTATTATTATTATTATTATTATTATTATTATCAACGCTAATTAATTTTGGCCTTGTAGGACTGACAGTGTATCTGCAATTTGGTAGCAACAAAGCATGACACCATTTGCAATCTGTGTATAAGCAGTTCTTTTGTGAAACAGGCTCCAGATGTTCCGATTTAACAACTGCGGCCCTGATGACATATCTCCGCTTCAGATGGTTCATTTGATGTTGCATTTTCATTAAAGCAAAGCAACTGTCATATCACATTTGCTTCAGAAACCACATTTAACACTGTAGCGGCCTTCTACCATGTGTGCAGTAGTATGTGTATCTGCGGATGGCAGGTGGCCTTTATCTGATGATTCATCACAGTGTCCTTAATGTCATTGCTTCATTGATGTTATTCATGTTGGAATTTTGTGATACCTCTGGGATTCATGAACTGATGATCCTGCTGACAGACCAAAAACACGCAGCTCAGTTTGGAATTTATAACCAGCGGATAAGTGTGTAGATATTCTGTATTTTTTCCACTTAACTCTGCCTTTCCGTGTGAGTCTTTTTCTTCTTATTCTGTGTGTGTGTGTGTGTGTGTGTGTGTGTGACATGTAAGAGCCTCTATCCCAGAGGTCATTGTCTCTGGGTCCAGACGGCTCCAACTCAGGTTCTCAGTGTGGCTTCACTAATCTGCCGTAATTATGTCTCACAGCCAGCTCACTCACGGTCACACACATACATTGACTCCCTGTCTCTTTCACTCTTTCTCTTTTTTTCTCTCCTCTTTCCATCTTTTTTTTATTCTCATGAGACCAGAGTTCTGGTCGCCTCGGGGTGGCTGGCAGTACATGTGTGTGTGTGTGTGTGTGTATATATGATGTGTGTCATCCATGCAATCAGGCTACTACCCTGCCGAGACACAGCTCAAAGGACTCCCTTCACAGCTTCGGGGTGGAGAAAGAGATGCAAATGCCTTCGTGACTTACCATATAGTGAATGGGGTTTCCAATGCAAGAGTCATCGGCTGCACGCATCACCCTCATCTCCCCTGTCCTGGTATGTGACGCATATCTTCCTTGTGTTTCATCAGCCGTCACGCCTCAGGGTGTGTGGTGACGCAGAGGCTGTGGAGGCATCCAAAATTCACATTACCTGATTGGCTTGATGGGAACAAAAGGAAGCCTTCACTATATAATAATTTGCACATATTATTCCATTGACCATGTTAAAACACAAAGTGATTATTGTTGTTAAGATATAGACAATTAATTAATTAATTAATTAATCTGATGCAATCACTGACATACAGTGATCTGATGATTGTTTCAACACTTAAAGGATAATTGCAGTTTGTTACAGTTCATTTTCCTACATTTGACAATCTTTCTTATAAAATTACACTCAACAAATTAATGAATGGGATCTGGCAAGAAATTGATAAGAAACAAAAGCAGTCAGAGAATCATACAAACTTTAAACAAATCCCCTAAACTGATTTTAGAGGAGAAAACAGGTAAATTATTTCTTGCCCTGTTGGACTTTTTTTTTTTTAATATAGTTAATGTTGGCATATTCCCATATCAGAATTCCCATGAGTACAATAATATCATCATTTAGGATAATTAATCAAAAATAACACCATAGATTCTTTTGATGTTAAATAGCTTTCTATCCTTTTTTAAGGAGCACCACTGTCTAACCATAGTCTTGACTTGGCAAACACATTAAATTTGTATACATATACATATATATATATATATATATATATATATATATATATATATATATATATATATATATACATATACACACATATTGGATGTTTTAACAGTGACGTGTGTCTTTGAGGGTGTCATCATGTGAATCTTCATTCCATATAAGTCTTTATTTGGTGATGCCAGCTTTTATTTAGTTGCATCATTATTTAACTGTGCCAGGATAAAGTGTGAATTGCATTACATGCAGCTCATTGTCAGTCACCTGACCTGAAAAAAATAAACAAATGTTCTTCAGGGAAGTTCAGTTTAGCAGTATGCATCGTTTTATATGACATTTATATGACAGAATGTAAACATGCAAATAAGGAAACAAGACTTTCTCCTTTCAGTGAAAATGTTACTGTAGAGTAAGTGTAACCAAGAGGTATAACTCATAATTGTAGGTGGCACTCATTTATATTGCAGTGATGTATGTTGGAGTGAACTCTATTTAACCCGGTGACAGCGTTCATTTATTCAGAGGCCAGGTTGGCCTTACAGGACAAACCTGTTCCTTTTCAAAGGAACTCTGTGGAGCGCTTTTGGCCTGTGTGTGTGTGAACCCTGCTGAGCTTATTAAACTGTTAATATCACTGTCTTCCTCTTCACAAAACCTCAAACCTCGCAAGATATTGCATGCTCAGTGGGTGAAAAACACAGTCCTGCACACATACACACACAGAAAGCCTTTGACTAAATGCGTGCCTGGCTGCTTGCTTAAACACACATTCACACACAGACGCGCACACACACGGCTGCAGCGCCGCACTCTTATTTAAACTGATGTGAGTGCTGTCACGACAGCCGACTAGTCCTATTTGTTCCACAGAAGTCTTGGCGTGAGAGAGCAGGGTCACCCCACTGGCTCTCATGCAAATCCATTCAGTACACACGCACACACTCACTCACTCACTCACACACACGCACACAAAGACACACACTTAATAGTCCTGCAGATAAGCAAAAAGACAGAGAGACAGACATGCAGGCAAGCAAACAGCCATGAAACGATGCAAGCAGAGGGAGACGGGTGGAGAGGAAAAACATTAGGCAGGGAGACGAACAAGAAGGATAAAGACAGACAGGCAGAGAGACAGACACACAAATCAACCTGAAGACACAGAGTCACGTAAATGACAGTTATCTAGTTGGACAGATGCCTGTGTAAAACAAAGAAGGGTTGAATTAGCCTGCAAGATTTTAAAGCTGTCCTACTTAACAGCAAGAAGTCACTATTTGAATTTAAGCAATCATGTAACTTTTCAGTTAGTTAACTGTCTTCTACTCACTGCTTTGTGCAGGTGGTGTAGAGGATCAGCCATGAATGGCAGGTCAAAAGATCAGCGTAAGTTTGAGACCAATGACTACATGCCATATAACCAGTTCAGACGTTGGAAAGGTGTGGCAGTTCATTTGAAGCTTACTGACAAAGTAAAATTCTTTCTAACCAGGTGACCAGACCTGACAAATGACTTGTATAATACAGTAATTAAAATTATCTTTATATAATTATATGATAATTATGATAATTGTATAATTGTATGATGTAATGTTTCTATGTAACATGACCTCTTTTTTTAGGCTACCTCTGCGCTAGCAGCTTTTTTTTTTAATTAAAAAAAAAAATGTGTAAGAGGAGGCTAATGTACATGCTAATGTTAGCAAAGCTAAAGTTATGTTAGCTTAGCTAACGTAATAATGTTAGCAAAGCTAAAGTTATGTTAGCTTAGCTAACATAATAATGTTAGCAAAGCTAACGTTACGTTAGCTAAGCTTACATAATAATGTTAGCTAGTCAAGCGGTCTCACTGAGTAACTTCCACCGTGAGTTATTGTCACAAGATCAGCTATCTCAGTTTTACGGGCCACTAATGTGGCGTTATCCAGCACTTCAATTCTTTCTATGTCTTTCTGTGAAGTGTATGCTATTTCGAAACATGGAGGTCAAAGCATTCATTTCCTTGAGTTATTACACTGCCCTCTTCTGGGTGCGTTGGACTACATACAAACCAAGCAGCAACCTCAGTGGCTGGGAAACTAAGCCAATGCAGTAAAATAATATGGAACTCTTTGACCAACTTGAGCTTGGGGCTGGCTGCATATGTGAGCCAGTCTCCATAAGTCCCCGTATTAAAATGCCCAACTTCACAGCAGTAATAAACATGTTTACGAAAAAACAGTTTTGGTCTCAATAGCTAATTTCACCATTTGTGACAACTCTGAGTGAATTACTTATTATTTCTAATTGCTTAATAAGCAGCGTGGCTGCTTTGATTGACATGTAGGTGCTGTTACAGATGGCTTATTAGGGCACCCTGGTGCCATTCAGCCCACCTTAGGTCGCAGAGGATCCACGTCTTTGCTGATATTTTGATTAGCCAGGAGGCGGAAGAAGCAGTACATCCAACATGGTGGGGGCCAGAAAGGCATATTTTTGGCATCAAAACAGTGCTTTGGAAACCAATGGGTAACGTCACTCAGGCTCTGTCCATTTTTTTATACTGTCATTCGTATGAACCCACAGATAAGACAAGAGCCTGCCCTCCCTAAAGGCCAATGATATCTGTCTTTATAAAATATATATGCTTTATATCCTTAGAATTTTATAACTTTATAACTATCTGTCATTTTAGTTTAATACTTGTGAACGCAAACTGTGTCTCCTAAAATATCACCAAAAGTTTAAAGGGCACAAAGCATGAATATGGCGATATAGTTTCTAAGGCATGTTTTTAGAGATTTATTATAGATTCATCAGTTATACATTCTTATTCTTATTTTAGTTGTTGGACTATAATTAGGATTTTTGTGTTATTTGTTCTGATGATTTGTTATTAGTGTCCACATGTAGCTCTGAGGACTTATGTGGGATTTTCTAGGGATATACGCTTGCCAGTGACAAATTGCCTGGGATGTGTGGGTATGAGCAAATCAGCGGTCTTCAAATTTTTCATGAATCATACGTGGGGTTTTCACCAACAAAGTAAACAGGAAAAACAGATGCCAGATGATGATCAGGGGGCTACCACACCGTGACGTAGCATAACAGGTGGCGAAGGCTTGCATTTAGATGAAGTGGATAGGACTTACAATTTGGCATCACACAAAGAAATATGAAGGAAAGCAGCTGACATCCGTTGAGCGCTGTGAAAGCAGTGGATGTTATTTGGGTTACTTAACTCATCATAAAAGTTATACTCCAGAAAGACTTTTTATTTCACAGTGTACGTATTGTTTCGTATGTGGTGTTTCTTAATACTGCCCTTTCATTGTCAGTCACAACTTTGTGTGTGGAGTGCTACCCCTGTTGTATTTTGTGGGGATTTTGGTGAGTTCAACCTGCAGGGCTGGCCATCAGATTTGTCCTGCATAGCCTAGCCCAAATATGTCAAGCGTGACAATATTAGTCATTTCATGCCAAAAAAAGAATAGTGGGTCATCTCCACCCCCCTACTCTTCTCTTAAATCAGTGCACACTCACACACACACACACACATGCCCCTCCTTATCCGTCTCCTTCCCCTCTTTCTCTCTTGCACACACACAAGCACACACCCAGCATGCTTCATTATACACTTGCCCACACAGCATAGCGTGCCGGAAACCAACTCAATAGATGCCAAGCTCCTGGTCCCTGCAGGCTCAGTGCCTCTAAAACACTGGATGCACCTTCCCAAATTAGGTTAATTTGCTTTTGCCACAGAGACTGCCTAAAACACTGTCTAGTGGTTCCACAAACAATTACCACAAAGAAACACTTTATATAATGTAATTATTTTTGTGTTAAGTCCAGTTGCCATCAATTATTGATGTAATAATCAGACAAGCTAAATGAAATAGATATGAGCTATATTTAAATTATGATAACACTGTTGTAGCCAAATACTCTATATACAATCAGATTATTCTGAAAACAGGCTGTCTCTACAAATAGAGCTCTGATAAACTTTATACAGCATAACCTTATTGTCAGTTGTGGTCCAGTTATAGTGCTTTGTATATGATGCTGCATTAGATCTATCCTCCCAGCTCCCTCTTCTTATGCCCTTGCCATAGGGGCATTTGAGGATATGACCGGTTTCGGAGAGGGTAAGAGGGAGTGAGACAGAAAGAGGGGGGGCTGTGGGTGGATACACAGAGAGGGCTTGTCTTCCCTCTCCCCTCTTTGGCACAGTAGGGTGCGAGGTTTGATTATTGTCTCTGCCTGAGTACATTTGTTTCCCCTTTTGTCACGTTAACCTTTTTTTTCCTGCCGTGGAGGCAGATAAACAAGCATGGAAGGTAGGCTAGACTCACGTGGGCGAGTGAAATTTGCATCAGAGCAACTGAGTCTGCACGATTCATTGACGAGTCCATAAATAGCCCGACATTCATTGCAAATGAAATCATGGCAGAGATGTCTCCCTGACTCTCTGTTAGGGCGGGGGCAACATTAGGGCAATGATATCATATATAAAGGGGGAAAAAAATATCTGTCTAAAGTCATTTGTAAACCATCCATTACTATGAAACGATTGGTCCTGTCAAAGCCCCTACGGTAATGTCTGGCTGTTATTTTCATATTACTTCTGAGGCAATGAATTAAATGCACAAAACACAAACAGAGCATGGAGTGTGACCTATACAAGCAGGCAGAGCTCAGCAAATTTGACTACAAGGCACTGTGTCTGTATTTTGCACATAATAGTGTAACCATTCATTTTATTTACATTCATTTTGAAGGTTCGTTTACTGAACTCAACCTCACAATAATTAGTGAAGCCACTGGTAGAGCGCTGACATTTTAGAAACTGTACTTGTTAGTCTATCTAGTTACATCAGGAATGTATAAAGATACATGAGAGGTTCCATCTTCTCGCATCACCCTGAACTCATCCTTTAACTCTGTTGTGCCAAATACTCATAGGAATGCCTGATCATGTTCATGTGAAGCCTCCAGCTGCTAAAGCATAAAATTGAAGTGATAAGCATTGAAGCTCCCATCCCCTGAGAGCAAAGGCGGTTAAGGTGGTTGTGGTAGTGGTTAACTGACTCAAGGGGATACAGTGATAGCACAGAGAATGAGAATGGCTGATCTTAATAGGGAATATTGGAGTATTTTCTCATCCAACAAAATGTTTTTTTTTTGTTAATTTGACGTATCAGCTTAATCAAGTCATTTTGCACCACGTCACAAGCTATCATTTGAATATATATATGAATATACTCAAATTCTCATATTGCTTTTTTCTCTCTTTTACAATGCTTTTATTTTGATAGGACACTTCCTGCTCTAACCCTAGCTCCACTGGACGCTCTGCGTTGTCTGGACTGCGTGTTTACGTAACGAGGCTGCGTCGTAGCCATAGCAACAGACAGAGAGCATTGACACGCCACGAGAAAGTCAGCCGAAAGTACTTGTTGGTCTTTTTTTAATGATCATTTTTTCATTAATCCGGAAAGACGCTGTTGACTATGGGTAGGTTTGTTCTTTTTTACACGTCGGTACGAGTCAAATCACAGCGCCTCATTCTTGTGTGACTGCAGTGGTGAATCAGTGTGAGATGAGAGAGAAGGCAGTGATTTGTTTACAGGTTTAGCTAGCTGTGCCCGTTTTTTGGAGATTAGCGTCACTTCTGAAAAGCTGTTCGGTTCAGTTTGTTTTATTCATTTATTTTATATTCTGCAATTTTGGTCAAGAAGGAAGGAGGCCTACAAACCCTGCAACAAACCTTCGTATTGCTCCTTAAGTTAACTATTCTAGATAGAAAGATACTTATATTGATCCCAAAGGAAATTCAAGCATCCACTAGCAGCAAGATTAAACATTTGCATAGAAATTAAACATTTGTATAGAAGATAAATATATTATATTATATTATATTATATTATATTATATTATATTATATTATATATTAACTGTGTTAAGAAGTTAACCCAGCGAATCATCTATACAAAGACTATGTTAAAAATACAAAGTGACCAGAGAAATCAAAATAAAAATATAAGCTAGAACTACAAATGGTGATAAAGGACTGTGTAAAATTAAATTAGGCTGTAAAGAGATGAATGAAAGTCACAGATGTAACAGAGGTAGTCAGAAATGACAGTGACAGAGAGTCCAGGAAGTAGTGCAAAGATCAGATTATTTCAACTCCATCTGCGTCCTTGAGGATGAGGCGGGTTGGAGACGTTTCTGCATCTCGGGTGCTCCCTGTCTCAGTAGCCCCTCGGTACTTGTTTCTGTGCTCGTGCCAAACTGTGGGCCCTCATGAGTTTATATGTTCGTGTTTGTTTCCTGTCACGACTCAGGCATGCGTCCATGCAGAATAGATGAATTTATGAACAGCTTGCCTCTCTCACATTAGACTGATTAATAGTTCAATCAGGGCTAAAACGGACAAAATGTCACGCGGGAACAGTTGTCATGCAAAATCAGCCCTTTCTATCTATCTGGGTCCGCCTAAAAGGAAAGGCCTGCTTAGTGCTGTCACAGGGCGTTACTAATTTATCTGAGTTGTGTGAGCCCGTGATTGAGGATCTCTGCTGTGTTTTAACTGCAGAGCCTAGAGACAGTAGGGGGGCAATCAGGCTATTAGCGTGCATGAGCATGAAGCCTGCTCTTTGATTAGGCAGGCTTTGTGTGTCCTGCACTGGTGTGTGTGGGTGTAAAAGAAACAGACGGAGTACACATGCTCGTTTACATGCTAGCGCTTGAATGTTTTAGTGTGTGTGTGTGTGTGTGTGTGTGTGTGTGTGTGTGTGTGTGTGGGTGAAGTTAAACCTGCCTGTCTTTGCATGAGTTCATATGGATGTGTGTCGGTCTGCATGCATTGTGCTTCGGGCCAAAGGCTTGCGTATTTGTGCTGTACATTTCCCTGTGTTTCCTCTCACTCTGTTTCCCTCCGATGGTCTGCGAGGGCATTTAATGTCTGGCATGCAGCCGTGCACAGGGGACCATCTGATAGGAGTGACCTCTGGCCCTAAATTAGCCAGAGGTATTTAATCTGAGGTCAAGTGTTGAGTTGGCGTGATGCTTTTTGCCTCACTAATGGTGAGCGGATAGATAGATGTCCTGAAAGCATGCACACACATAGGCAGACAGACGCTGTGTGTTAGAACTTGTGTTTTGGGGATTGTTCTGAAAGGTTGAATCAGTCTTTGTTAAACCTTGTGTTGCTCTGCATTGGAGGACAGGCCAATGTATAGCTGTGAAGTAAAAAAAAAACCCTAGCTGTGAAATACCATAATCTACAGTCTATAAGCTTAATGCCATAAGCTTGAGTGATTTAATCTATTGAATGGAGTGTACAGCAAATGGGTTTAATATGGTGGACATCACGCTAAGGGATTTACCCTCACATTAACCTGAGTGGCTAAGTGCTATTCATCAGTTTGAAAGTATCGCCCACTTCTGTCCTAAAAAGGGTGTTGGATATTCAATGGGTCATAGAAATAGTTTGATCAGAGGTGTCTTTTTTTTATTTTTACACACACATTTACACACAGTTTCTTTCTTGAAGCTGCTGCTCTTGTCCATCGTATTCTGGGTTGAAGAGAGTGGATATTTATATAAGAATGGACAGAAAACAGGAAACACAGATACAGAGTATAGAGTTCACCTGTCAAGCGCTCAAGAGTTTGAGAACCAACATATCAGAAATGGTACCTTAATAAAAGCAAGTGTGTTCAGTATCTTGCATTTCTCCCTTTAAGGCTGCCTTTGGTTTAATTGTTGACTCAGTTGCAAACTAATGAAGAAATATTAACTCCATTACTTTCCAGTAGAGTCAAAATTAAATTAACTCCCTGAGCAGCAAACTTACAACTTTATTTAATCATATCTAGAGTATAAATCCATCCATAAAAACATCTAATGGTTTCAAACCTTCAAATATAAGCATTTGTAGCTTTTCTCTTGCATTATAGTACAATGAATTGAATTGGCAGTACTACAGTGCAATTATTTGACTTTTTATAGGCCAGAATAATTATTCCACTAATTAAAGTACTAAACAGATGAATCAGTATTGAAAATAATTCTTAATTACAGCCCTAGTTTGCATCCCCAAGTGCAAACCTATAACATAATGTAACACACATTGCGTGGCATTTCCTGTACAGCTAATTCTGCTGCTCTTGTTTCCAGGAGACCAGGACAGATGTATGGAGGCAGAGCAGCAGGGGGAGACGGAAATGAAGATGGTTCTTCACTGTCCTCCAATCCACCCACTGCCTGAAGAGATAAAAAAGGTAGGCAGCAAATCAAAAATCATGCTCCTGAAAACCTGCTGGCACCTACCTCGCTGATTTATTTTATTTGAAGATATATCTGAACACCAGGGGAACCAATATGAAACCCTTTTCAGCACGCGCCCTCAGTTTGGGACCATATTTCACATGTTACCGTTCAAAGCAACATGTTAATGTAAGACCATATTGACACAGCATATGTTGTTAACAAATGTGTCTCTTTTACCCAACCCAGAAATACAAATGTGTTGAAAACATGTTTGTTACATCCTGATGAGTGTTTCAACACTGCACTCGCTCCATATGCTGCAGTAATCCATACGATTTGAATAAGAAATGGGACAATGTTTCCTCTTTTAACCTTCCATCTGTTTTAAGATGAAACGCACAAGAAGTAACATGGCAATGATGGCGTGTTGCTTTATATCCTTGTCAGTGTCAGGTGGCAGTTACATACTGTATTCCCATGTGATATGCCATATGGTATGAATATGAATTAGCAAGAATATCTCTTGCTTTTCTTTTCTAACAGAAAGCACATAAGGCGTTGACTACCAGTGTCTTCTCTGTTGGTGAAAGGAAATGATTTTCTCCAAAGACCATGTTTTCCTGAAATTAATTACTCTTTTTTTTTTCTCCACGCTGACACTAATGCATTGTTCACATTACACCGTGTATTTTGAGAAGAGCTCTTTTTATACGCCTTCACATCAAAAAAATGTACTGAGCGTGCACAAAGCAAAGTAATTAGATTAGAAAAAATGTTTTGCCAGTGGGGATGACCATTAGTTTTACTTCTCATATGTGTGAAAACAAAGTGTATTTGCTTCCATAGTCAAAGTTAATTAATTTCTTCAAAACAGCTCTCTGAACTCAGCCGTCATTTCCATATACAGTAGTGATCTTTGTATGAATTGTCTTTTCCACATAAGATCTGCAGAATACCCTTAAACAGAGCAGCTTATTATAGAAGGGACCAGTAGACACGCCCCGACAGTCCTGGAGCCGAGAATACTGCTCATTTTGACTTGATTTTGACACCTGATTTCATAAACTTGTCCATATTTTTAATCATTTATATTTGGCTTGGTGGTTAATAACACTTTCTCCTTTGATCTGACAAATACACTTTACACAGACTTTAAGATGTGACTGACTCAGTTGTTTTGTGTTGTCATCGTCACTGGAGCTTAATATCATTAAGCCACTTCTGCATTACCCAGAGTCACTCCGCTTTTAGAACTAAAACATCAACAGCGGAGCCGGCAACGAAGTTACTTAAAGTCATGATAAATAACCACGTTGCAAAATCCTTAATGTCATAATATGACACAGTGACATGATATGGCACACCCCTACTGTTGGCTTGTTTACAGCCTGTCTCATCGAACCACTGCACATTTCTGGTGCTGTCAGACTTGACAGACTGCTGTAGCGATGCTGCGTTCCCGGCTTCTCTGTGTTAGAAACAAAGGCCAAAAACTACCAAAAACCTTGTCTGTAAAAAAAACAAGAATGATCTGTTATTAATGTTCTTAGTTACTCTACATGATCAGCCAACCAACTGGACATAGTGTGCAGCAGTTAGATTGATCTCAATGGATCTATGAGGCAGCTCTCTATCGCTCTGTGCACTGCCGTCTCTTCCCGTCTCTCTCAGCTCCTCCGTCTGTTGCTCTCTAGTCATTTCTGGAATTTCTCATTGAGGCCAGTAGATGGCTGTGAACAATACACCCCCTGGTATTATGTGAGGGTGGCCTTTCCATGCCCATGTACAGACAAAATCCCCCCGAGCCTCCCCTGAAAGTCTCCTACACACACACACACACACACACACACACACACACACACACACACACACACACACACACACACACACAGTCCATTCTCTCCCATCCATCCATTCGTCCATCTATCTTTCTGCCAGCTGCGCCATGGCCAACAGACTCAAATGGGAATCCATTTTATTTATTGATTTCTGTGGTGGGCATCCATCTCTTCCCAGTATGTTTGTGTGTGTTAGTGTGTGTGCATCTGTTTCAGCCCTTCTGTTTATGATTTGTCACAAGGGGCATGTGATAACCAGACAGAGAAAAGCAAAGAGAGACAATAACAAAGAGAGGGAGGGAGAGACTGACATTTTGATCATAGCCCATCCATCTGGTTCAGTCTCAGGATCTGCCACCCTCCCTCCTTCTTTTCCTCCCCCTGTCATCCACTCAGATTCCAATAGGTCCATAAAATAGAGGATGTTCTGGGCTTAGCCCCCCTCTGAGTACACTACAGCACCATTTATTAGAGGAGGCTTAGGTGGTTGGGGGCGAGCGGAGAACAAAAAACAACAGAGGCAGTGTGCATTGCAAGCGCAAAGCTGTGGGCTGCACCATGTGCACCAGTCGGCGTGGGAGGCAAAGAGGAGGTGGTGTACTAACAGGCCCATTTAAGTGCTGTTAATCCTGGTGTGCTGGGAGAGGGCTGGCACCAAGGTTTAATGGTGGGCTGCTGAGAAGGAGAGCACTGCGGTTACACACACACACACCATGCCTCCCACACACTCGGGCACAGAGACACACATACTTGCACTGAACTTCCATGTTGACAGTATGTTGTGTGTGTGTGTGTGTGTGTGTGTGAGCTTCAGGTATGCACATGATACATCCTACTACACACATTATAACACCGCCATCTATCAACATAGGTTTCCTTTTCATGTGGGTTTGGGATTCAACATTTTCTGTGCGACTGTCTCTCTCTGCCACCATAAAAAAAAAAGTTTTTATAAAGAAAGCTGAAATAATCTGCGCAGTATTTTATTGTAAACAGGCTACGAACGCACGCTGTTTTTCAGTTTTCACCGTGTCCCGTGGATACAGTCATACTTCCTCTCAGTCAGTCCCTTTCTTTGTCTTTCTCAAGGGCACATTAACACTTATTATTCAGGGACCACAGAGCATTACTCCCCTCCTTTTCACTGATGGTCTTGGAATTGAAAATCAACTCAAACCTGCTTCTCTAAGCAGGTGGTCAGACTAAAAATAGCACTGCATTAAAAAACCCGAGGGGCTGCGTTGGCGTGTTGCTACAGGTACCAGTGAGAAGATGAAACATGATCCAGGAAAATCAGTTTGATTTAAAAAAAAAAACCCATTTATCTGATTTAACAGACACCAAAACACCACCCAGAAGTTCTTTCTTCTATTCTCTTTTAATGATCACGAGGAGAAAAGAGAATAGAATTACCCTGTTCACATTGCAAAATAGTCTGCCTGGATGTTATGCTTGCGCTGAATGACGTTGCAGTGCGTTGCAGAAAAAGTGACGTTTTTTTTCTTTTGTGGGAGTCCTCTGCGTCAGGACCCCGTCGGTGCTAACACGACGACACAGTGCTCTCGTCAGTCTGAACACAACACGAGCCTTTGTCTGCCGCCGCCACCAAAACTCAAAACAAAGCTGTTTCTCTCCTCCCTTCCTGACTTGGCAGGATTTTTCCTCCGAATTGTCAAAGTGACACTTAGTCACCTAGCATAGTGCTCCAGTCCAAATGCAGCGGACGGGTTAGTTGTTTTCAGTGCAGTGCAGAGCAGAGCCGAGCACACTGCAGCATTTTTACGCAGCGGCTAAGCACCTCTTGTTCTCCACGAGGTGCTGATACTACCTATTCGCTTCTCAAGTGTCACATTCTGAGAGGAGCTCAAAAACACAGTGTAACAGGACAAGACGTTCACCTCCGAGACTGACAGACCGGGGGAGAAAGTGACGGAGAAGAAGAAGAAGGAGAAGAAGGAGAAGAAGCGAGTAAGGAAAGGCAGAGACGAGCAGGACAATACTCCCTGTTAACTTCTCAAATGTTGTGGCCTGTGAACAGCCTTGAAACACAGTGTAACAGGACAAGATGTTCACTTTAGAGATAATTAAGGAGCGAGTGGAGAGGAAGGGAGGGAGGGAGGGAGGGAGGGAGGTTTTAGTTTTCTTCATGGAGAGATAAGAAATGAATAGACAAAAGAGTAAAAATGGCTTTCATAAACATGTCATACACATGCAAGAACGCAAACACATCCAGCTCTCTGCTCCATGCTATTTTCCTAAACATTGCTACTTCCTCTCACACTGATACACACGCTGCACATCATGGCATGCGTTCTGTACCTATCTGACTTCATTCATAATTGACGAGGTGCTGAATTCTGTCCTGCCAGTGAATTCGCATTACCGTACAGTGTCTTTCAGGCCTGAGGCTTCCATCCCTACTACAGTGTGTCAGCAACACGGTACTCTTCCTTCTGTCTCGCTCTGTCTCTTTCTATATGCAGTACAGTACTGTATATGTTGCTACATGGACAGCTGACACTGGATGTGCCACCGCAGGGCCTGCTGTACTGACAGGTTTGTGGCCCGGGCTGACTGCTGCCAGAGTGATCTGTACGTAAAACTGTATGGAGCTGAAATATTGTGTGTGCGTGTGTGTGCATTGTATTCCTCTCTTTGTAAGTTGTAGTAAGAGAATATTTTAGCCAGGCTTCACTTTTAAAGACTTTTTTTTTTTTTTTAAAACAACGTGTTTGCAGGGCAGCAGCAGTAGTAGCGTCACTCTTGCATCTGTTCTATGTGGGATTTGTTTACAGGCACAGTATTAGGCGGAAGTCACCTGTGTTTTGGCAGCACTTAATCACTGCAGTTATATACTAAAACGGCAGAGAGTAGACTTTAACATAAAAACAGCTTTGAGAAGTGAAACGCTAGCTGTTTCGCGGCCTTTGCAGGCGGACAGCTGTGGAGACGCGTAAGAAAAACACAGCTGAAACAGCTACTTGTACACAAGTCTTTGAAATGCCGCTTAGGTTGAGTTGATTTGGCTGATGTGGGCACGTTGTGTAACAATTGCACAAACTGTAGATTCATCATGTGTTCAGCTGTGGTCAGAGTCCATGCTGTGACCACACTGCCCTCTGTATGTTGATAGGACAGGTACAAAAGGGACTAGGCCTCACTCATGTTTGTGACATGTTTAAAGTTTGAGTGTCTGCACCAAACGTCCTGTGGTAAATGTAGTAGAAAAACTAGTTAAGGATCGGATGGGCGTGTGTTTATGATGGTTAAGATCATGTTATAGTGGCCATGCCAATGGAGAGCCTCCATATTTGGAGTATGTCATTTGTTTCAGTGTATGGGTGGAAAAAGAGCATATTCTAAAATGATCTGCCCATTTCTTGGACCATAACTGTGTCTCTGTAAAGCACTTTTAGCTGCGTATAAAATGGTGCTTTACAAATCTGCTTGAACTTGACCTAAAGTCCTTCTCCACTCACTTGAGGGAAACAGCCCCAATTTTTCATAACAATATTGCTGTGGAGACCGGGCAGCCGAGTACAGAGAGCTGTAACGTCTCCATATAATCTGCAGTCTGTTCTTTTGGAGACCTCACAGGAGACTCAGATGTTGAAGTAGTCCAAAAAACATTTCTCTCTTTTTATTTGTTTCGACATAAAGATCTAAGTCCTGACTCGCCTCGCGCCTCCCGTCTTTCCATGCTTCTCGACTGTCCAACTTAGGGCTGAACTGCTCTTTCCCTCCTTCTCCCCTCCCTCCGCCCATCTATTTTTAATGTGAGCATGGCAACGTCCTCTACAGGAAAAGTGGAGAGAGGCAAGCCACATATCCCAGTGAGCTACACCGTCCTACACATCTCTCGTTTTCGTTCTTTGTCCTCTCTCAGTTTCCCTTTCCTTAAATAATGGATAGTTTTAAACCAGACATCAATAACACCTCAGGAAGTCACTGGATAATGGGAGCGCATGCGCTGTCTGTTCCCTCTAATCAGCGTATCTCAGACCTGCTCTCTTCCTCCTCCTCCTCCTCCTCCCTCTTCATAGTCTTCCTCACCTTTCCTGTCCTGTCTGTTTTCTTAAATCTGGGGAAAGAGAGAGCGAGATTAGGAGGGAGGGGACGTGGGGGAGGTTTCATCAGGTGAATGGTGATCTGCAGTAATGACTGAGAGACAGTCGGGGGCGTGGGGATTATTGTGCAATAATGTCACGGGTATTGCCTGGAGCCTGCAAATACAAAGTGACAATATTGCATGATAATCCACAGGTCATTACAAGGTCACTGTTGCTTTTATGAAGCTGTTGACACGCCAGCCACTGTGGCAATTGTTGTATTGTTTCAAATATACACTATAACCAAGTGTTCAGGCAATCAATCTCTGAATGCAAAAATGCTGACATGCACGTGTTTTTCCATTCTGAGTGAAGATCTGATCAGGTCGTCTGTTTACACGGGAGATGATCTAATGCAGTCTGGTGTTTACATGCGCCGACGCTTTTAATCAGAACAGCTGTGTGATGAAGTGATGTATACATCATTCAGTCTATCCTGGCCTTGTTCATTTTTCCGTGAACTTGTTTGAATGGGCTGTTATTTCTCATTTTTCCGACCGTCTAGACGTTCAATAATGTTCAGTTCTTAAAGAGTTTGTATGTAAAGACAAACTGACCCCCGAGTGCAGCTTGACGAGGAAGCCGCCTTTTTTTGAAAGCTGAGACAGGTCTCTATGCATTCATGTCAAGAAGGAGGGGAAGCGTGAAAAAAAAAAAAAAAAACGCAGCCAGGAAGTAATGAGGTTAAATTCTTTAAGTGGGACAATTTTGATTTTGATCAGTTTATGAGAAGGTATGTTTGGATTGAGGTTGTGATTGAGAATTTTTAATTTACAGCAGTTATTATTAGTGAGTGTGTTGCTACTGTTTGTTGCATCCGTATCGTTGCATGGTGAAACCTGTTAATGCCATGTCAGGATACCTTCCAACTGAGTTTGATAGCGTAAAAATATCTATAGCGGAGTCTTCTTCTTCTTCTTCTTCTTTACAGCTATACATGGGAAATCTTTCTCTGTTTTCTTTTCCCTATCGTTCTTACTATCATTTAATTAACTACCAGCACTTTTTCCCTATTGTGCTTACTGCCTTCACCCCTTATGCCTATTCAAAGCTGAATACAGCAGGTCCGGACATGTTTCGTGTTTGTGTGCTGTTGAAAGTCAAGTAAATCCCCAAAACTGAGGTAGAATTTGAGGCAAGTTGAAGAAAAGTTGGTACAAGAGAAAGGTAAAATACACCACTTACAGACTGATACTTAACAGTGCAAAAGGATCAGCTTTTCTTGTAACATTAAATCAACTTTAACACCTTGCCGAACCTTTGGTGACTTAAAGCTTAAGTTATTTGTACAGTCAAACTGAATTAGGTTTTCTCTGTTTAACTGTTCATTTAAAAGTGCCTGAAGCTTCGCATACTATACTTGTATGCTCACACAGAGTTAAACACCACAGGCAGCAGCACTTGTTTTCTCTTGCTCAAGAAGGTTAAATGAGGCTACATTTTGCTCCGCTCCACTGACTGTCATTTAGTCGGACAGAATGTCATTCCGTTGGTTTAAACTGCAAATGAAGAACAGAGAAGTAGGATAAATGTTCAGAACGGGGCTTCATTGACAAACTGGACAATCACGAAAAGTAGAACACACCCAGATAGACAAGGCAAGGCAGACACAAACACACATTTCAGCCGGCGTTACCTCCCTTGGCCTCTCTTGGCTTACCGTGCCGTGCCATGTCGTGCCGAGCCGTGTGTTGTCATGCGTGATCTAGTGGGGCTAACGGAAGCACATGTGTTGTCTGCTAACTCTGATTAATGTAACAGACTACACTCCCCCCTTCTCTCTGCCCTGCTGTCCTGCCCTCACCTCTCATGTCTGCACTCACTGCAGTCTGTGTTTCAATCCTGAGCCCTGAGAAGGAGAGAGAGTCATTAAATTATAATACAGTGTTTCTCTTGTTTTGCTGGTCTAGTATGGAGTGTATTCGAGTCCATGAAGCAAGCAGTCTAGGTTAAAATGATCAGGACAGTTCAAAGCACAGCCCAGCACTTTACACTTTATATTGTCATCCAGTTGTTAAAGACTGTAAACATTGTAAGCCCTGAAGACTCTACTTTCAGACTCGTGATTTAATAAACTGGGTTGCAAAACTGAAGGAATGTTTTAGCTAGTAGCCAAAGACTTTAGCAATGCGTAAATCAATTACCAGGAAACATTAGTAGCTCCGTTGATTCAAAAGCATTTAACAACATAAACAGGAAGTCACTAAAGCTGTTAACATCAAACCCCCAGGAAGAGCGCTGGGCTTTGAAGCCAATTTGACACAGTGGCCAAACCGTGTAGTGACAGTAATGACGCCCATCATATGATACACAGGAGCCAAAAAAAGCTTTTTTCCAATAATCATAAAATGTGAAAGAAGCCACTGTCAAACAGTGGACACATTTATTATAAGCGAAATGACGCTTTTAAGACTATTCGGCCCACTTTACATCATCAAGTGTCTACAATTAAATCATTTTAGCCGTATTCAGTTTAGCAAAGGCCTGAACCAGGATTCAGTGGCTAAAGTCTGTAGTGCTCTTGCAAACTTTTTTGCCTTCAATGAACATCTTCCATAATAATAAATGAGGCCTAGCCTCCGAGGCTGTATCAAGCTTTCCTTAATACATCCACGGTTAACACAGAGGCGGAAGTCAAATGGTTTACTAAACCCAACTGACAATCCGTATCCGATTCCAACAATGCGTACTATTCATGCAGTATGTTGTGTTATTTCATCTAAAATCTCCACAGTATACATGGATATTAAAAAGCCGTTGAAAAACTGTCAAGTTAGATCTGTATTTTTATGCTTGTATCTAAACGGGTCTTACAGCTAATGTTAGTTTTGTCAGTTTGCGCAGTTAGCTATGCAGCTGTCACATATGGCAATTAGTAGATGTACATATTTAAACATCTAATCTCTATGTAAGATGAGGTTTGTGTGCCAATTTTCATTTAGTGATGTATAACTCCTTACTTTGTTAACAGGAAGTTATACCTAAGCTTGAAGTTTGAACAGCTGGTGGTGCCACCTCCAGATCACCACTACTGAACTATTTTATGTCCGCAGAGGAACAAAATTCAAGCAGGTGTCAGAGTCAGATCCAGTCTACCACATTTCAAACCTCCACAGCATCCCAAAAGTGAAGGTAACAATTTAAATAGATCATTAGGACAGACGCGTGGTGTACTACACTGCAGCCTTTTGACTACAGCACTGCTTCTCAATTTCCTTGGGCTCCCACACATCAACTGATACTGTGGTATTCTTGGTGTTGCTCTTGGTGGTTAAATGAGGCGTCACTTTCCAGTGCACCTGACACTGAGTGTGAAAAGCTGTCCAGTTGCAGTGGGTGCAGTCACTAGTCAGTTCTGGAGACGTGCATAGGTAACTTTGAGCAAATACCTCGAGACCGCACGCACACACAGACATGCACATACAGAACAAAATGGGCACAGGCAATCTTCTTCTGCCTACTGCCTACTCCTCAGGCTACTTGTTTGTTGTTGTGTGTGCCGTGCCGTGCCGTGCCATGCCGTGCCGTGCTTCGCCCTGTGTTTAGATGTGATGTGATGCGTGGCCAAGTGCCGGTCGAGGCAGCCATAGGTGATTCTTTCCCTGCCACTGCCCTTTCCCTGCTTCCACGCAAAGGAGTAAGTGAGGTAGGCGGCCAGGCAGACGGGGAGGGGAAGGCAAGGAAAGAGATGATAAGCAAACGGGAGGACAGCCAGTCAGCCAGACAAACATGCAACCCTGGATTATATACCCCCCCCCCCTCGTCCCCCTCGTCCCCGACCGCCAAGCCCTCACTTTATTATTCTCCCTAATTTTTTTTTCACCGCAGCCATGGTCCAGTCACCCCTCCTTCCTGCACTTTGTCTGCTCTGCTGACTTTCCTGTGACTGTTTCTGATCATTTTAACCTCAGGCCCTCTGCATGCACACATCTGTGTGTGTATGTGTGTGATTGACTGTGGATTCCTCTGTCCTACTCTACACACACAAGCCAGACACTGGCTATCTCACACACTTTGATTCATCCAGTCCACAGTACAGTATGCCCCTGATCTGTCTGCCCCCTCCCTTCTCTCCTCTTTCCTACTCGCACGCCTCTGCCCCCCCCCCCCTGCACTTCCCTCTATCCCTTGTGACCGCTATAGTACCCCTCCCTTTTCCCTCCTCCACACACACACACACACACCCAGATGCACTCTCACACACATACACACCCAGATAAACAGACGTAGAAACATAATTCATTCACACATACACACACATACACTGCGCTGTGGTCAAAGAACTTACACATTCACACAAATATTCACACACATGCCCACATCTACACACATACACGCACTTGTCATGTGATGTGCGCTGCGCCATGGGGTCCAGATGAGTGGAATCTCAGTGTTGGCTCTCGCTACACTGAGCACCACAGGGGGTCTTTATCGTCGCAAAAATCAACAAAGCCGCAGTCACGAAGCGCTGTCTCGATCACACACACTAACACGAGCGCACGCATACATACGTGGCTACGTGTGCACGTTTGACCAGGCGTACTCACGCACATACTGGCAATACACCAAAAAAAAAGAAGAAGCATAAAGCGAAGAGGGGAAAAAAAATAATAAAATAAAGCGCTCACACACTGAAAGTGACAAAAGCTCACAAAAACATGTTCGTTTTGACACGCAAAGACAAGAGCACAGCTGGACTATGTTTTTAGTGAGACACACACACACATACACACCCACAAGCTCTCACGCACACTCACAGCCCAAAAAGGAAAATAATTTAGGAAAATTAGGGGGAGGAAAAAAAAACGCGGATAAGACCCTTAACTAGTTAATCCCTTCTTAAATGCTTGCGTGATCTATCGTCTGCGAGTTCAGAGAGAAGCGGGATGAAGTGCCAGCTAAGCAGATAGAAAGGAGAAAGCGTTTGTTTGGTTGATAGAGAGAGGGAAAGAGTTTAGAAGAGTCCAGGTATGACGCGAGCACTCCCGCCTTTTTGTTTTTTCCCCTCTAAATCCGCCGCCCATCATCATATTACTTGATTAAACCTAATCCAAATGCCTCTAATCCTCCAGGCACACACACACACACACACACACACACACACAAAATGTCTAAGTGCCTCATACCCCTCAATAACATCTCTAAACAGATTTCACTGTGGCCGAATTGTGCCTCACAGTATTTCTTTGACTGGGTTGTTTGTGAGTGGGGGTTGTAGTTTTCCTAACCTCCCTACTCTCCAAAATTACACAAGGGTTTTCTGGTTTTTCAAGTCCTGTGGATTAGAGAAAATAAATTGTTTAGTCTGTCTGTTTGTGAAAATCTGTTGGGACTTGTTGTCTACAATACTCTGCTTTGTATAGCCTGCATGCTGTCGCGTCTTTATTAAACACCTTGGCCAACTACCTATCTGATAAATGCAACTCGGAGACAAATATGTACTTAAGTATTTTGTTTGTTTGCTTGCCATCTCCAAAACAGCTCAAACTTATGTGTCACATCCGTTTCATTTGCAATTAAGTTGGCTGCGAAAACTGATTCAGTCCTGCGTGTCCTCCTGTGTGGCAGGTCCGTGACACTGACCGCATTCTGGTGTTTTGATGAGCCAGATGGGTCACGGCAGCTGTGGCTGATGGAGGTGGACGTGGGAGAGGAGCAGGAAGACGAGGAGGAGGACGGGGAGGGGAGGGGGAGTTGTTTAGGAAGGAGAAGGAGAAAATGATGCGTTGAGGTCATTAGGATTTAGGGGAGAGGTTGTCAGATTTGGAAAGATTTGATCTTTTTATCCGTCTTGTTGTTTGTTTTCAGCCTCGGTACATGAGACAATGAGCGCGCAGGCAGACAGTCAGGGAGTTAAAAAGGCATCACCTAAATTAATCATGTTTTTTTATGCTGGCAAGACACCAACCACCGACAGAATACCCCCATCTTGTCGCCCCCCACCCGGCACCACTCCACCCCTCCTAAATGTTTCAGGCAAGAGGTAATAGCCCCATGTTTAATTGATGGAGCACGGAGGCATTGTGGTGATAACATGGACTGTGGAGGTGGTCCAAGTCACAAAACACAGAAGCAGACGGCAGTCTTTGGTACCTGTTAGGTGTAGACACATGCTGGAGGTTCACTTCCAGTAAGAGGCGGAGGATTCAGAGTTGCTCCGTGGCTATTAACTGAAGGTTGAGACAGACACACACACGTCATAGGCACTGCATCGCTGATGTACCCTCAGGCATTATGCATGTTTTACATAATTACATACATTCTGTTGACTTTATGATAAGCCTTTTTGTAACAGATATTTATTAACTCTATATATAATGGAATAATCATCAGTGGATGAATTAAACCAATGTGGTGTGTGTTCAAGAGCCCTACGTGTCTCGAAATGTAATGTTTTAAACCACTTTTGGCAGCGGGCCAGCATGCTAATGGAGTCAATCAACAGACAGAATGAAAGAGAGATAAGAGAGACACAAGGGGAGCCATACAAGTGTTGTGTGCACTAGAGGACAAAGAGGTTTGGTGTGTTGAAGAGAAGCATAGTTTGGCTGCTGGCATGAAACATCCAAAGGACAACAAGACCTTTTTCCTCCTCTGCCTCATTCTTCCTCTCCTTTTCTATCATTTCCTTGTTTCATTCAAACCGTCCTTGTCCCTCCCTTTTCCTCTCAGGTGTTTCTTTGCGAGCCTGTGTGTGGTTATAGTGCGTGTGTGTGTGTGTGTGTGTGTGTGTGTGTGTGTGTGTGTGTGTGTGTGTGTGTGTAAAACGTGTCAGTGCCCAGGGCAAGGGGTCGGCCCCGTGGGGCCGAGCTCAGTCACGGGAGCACACAACCCCACTGGTGATGCAGACATTCTACCCTAAGGGAATGTGTGTGCGTGTGTGCGTGTGTGTGTGTGTGTGTTAAGAGTCTGTCTGTCTGAAGATACTTATGTGAGCAAATTTGCCTTTGTATGCGCCTGTCTACGTCTGTGTCTTTTGTTTGTAGACGTGTGCATGCTTGTGCTTGTATCTATGTGGGTTTTAATGTGTGTGTCTGTTTGTTAGTCGGTGTGTCTTTGGGTGTTTTTGTCTGTGCCTTTCATCTGCTCCTGTGTGCGCGAAGTGTGCTTTCGAATGTGTTTTGTGCTGGAGTGCGCAAGTGTTAGAAAGCTGTGTGTGTGTGTTTGTGTGTATGTGTCTGTGTAGCCATAGCTAAGGCACGATTCAGCCCTCAGGTCACTTTAACGCTGTGTATTGCCCCCTTGTTGTCGGTCTTCATGACTACATCACTTGCATAAAGAACCACCACACACACAGAAATGCACACACAGAAATGTACATGCATAAGCATTTTTGGATAAAATATAATACACACACACACACACAGAGTAGTTTTTGCTGTATCTATGCCTGCAGGAACCATGAGGACATCTGCACAGTAAACACTAAAACCCCCTGAGCCCCAGTCCCAAATATTGCTCACACTTGCACGCACTTACTCTGTGTGTGTGTGTGTGTGTGTGTGTGTCTCTCTCTCTCACACACACGCACACACACAAACTCACATTGCAAACAGATAATAGCCCATATTCTCCAGAGTGCGTTCTGCAGCAACACAATGTAGTACATTGTCATGTTGTGGAGCTTTCTCTCCACCCACACTAATGCACTTCCTCCTCTCCTTTTCTGTCCTCTCTGTTCTCATTTTCTCTATCCGTCTGTCTCTAGACCTTCATCAGCATAAATGCGCGCAGCACCTCATAGTGAGACCATCAGGAGCACACCTTTAATGTTTAATGCTTTAATAAACAAACATCCAAATACACGTTGAGCCCTGCAAAGAGTCTCAAGAAGTGTCGTACTGTTTCTTACTCCTGTTTTCAGGGTCTTGAACTGATGGATGAGCAAAGAAATCTGTGAAAAGAAATTTCTAGGAGTGCATTTATGTATTTGAGGGCTGTATTTTCTGCACTTTCTGATCATTTCTTTGCTCTTGTTGATTGTTTTTCCATTGATGTTCTTGACTTGTTGCTTTTATACTCTTTCTGGGTTTTCTCTTGCCGCCTCGATGTTGGCTTGAGTTTTTGTGGTTTTTTTTGTCTCAACTCTTGAATAGGTAGCTTGCATTTTGCGCGCGTGTGCTAAAATAAGGTGGCGACCATGATAAACATGAGCGCTAGCATGGCTGTAGACATTTAATCTTGGCATGATGTACAAAGTCTCCTCCACTTGTACCTCAGCATTTGCTGTGAGCTCAGTTCTCTTCTTCTAAAGCGTGACGGCTGCTAGGAGACAGACTCCCGCTGTCCTCAAGACTTGAGGCAGACAGAATCTGCACCTTGGCTTGACATGGAGAGACAAGATGCTAACACAGAGCAAGGAAGCACTGTGATAGGTGGGAGCAGAGAGAGGAAGTTATCGATGGAGAGAGAGAGAGAGAGAGAGAGAGAGAGAGAGAGATGCTTCACCTGTCAATCTTTTGTCACGTTAAAAGCACTTTCAAGTGTTGCTGTGTCTGTCTCGTCACCCTGTCATTCTTTTTGACTTCTTACTATAAAGAAGAAGGAAACAGGAGAGAAGGAAGGACAGTGATCATTCAAAGCATCATTCTTTGTATCTCTGTCCTTTGACTTTGCAGTCTTTTCAGCTAGGCTTTTAACATTTGTCCTGACCTGTTTGTAGGGGTAGATCCCCACAAAGGATGAGACAGTGAAGCTATTTGAAAGATATCTGAATACATATCTCAGTGCTTAGCTGTAGTTATTCTCTTAATGTAAATTATGTTGATTTCAATATCACAAAATAGTTTTATATTTACATTTTTATTTACATGTATTACTTCTGGAGAATCTTATTTGTTGGAGCCAGCTGATGGAAGTACACCTCATTTGCATTTGATTTTCATCAGCTTTCCATTTGAATAGAAAGCTAGTGAAAATTTATAGTGTGTGTCACTATTTGAATTGTCCCGAGGCAGTAAACGCAATAAATGTGACCTTGGTGCATTTTCTCTTTCCCTTACTTTCAGCTTTTCGATCTCATCCTACGCAAAAGGACGAGTTATACAGCACCAGTCCAATCAAAGTGGAGTCCAATCGAAAACTCCACATAAACCACCGCTACCATCAGTCCACGGTGCTGTAGGCCCGGGAGGAAAAAGGAAGGGTCATGGGGTCATCAAAACAAATTAGTTCATTTCTGAAGCATGAATGTCCACATGAATTACTGTTTAAGAGACATGCTCACTGAACAAGTTTGGTCTGAATGTGGAGCACAGGAGCAAAGGTCACAGCAGAATCCAAATCAAGCTGTGGCAAAAATGCGCACGCCACGGTCCATGTGGCTGTCCAGACCTCGGCTGTCTTATGACCTCTGTGACTTGACAGCAGCAATTAAATGATCCGCTCCCACGTTGTTTTCCCAAGCTTTGTTTGCGAGTTTCTTTCACCTTGTTTACATCGTGCAGCGGTCTATTTGGAGCTTTCTGACACGGGTACTGTCAGTATGTCATCCAGATTTCAGCTGCCTCTCTGCCACATTTCATCACGGAGATGAAAGCTGACACACTGACACACAGAGAGAAAGAAAGATAATTTCCGGAGATGCGTTTTTCTTTTTTTTTTCTTAGAGACAGCAGTAAAAACTATATCTGAAAGAAGGATTAGAGTATCTGTGTGCCTTTGCTTTGAACTGCTGACAGATAATAAGATATTTTTGACACCAGCGGCTGCAACAGATTTTGGTGGATAATGGAACCCGTCCTTGTCACTCACTAAATGTTTTTATAGACAGCTTTGATATTTCAGTTGTAAAACCTTCATGCAATACACGTAAACGTGAAAAACTGAATGCTATTTCTAGACTCATCTTCAATTTCACTCAGTTTTCATATTTATGTATTTATGCATGGA
Source organism: Nibea albiflora (assembly GCA_014281875.1). Classification (NCBI taxonomy): domain Eukaryota; kingdom Metazoa; phylum Chordata; class Actinopteri; family Sciaenidae; genus Nibea; species Nibea albiflora. Next base: position 10,039,269 of record CM024794.1, read on the forward strand.
TTCATTTACATATATACAAACATTTATGTAATATTCAACACAATTACTGATATTACTCACATAATTAGGCCACAGCCCTGTTAGTCATATTACTTACTCACTGGTGTATATATCAAAAAATGTCTCAATGACTGACTGTGATAAAGGTTTGACTCATCAGGCTTCAGTAATAAACTATCATACACTATGACAAATACATTTTTCCATGCAAGCATATATTTTACACATACTTCTAACGTCTAACTAAAACTAAAGTATTGACTAAAATAGTAACAAATGCTGTAATCCTACAGTCATTCAGTATTAAGAGTAGCTTGTTGCGGGACACTGGCAGTGTCATTATTTCTGCATCATTAAACAACCAGCAAACCAAAACAGCAGTGAAACGATTCACCTTTTTAAAAATATGGCTTTATTTTGGCCTGCTTTCAAGGTACTGAATCATCATGTCAAACACTTACGTGCACACATTGAAATTAAGCAACATATGAGCAAGAATGTGATGACTGTTGTGAGAATATACTTATGCTGCCAAGTCACTGAAATCTGATCAAACTACACCCACACAGTCCTGATGAACACTAAGCTGATTTATAGTGTCTAGTGTTTTTTTATAGCTGTCCTTAGGGAAATGTTGCTTTATGAAGTTAGTTGCCATAATAATTAAGCCAGCTATTTAAGGACACGTCATAAGTTTCCTAAATAGTTTGTATCAATAAATTAATGTTTTTCATGATCATAATTTCAACCATTTTTGTGTGTTGATTCTCCTCAGATGGAGCGCAGTGAGACGGTGTGTCGTTACTGCGGTGTAAGCTACCTCATTTTCCACGAGTTCCATCAGCTCAACACCCGTGTGGCTCAGCTGGAGGCTGAGCTCCAGGAACTGGGAGAGACCGCCCAGAGGGAGAAGGCCCGGCGAGAGGCACTGGAGCTGGGTAGGCTAGAGTGGGAGAGGGCGCTGCGCATGGAAGTGCAGAGACAAGCAGAGGAGGAGGAAAGAAGCACAAGGGAAGAGCTAGAAGAGAGGAACAAAGACACAGAAAGAGCTCTGAGGGAGGAGTTTGAAGACAAGAATGAGAGGAAGAGGAGAGAGATGAAGGAGGAGTATCAGAAAACCGGTGAAGAAAAAGAAAGACGACTTAGAAGAGAGCTGGGCGACCTAGAGGCAGAGAGACTGACGAAGCAGAGAGAGGAGCTGGAGAGGAGTGCCGAGGAGAGGGAGAAAGTTCTCAGTGACGCACTTCAAGAGGCCAATAAAAATTTAGATGGGCTGAGAAAATACTTCCAACAGCTGGAACAGAGGTGAGGTTTGTATGTGTTTGTCTGTGCTTCCCGTCCCTGGTGTAAAACGATCTCTAATACCAGGCTTCATGTGGGCAATTATCCTGTGAGTCATCCTGTCAACACGAAAACACAAACACACTCTCAGACCAATCAGATGTATCCCACTATCTGGTGTGTGCATGTGCATCCATGTCACAAACCTTGTCTGTATAATTATATGTTCCACTGTCATCTTAAACACCGTCATCACCCAGTATGTAAAAAAAAGAAAGAAAGGGGGGCGGGGGTAGATGGATATGAGGTCGAGGAAGGTGTCTCAATTTAATTTCCGTGAAACAAGAGTATTCTACAATATTTATTAGGTTTGCTCACTGGCTGGAATTGTTTTGCTCAAGAACAAACATCCGCATACACACTGTTAACAGGGCCTGACTTAATATGGGAGGAAATAGTGTGTTTGTGTTTGACAAACATCCTCCTCTTTTTATCAGGGAATTGACTCTCACGCTTATATTTAGTAGAAATGTAGCAAAATTAGACTTCATTGCTGTGATTCACTTTGGATCAGTGTCCAGAAACGATACACGAGGGGGCCGACTACTGTATGTTTGAGTATCAGGATGTGTGGAGGTGTTAGGTATAACTCACTCCGTCGACCAAAAATGGTCTCATGAATAAAGTTGAAACATTTATTTTTAGGATGATGCTTCACATTTCTTGTGTTTTTCTTTTTAGCACTCTCAATTTCAGAGGAGTTTATGGCACGTGCGCATCGAAAATATGCCGGTGTGCGCGCACGCTCGTGTGCGGCCACCCTACTATTAAATGACATATGGTGTTCACACACACACGTGCACACACGTGCACACAGGTGTTGAAGACTCCCGTTGTGTCACTTACATCAGCTTTAAAGTGTTGGTAATCAAATAGCAGATGTCTGTAATCAAACAGCCATCAAAGGCTACGTGAAGTTTCTGGAAAATATGCATGAAACGCTCGCATGCCATGACTCACGAGAATGCCACGGACAGCCTCGACATCTAAAGACTGTCCTGTTGTAATAGAAAACAATGACGCCGTTCGGAGAGCTTATTCGCACAGACGTATGCGAGCGTGCACGCACACCTGCAGCTTCACCCGAAAGTGCCCAGTGTACACCACAAATAGATCGTGTTCAAGGGTGTTGTGGACAAACAGAATAAAAGGGGTTCATCAGTACAGCTGGAAAGCGTTCAGAGGTTTTCAGTTACTTTGCCTGAAACAACGTTTGATGCGCATAAATATTTAGGAAATTTAGTGTGCACCCTCCTAGCTCATTTTGAGTCTCCCCTCCTGTGGTGGTTATTATAGCTAGACGGATAAATCGCCTGGCCGGATGTAGACAAAAGTACAATAAACAATCTCGCAGAGAAGTGACTGAGGCGAAGTGGCCGGTCTATATGCTCGGGAAGCTAATTAAAGGAAACAGAGTTTAGACTAGTGGAGATCAGGCCTAAGCAGTCTTCATTCACTAAATAGTACACGCTGTCATTTTATTTGAGTGGGCAATATATTAGAAGAGATTACAGTACATAAATGTCAAAGTCAGGCTTAAACATCCAGTATGAAGTGGTTCATAGTGTGCTTGTGCTTTTTGCAGCCTATGTGTGTGTGTGTGTGTGTGTGTGTGGACCACAGCCGGTATGCTCATATGGCTTGCTGGGTTTCAGGTTGTCCGTATGTTGTTATGTGTGTGGTAGACTGGTGAGCCAATCCCCTAATGTAAGCTGATTATCTCTCCCATACACTGCCTCTTGATTGTGTCAAATGCAAACACACACACACACACACACACACACACACACACACACACACACACACACACACACACAGACACACATACACACACAGAGTTGGAGCCTTGGGGCCAAACATGGGTCAGGAGGTCAAAGTTCAGTCAGAGATAATGATGCATGGCGCAGTGATGTGTGAGAGTGCAGCACGGCCTGACAGCAGCGGAGTCTTTCTCTCTTTGTTTCTTCATTTCAGTGCCTTCCTTTCACCTTCTCTCTCTTGCCCTATCTGTCTGCCACCTTAGGTGCTCTTATCATTTACCTTATGTCTATTTATGTGTCTCAATGATGATTTGAGCTCAAATGGGCAATATATCTCTGAGTGAAATATCCTTTTAGAAAGTCAGTCTTGTACCTCCTTCACCTTTTTACAAACTCTTTTGTCTCTTACTCCCTCCTTTTCTCTCCCCTCTCTCTTACTCTCTGTTGATCCCTAAGCATACACACCAGCAATTTGCCAGCACTTTGCTGCAGTTGTACACCGTCACTCACACAGGTGGTAATGAACAGATTCAAAAGTGAAAAAAAAAAAAAAAAAAAGTGGGAGAGAGAAAAGGAGAAAGATAGCATGCGAGTGGGAGTTAATGAGGATGTTCTGAATGGCTGGCTCCGCAGCAGGAGTGTGACTCGGTTGTTACATGAGATGCGTTTATGATTGGCAGCCTCTCCCTCCCGCTCTTGAGAGAATGAATACAGCTGTTTGTTGGGAGATTATATAGTTTAAAAGGACAATAACTTTTGGATGTAAATGTTTCTAGCCAGCGGGGTAGTTAAACAAAGGTTCTGGCCTTTCTGATACAATTTTTGGACTCAAGCCAGTTTTTCGTGAGCTCATTCAACTACAAACCAAACCCCCACGCGCAGGATTTCCCCTTCTTCTCATGACATGCCATCGCTTTCTTCCTCAATCTCGACTTCTCGACTTCGCTTCTTTGCGTGATAGTCTGACAGGATGAGAGAGGTGGTTGTGTGTGGTCGGAGAGCCTGACTGCTGGTTTGATAACAACACACACGCCATACGAACCAGACCTGATTAAAATGTCACCTGTCAGACAGTGCGCGTGTTCATGACACAAATGTGCGTGACAGAGGAAAGCAAACCGAGAAGGGTAGTGATGTGCAGCGTGCAATTAAACCTGATTTTGAAATGTCACCTTGCTGGACGAGTTCAAACACAGATGAGGTGGAGATATTTGAATGTGTCAAAGAGAAATGAAGAAGCAGGAAAAAATAGACATGTGTCGACCACGACCTTGTTAGAGTTACCTTATTTACCAGTTCTTAATTAATACCATTCATGTCGACATTTGTTCTTTCTTTTGGCACAGCGAGCAAATGTTGTACAAAAGACCTACTGTAAGAGGTTTGACTGTTTCATATTGTATAAGCAGGTCAGTAATATATGAGTGTTTTACTCTCTTTATCAGGATGCCGGCTTTTTTTTTTTCTAAAGCCAGGAACCAGACCAGACTGATGATGAAGGCATTAGTTTTTTTTTATATGTAATCTGTAGACATGGCGGTCGCTTATCGTTGGTATATTTTTAGGTCACTGAAGTTTACGTAAGAGGCCATGACTACTCCCAGATTCCTGAGCAGAGCAACACCCTAGTCTGCACAGAAGGCTTCATTATGACGTCCATGTCGTGCTCATGTTACGGGAACAGATATGCTTTTATTTTCATCGATATATAACTGAAGCTGCTGCTGCTGCTGCCGCCGCTGCTGTCACACTGCTGTCGTGCTGCTCTCGCTTCACTCGGAAACACCTGTTACTTACAAGTGTCAAACGCATTTAATCAACTTTTCAGACGATATGCTCTTCACCTCATTTTCAGGTTGTAGCTACAGGCTGTGAACATTAATTAGACTGCCACTCAGGGCTGTTTTTGCCTTTTCAGCCAACAAAAGGTGATTACAGAGTTCAGTTCCTCGCAAACTTTAAAATAGTTCAATCTAATTAAATTCGATAAAGGGGCTCAAATGGATTCAGACTTTGAAAAGTGGATTATATACTGGATTTGGTATTGATAAAAATCTTACAAACTCTCAACCCTGCCAAGCTTGGCATAGCTTTATTCCTTGTCATCACGGTTTGAACCTTCCCTTTCTCTTTCTGTCTCTATATTTAGATAAGTAGTTCAATTAATTAATCTACTGACTCAAAACTTTGATAAAGGGTAAGATCTACCCCTTGATAGAAGAAACTGCTAAACATGTATGGACAGACAGTGCTCATCTAACTGAAGACAGGTTGAAACATATCATGTAACTTGTGCGCATGCTTATGCTGTTGAGAGAAGTGTCTGGCAATTTGATACGCTCTGCTTGCTTCCCCGTGGCTGCTCTCTGTCTTGATTCAAAAACAGCATGTCTGGGTGTGAGTGTGTTTGCGCCTGTACCTGAGTGTGTGTGTGTGTGTGTGTGCGTGCACGCGCTTGCACACACCTGTGTACACCTGCAAAGGATAAGATAATCACTATTGTGCTCGGTAACAAAAATTTGATTTGGCAGTTATGAAGAATGAATCATAAAAATGTGTGAGAGCGCTCACACACACACACCCTCCCTCACACACCTGGGGCTGGGTTGTAACGGTGGTAAGAGGACTTGCAGGTGGGAGAGCGGGAGCGAGGGAGAGACAAATGATGGATGGCAAATAGAGAGGCATGCATTCGTAACAAGGAAGTACTTTATGGCAAATTAGCTATGTATGTAGTCATGTGGTTTTATTTCAATCCCTGGTTTCCACTAGCAACCACAGAAACAATACACAAATCAGTATAGTCTCTCTCCCTCTCTGTACGTGTGTGTGTGTGTGTGGTGTGTGTGTGCGTTGGAAAGGTAATATGTCAAATCTTTTGCCTACAGAGTCAAACAGACCTCAAAGCCAGCATGTGAGGTATTAGCATAGATCCAACTCCAAGTTCACGTTACCACATCAAACGCACACACACACACACACACACACACCCTGCTGTGTCTGTCTTGTGTGTATTTTAGTTGCATCAGAGGAGAACTCCTCTTTGTGGTAGAAGATGACCTCTGTTCAGTGCTAATGGTGGCTCAGCTTCACTGTGGGGCTCATGACAACAAGATAAACAAAAACAATGATATTAATGCACGCCTGACAGTGTGTCAAGAGCACACACACACACACACACACACACACACACACACACACACACACCACACACACACACACACACACAAAATGACAAAGTTTATTTGGTAATCAACAATAACATGTTGGAGCAGTAGCATAGCAACCTATACACACAAATGAAACACAGCTAGACTTTTATGCATTTGAATTAGAAATTGACAGGCTGGAAGATAAATGTATTTTCATCATCTTCTTCTAGTTAATTGAGTTAGCCATAATATGATATCGCTGTTGCCTGTATTTTGTACACGTATGTGTCTGTGCATGTGTGCTGTTTTGATGATCACAATCATTGTTATGGCATCGCTGACATGGTTACCAGATAACTTGTAAACAAAATATATGCAGGCAGGTGTCTCTCTCTCTCTCTCACACACACACACACACACACCCACACACAGAACATATTGAGTAAAGGATGATTAATTGATGAGGCCCTGACCGATCTATTTAAACCGTTTAAAACCCAGTCTTTGACAAGCCAAGATTCTGAAAGCTGAACGTACAGACTGTGCGTGAGTAAGTGTGTGCTCATGTCTGTCTTTGGGTGCAGGTGTGTTAACGTCCTGTCTGCGCTCCTTTTTTGGCCACAGCGAAATAGCTTTTAGCTTTGAATGTCCATGCCACGGTGTTGCTCAAAACAGTCTTTTAACTCGCTCACACGCACGCACACACACACACAGTGGGTGAGCAGATGATGCTTTGATATGGAGGAGCTTTTATGTCACTTCTAATGATGACAGGAAATGCCAGCACAAACACACACACACACACACACACACACACACAAATACACCACCACATTTACGCTGACATGCGCTAAATTATCAAGAAATAGTTCTATATCAAATTCACCCTGACCAATGTCAAAAGGCCTGGAACAGTAAATGCTTGACGATCAGGAATTATGCTAAATTTGTTTTGGCTGTTTGTTTTGATTCCCAGTGAACTGCACCCTCTGTAAAACATATATTGTACACAGTGATCCTCAGACAATTAGAACAATACAGGCAGTAGAGCATCACAAGCAATTAGAGCAAATAAAGCAAAAAGGGGCTTAAAGGAGAATGTAGATTATTTGCATAATCTGATAGGAACGGGGAAGGACGTCCCAAAGGTAAGGGCCAGCATTAGCAAAATTACAATCACCCTCGAGTTTAAGCCCGATACAAAAACTAGGATAAACAGATATAATGACACAGAACATTTTGTACACAGTCTGAGGCTTAAAATAAGCCTGCTAGGAGAACTTTGGCTTTGTGATGTCGACCTTCACTCCAAATCTCTGAAAATACGAAGGCGCATGAAGCTGCTAAACTCTGACGCATACACACGCTAAAAAAAGGAAAAAAGAAAATTGACTTGGTAGGTCACGATAACACTGTGGCTTGGAGATCAGTGTTGTTGATGCGTGCGCCTGACTGTTCGTGTGTATGTGTGTGTGCGAGTGTGTATAACACGTCCTGATGAGGCAGTTGATTTGGGCTGCTGGTAGGGGGTACTCTAATCTGGCACGCATTCACTGGCACTGTGCTACCTAGTTATTCCACTGACAGCCACTGCCCTGGGAACAGGAGCTCAAGCTCACGCACACAAAGCACACACGGATTCCTATACAAAATACACACACATTCACAAAAACACACACACATGCACGCACGCACGCACACCCCTCTCGAGGCAGTGTTCTTTCTGATCTCGCTTTGGGACTAGTGGGGACAGATGGGTGAACAGTGGGAGTCTGGGCTGCCATCACTTGAAAAGCAAAGGCATGCACGCACATTCACACACACCCAGACAAACACACACACACACAGGATCACAGACTCATCCAGACATGGTCAGAAAGTGGCAAACATACAAATAGACTAAAATGCACACGGTATCGTCTAAGATGCTTGTCTCGCACACACAAAAACAGACACGCACACACGCATCAGCTTAGCCACAGTCACACACATGCACTTGTAAACATGCCCTCAGACTGAAACATGGCTTCTCATTCACACAGACACGCAGGATTACTAGAAACATTCTCACTCCACACGGCTCCCAACCTCCTGACTGTACATGCAATTCAACACAGAAAGACAGAAAACATTTTAAATATATTACACAAACAAACACAGAACCAACATTTGTATGGAAAAAAGAATGACATACTGTATATAAAAGGTATGTAAATAAAAAAAAACAGTAATTAAAACCATTGTATTTGTCTATCTCAGTCTTTAGCTCCTGCTTACACACACACACACACATAAACTGCGATTTTACAGATCATAATGCAACCACCACATCATGATCACATTCTACAAATAAAGACTGCCGGCTCTGTAAATGAATGATCATTCTTGGCCTTTGGGAACAATATAGAATGAAGAGAATCTAAGCTGAAAGGCCCGCTTATTATTGATTCTGAGCTTTTAGCTGTCTCGGATGTCACCACATGACCCAAATGTGAACTTTCAGTCACATGATAACAAATGATAAATAAATATGAGCTGCAAGCGGCGAATCATTCAAGCTGGGATTATCTTTACTGTGAGACTGCTCGGGTGTTTCCTGGTTAATAAAAGAGCAGCATTTAGATGATGATGCCGTCGGACTAAAAATGGACCGTGTTAACGACGTATCACCACGTGTACATGTCTGCATGTTTACTCTGCGTCCTCAACTTAATGTGCCAACACAACTGACACTGTGACTTTAACCTGGCGAGCAGGATAAGGCTATATAGCAATATAGATTGCCTACTTTCTATTCAACAGTTAGCGTAGCATCATATATTTATATAACTTTGCCGTCCTGGAGCCGGAGCAACTATTCTGGCTTCTCCTATGTAAGGAATTTAAGATTTACTGTCTTGCTCATAACAGGGGTGAGCTCCTGTGCATCAAAGGGTATACGAGCATCAATATCTTGAAAACATCTCCTCTGCACTTTCATATTGGCTTGCCTTACGTTTGTTTCTAAAGTGCTGCCAATAAGCAGAAAATCCCCCTGGCAGGATTACTGCGTCACGTTCAAATTACACTTCTTGATTAAACTTTGTTGGTCATGATTATTACCTGTCTGGTTTGAGTCTCAATTCGTCTAGCCGGCTCCTTGTGATACGTACTGCTCATTATGTTTATTACCCTCTCTGTCTGGCTCTCAGAGTTTATTTGTTGCGATTTTGGGAAAGAACAGGATGTATTCTCTCTGTTTCCGAAGTGTTCAGGTCGCACAGTCTCGCTGTTTATGCGCCTTTGTTTGATTGTTCTTTGCTGGCATCTGTCTGTCAGATTGGATTTTTTTTTTTCTGTCTGGAATCCATCAGGCTGTAAAAACGTACGCTGACTCACGTTTGTGGTATTTGCAAGTAGTCAAGAGCCATAAACTTTAACTTCTCCATGTCTGTAGATTATTGTTGGTCATAAAAGAAGCTTATGGATGTATTACCGCTAACAATCGGACTGGGATGGTGCGGTAGACTGTGGTAAATTGAGACAAGTGTGCTCTTCAGTCTGTTATCATGCCTACTCCAAGTAATTCAGTTACTTTCTTCTTTTCCTACATAAATTATCTCTATTTTGCACTTCAATCCCATTAAATATTTGCCTTTCTGCTTTGAATACTCTGCTCATATTCAACTAATAATTCATTATGTATTGAATTATCTGAAACAAGACGAGATGAGCTGGAGAGGGAAGCCCATATCTTTATATCAATTACCTCTGAGGAACATTTAAATTTTTCATCTCATTCCATTTCATCACGATCATCCTCTCTCCTCTCAATCATTAAAGTTGCATCACCTATAAGCTCATTTTACCCCATGGGAGCACAGTGGCTTTACGTCAAGCTTAGGTCCTCTAATGAGAGAATATTGCTTACGACTCTCCACCTCATTCTTCTCCTCTTTTCTCCATCCTTTCGGCAGGCTGGCAGTAGCAGCTTTCGCGAAGGAGGAGGCGGAGCAGTTCCTTGGAAGAGAGAAGCAGCAAGGTGAAATTCTCAGGTAATGAAAGGAGAAAGATGAAATGACACGGGATAGTGGGGGTTGCGTAATGTGATAAAGGTTTGAGTAAAGCCAAAGCAGGGTGGAGATGAAACGCAAAAACAAAAGATGGAAAAAAAATAAAATAAAAAATAACTCGCAGAGCAGGGGTTTGCATCGCCCTGATTGGCTCTCAGCTCCTTGACCAGATGCACGGCAGGAAGGCCAGGGCAGATGGGAAACAACTGTGTGAGATGATAGAGGGAAAACGATAAAAGAGGGAATGGAAAAAAACAGAGGAGAGAAAGTTAATTCAGCTGTCCCACTGGTTATTTCAGGAGAGAGGTGGAGGTGAAGAGAGTGGGAGGGAGGAGATGAGACATCAGGGGGGGGGGGAAGTGTGTTTCAATCAGGCCGCTGACATTGAAAGCTGCCAAATGAGTAAACCATCGGGTGAGCAAACGCATGTTGTCTCTGTCTCCCTCTCTCTCTGTTTTCTTTTTTTTTTTTTACTATTTTAGCCTTATCACCGTTGACAGATCTGGCTCATATCTGTTCCTCCATTTGGTGCTGTCAGCCTTATGATTTATGTCATCTGACATTATAAAACCGGCTCTCGTGACAAGCACTGCCCATGCTCTCCTCCTGCTCCTCACGCACGCACGCACACACACTCTCAGGCACCGCGGAGCAGCTCAGAGTCTCCCCTCTCAGCCCGTCTCGTCTGAGACTCACGTTCATTTTTGATCACCTTAAGCCACAAACCCTGAATATGAAAAACAACAACCACTCAAACCCAGCTGAGGTCACATCACTTAGCACGCAAGACCAAGCCATGTTCACGATACAGGCTTGTGCCTGTTCGTGCAGGTGTGTGTGCACCCATATATATATATATGTGTGTGTGTGTGTGTGTGTGTGTGTAAGAAAACATGAACCTGTTCAGTCCGCTCTCACTCACATGTTCTTTCAAAAGTTATCTTGGAGTAACAGAATGTTCTATTCCAGCACTCGACTCTTCCACGTTCGCGCTTTGCATTTGTTTGTGACTTGATTGTGCACGTGTGTGTGTGTGTGACTTGTGTGTTAGCTGAGCTAGTGAACTTTCATGTTGTTCAAAGTGCTTTTCGTCTGAACATACAGTATTTCTATGAGAGTGAGAGAGATTGAGAGGAGAGAGAGGGAAAGAGAGAGCTATCAAACATAGATGTGCCCTTTTTTAAGGACATCAAGGTAACATCAGCCCTTTTATATTCAATTTTTACATTTAAATTTCCTTTCCGACATCTATGAAAGCCAATAAATGAGGAAATAACTGAGTTCATAACTATTTGTGACACAAACTAGTAAGAGCTGCATTGCATTTTTACGAGCTTAAGGACAGAATCATGAATCACTGGAGTTGTGAAGCTACATTTGAGTAAACAATAAAGCGTCTCTCTCGCTTACTGAAAGTGTGAGTGTGAATGAGTGGCTGTGAAGTGTCATGCCTAACCCGTCATTTATAGTTCTCAATAAAAAGGTGGCACAGTCACGTTTTCAAACTACCAAATGGAGAGACAAAGCAAATTTTGATTTCTGTATTTTTCAAATCAAAATCTGATGAAGCTAAATGGCTAAAACCGTGTTTCATTTGCTGGCAATAAAATTAGATAAACACAAGCACATTCATTTTCAGAGTCAAGTACTCTCAAGGTACAACTCCTAAGTTGATTTTTTAAATCATTTTTTAATAAGCTAGATTTAAAAAACAAACAAAAAAACAATACAGCTCATCTGGTAAGCGAGCTGCTTGTGCCACAGACTGCCAAACTCAGTGGAGAAATGCATCTGTAGACTTCTAATTTTCACAAGGTTTTGGTCGGAAAGCAAATAAGCAACAACAACAGAGACTTATGTAACAACAAGCAACAAATAATACTCTACTTTTGATGCATTTTTGCCATTGAGTGATGATATATATTTGAGAGGCAAGCAAAAAATGGGAGAGAGAGAAAGAGAGAGAGAGAGATGACATGAGACATCGATCTCCGACTGGACTGGATACGTCGTCTTGCCCCCTCTTAGTCCCTGCAGACAACCTACACATGATTCTAGCCGGTGTGTGTGTGTGTGTCTTTACGTGCTGGGTGTGTTTTTGCTGGAGCAGCTCACATCTCTGCACTGTTTACATACATTTACTTAACGTTAATTAGTGCAACCTGTACTCAACACGGCCCCGGCCGTGTGCCCGTTCGCCTTAAGACACGACTCTAACAACCGGCTAATTGCTGTACAAATGTCCAAAAAAACACATGCTTTGAAATAATTTCATGAAATCTGATTTTCTTTTTTTTTTTTTATCATACTAAAAGCGAAAATCTCAAAAGAAAACAACAACAAAAATGTAATTTAGAATTCATAACCTTCATAAACTAACAGGAATTACACCGTAATTTTTATCACGTAAAATTTTGCAGATTTAGCGTAATACCGGTAACCGTTACATACATCACTGTTCAGAAAAACCTGAACACGTTAGGGAGAATGTACAGTAGGCTCTACTTCAAAAGCCCACAGTTAAACACATTCACATCAGGGAGTAGTAACCACAGTTTTCTGCTCTTACACACTGATAAACTCCAGTGGAGCAATAGGGGATTAGGAGTCATAGTCAAAGTATTTGTTAAAGAGAATTCCCCTGGCAGTTTGGGATGCCAAGTACAATCTTACTGAGCCACACCATTAATGTCCAATGTTGTCTTATTCACACACTTGTCACTTTAACAGCACTTGTTAACAGCTACCTAGGTAGCTATTAACAGCACTGTCTCGATCTCTATGTGACAGCTGCCATAAGATGTTGGAGATATTTTATCCGCCTGTGATGTCGTAATGAAATGAAGTGAATTCATTGAGACCGTTTTTTGAGTTTTCAAGCTGTGAATCTGCACGTTTCAGGGGCGTGTGCGCGCAGCAGCAGCGGACCCTGCGAGAGACACTTTCCACTCTCCGCTCTTCTGGCAAGGAGCTCAAAGATGTACGGGGTTTCCTCAGCCAGCTGATGGGGGCCTGGCAGACCTTCAGATCTCAGATACTGCAGCACTGCACACAGGTGTTCTCAGGTAACAGGCGCAAACACATTAACATACGCATTAACACACACACACTCACACACACCAACTTCAAGCTTCATACTGTATTTTAAGGAATTATAAACAGATCAAGTGAAAGAGATTCAGGGTAATTTATGTGTCTTGTAACGCAGAGCTGGACATGAAAGAGAAACGCTGGATTTAAAGGAGGCGAAGAGAGGCGAGCAAATAATCTCTCAGCAGGAATAAATATTAGTTTAACTGCGCTGCGGAGTCTTTTAGTTCTGAAGGCAGCACCCACAATGGATGACTATAATGCGTGTGCATGGCTGCGTGTTTACAGTCGCTATACAAACTCTTGTAACCTTTAAAGAGAATTTCGTCAGAAAGGAATGTGTGTGTTTTCAAGGGTACGTGTGTAAATGCTGTAAACTTATGAAACTCTTACTATAAACTTTAAAGAGACTCCGAGCTAGAGGAATGGGACGGGGTGTGTGCTTGTATGCGTGCGTGTTTGTGTTCATCGTTGACAGTAAATGCCCGATGGAGAGCTAACCTCCGGCTCACCTCATGGGTGGGTCTTTTTCTCCCTGCTGCACGTTCCAAACAGTTGCCAAGTGTGTATATATACGTGTGTGCGTCAGTGTGTGTGGGTGTGGTTGTGGGTGTGTGTGTGGGTGTGTGTGGGGGTGTGTGTGTGTAGCAGAGAGGGAGGGAATAAGCGAGAATTTTATAGAGGAAGATGAAAAAGAAAGTAGTCTTTTTGTATTGATGCCGTGTGAGTATGTGTTTGTTCAGTGACGTGAGCATGAAAGGCAGCTGCTGCACGAACCAACAGATGCACTAAAATACACACCCAGGAATTCACACACACGCAGATAAACACTCATGCCCACGGTACATACAGTATGGTCACAAAAAACTCCATCTTCTCTACACATTCACATTTAGAAACGTAAGGGCAGTATCACACTTCGTCTTGTTGTATGCTGTGTTTTGCTCTGTCTTGTGGTTGCAACTCCCAACTACTTGCAACACAGGGCAGATTTGATGGTAGTCCTAATGATGTAAACAATACGAAAACCTAATATTTTATTGCACAGAGAAGGATTTTGTGTACATTCTTGTGGCTTAAGCTAAACAGTCCATTTGGACGAAGTTGCACTGACTCCCTATGTATACTACTACCTTTTAAACACAATTTACATATAGGTTTTCTATTTTAATGTTTGTTTTAACCTCATGTCATTTGTGTATCGGATCATTTCAGTCACCGGTTCAAGTCCAACAGCTGCCATATCTTTTGCCGTGAAGTAATTTTCAGTAACTTATTTCTTTAGCCGCACTTTAGTCCCGCCGTGTTTATAGCTCGCATAGCACACATAGCACAAAGCAGGTGACAGTAAGAGAAATAACTGACAAGACACAGCACAGGACCTGTGTGACCCTGAACTGCACATGGAAATTGAAATTACAACGCCCAGGAAAGGACACACACATCTGTAATCAATATATTATTCCTACACAGTCTCCAACAGATATTTAGTTAACGGCGACCAAGCACCAAAGTCTGGAACAAGATAATCTTGGCTTGAAAAATGAGCATTCAGTCAATTATCCAAATAACTTCTGATTACTTCTTTGTTTGACTAATAGCGGTTTAATTGCTGTGTTTATTCACAAACAGAACTTGTCGTGTATCCATGAAAATGGGCCTTTGGGTCTTGTTGGACTGGAGCTGTAGACCTCTACAAAGCACACACCCTAGCCAGTTACCTGTATATGACTCTAAAACGATATGGGCGTTAGCTGACAATTAAACTGTGCTACCTGTCTATCAGCCTTCTGCGGTTAGTGTTAAACAGCAGAAGAAAGGAGAAGGAGGGGGGGGGGGGGTGGAAGACAGACAGAAACATAAGGAGGTTGCCTAATGTGAACAGATGAATGCGGTTTATGGTTAGGTGAAGAAGAAGAAGAAGAAGAAGAGGGAGGAGACGGGAGAACAACCTCAAGGGGTGTGGAATTTTACAGAGCACAGGACAAAGACGAGCAGTGAGAGCGGAGGAAGACATGAAAACATAATTAATCTCTGTTCGTTTTGTGCCGATGTCAGCAGCTGACTCTTACAGCTTGATTTGAAGGTGATGGACAGAGAGCATTTGAGAGTGTGGGAGTTTTATATTCACTGTTTTGGAAAAGAGGATAGAGGATTGACAGCGAAATTAAAGTGAAAGGCCGTGAGTGTGACTAAGGCTGAATAAATGTGTGTGTGCGTGCGTGCGTGCGTGCGTGCGTGCTTGTGTGTGTGTGTGTGTGTGTGTGTGTGTGTGACCGATCCCTGAACCGCAGCCATCTGCCAACACCCTGGGCCATCCTTAAACTATATGGTATCTATTTCCCTGGAAGCCAACTCTGTATGTGTGTGTGTGTGTTTCATGGTGACAAGAGCAATAAAAAACATCAAATATTTTCTTGCACAGCTTAGCAAAGAGATTTCCTTACTGTCACCTCCCAGTCCAGCTCTGGCTCCACACCTGTCTGTCTCTGTCTGTGTTTTGCTACCTGTCGTTTAGAACTGTAGTATAATATTTCAGGAGCTCTATTATTTAATGTTTAGGTAGGAAATGTGTATGTTGCAACATGCTTGAATCATCGGAAGATAATGCACTGCAATGGGATTTTTCTTGGCATGCAAACATCTATCTAAAGTAGTAAGTCACTATTGCTGACCATCTCATAAGACACGTTTATTCATGTTGTTGGAAGGACAAACTGTAAATTCCATAGTGTTCTAGTTAATTCAAACTAATCTTGAGAATATAACAGCTACGCTTCCAAGACGTCTTTCCATGCTGCTCTGGTTCAGGCGTATTGCTTTTATTGCTCATAATAAACTTCTATACACCCGAAAATATTTGTGGTACACAAACACTTAAGAATGTGATATTCTTGTTATGTAGGCTCTCGTAAGAATACCATGGCGCAGCTGCGTATGTGCTAATAGGTGACTGTAAAGCTAGCTGTAATTTACAGGTTTCTATAGTGTCACCGGCTCCTGCAGATTGTGTTACTTACGGCAAGCTCCTTGTACATTGCCTCACACTATGCAAATTTCGCCAGGTGTGTGCTTATGTTTGTGTCAGTCAATTTCTGTGAACTGCAAAATGCTGTAGTTCACAAGAATATGGCAGAAATGTGACCAAGAAGGTCCTCCATTTTGAATTGCCATGTTTCTATGGTAGCCCAGAACAGATAAGCAAAACAAAACCTTTTATTTCAGGTTTTTATCTTTTAGTTTAGTGAGGATTGGATTTGAGTGTTTCTTTAAAGGTCCAGTGTGTGAAAATTAGGGTGATTATGTTTTTAAAAAAGCAATAGAATAAAATATGCATGACTATGTTTTCATTAGATTGTAAGGAGCATTATGCTTTTGTTACCTTAGAATGAGCCTTTTATATCTAGCACGTCATCTATGGGGTCCACCATGTTGGACCGGCATGTTTCTACAGTAGCACAGAACAGAGAAGCTGAATGCTGCCACCGTAGTTTCTCCTACAGTACATGTTTGAAAATGGAGGATGAGGTGAGCAGCGTCAAGTGAAAATTGGCTAATTATGTTGATTATGCTGATGATTTGCCATAAATGTCTGAAGCTGTCAGGTATTCTTTGCGCTTCTCTGGTTAGGCGTGAGTTACTTGGTCAATATGTCAAAGTGGAGGAGCACACTTGTATTACTTAAGAGTAACCAAAAGTGTTCTTTGGCAGTGCTGCGAGCAACCTGCACGGCAACAGTACTCTAAAACTGTTGCTGTGCCTTGGTGGCAAGTTGCCAGCAAGTTGCTGTAATATTTACAGCCACCTTGTTACACTGTGTGTGTGTGTGTAAGCACTGTGACACTGTAGAGAATGTCAGATTCTAGTTTGCTTTCATTGCAAAGCCTTTCTGCTCCATCAAGGAGTTATACAATTATTTCTGTCTGGATGTGTCTTTTACGGTGTGTATTTGTGAGTGTTTCTGTGTGCGTTTTTTCGTGCAGATTGTGTGTGTGTCTCTCTCTGCAAGTGGGTCTTTGTGTGTACGTTCTTGTTTGTTCCGTACGATTGTGTGCCTGTCTGTGTGAGTTTCTGTGTGTGTCTTGTGTGCTACTTTACCCTGGCGGACCTCGTCATGTCACAGTGACCAGAAAGCAATTATCGGTGTATTGCCCCATTGAAGAGCACCTCCTACACTCCCCCTCTTTCTATTGAGAGAGAGAATGAGAGAGAGAGCAGCAAGATGAGAAGGGTGAGAGCAACACAGGAAAACAGAGCCACAGAAAGAGAGCAAGAAATAGAAGGAGAAAAGACTGAGAGGAGAGGGATGGCGAGGAGAAGTATGAAAGAGCAAAACAATGACAGAGAGAGAGAGAGAAAGAGAGAGAGAGAGAGATGAAAACAAAGACTTGGAGGGAGAGAATGTCAAGCTGACATTGCTGGATCGTTTTGAGAACTCTCCAGAGCCACAGCCACTGTGCCCTGCTGCAGCGCTCTGAAGGACCCTCACATCTACTCAGTATACAGTAGACACATACGTGCACGCGCACACACAAACACAAACATATTCTTTGAGACACTCCACTATGCGTACGGCTGCCCTGTCTGCCATGCAAACAACCAGTCATCCCACATGGAGCCTTTGTCTCTTGCCTTTTTTCTTTCTTTTTTTTTGAAAGATGTTTTCTAGCATTAATCTATACAACAAAAAGCACAGAAATAAAATGCATGAACCTTCGGTACCGATATCTGTGGCAAACATGGAAGCAAAAGCATGTATGTTTGATGAATCTCTGCACGTAATGTCCCCAGTGAGCCACTTAATGTACAAGCCGTACAGAAATGATGAATGGGAATATATCAGCCCATGATATAAACACGTTCATCATGCAGCAAGCGTAGGGGAAAGGCCATGAATGTACACTACCTGTGGAATAGCTTAAATATTCATATATGATAGCAGGCAATAATTTCCCCTGCAGCATGCATCATAGCCTGTTGTTGTCGTGTACTGTATCTACATGACTGATAACTCGTGAGTTGACAGGATTAGTTCTTTAGGTATGTGACGTATGAGATTCTGCCTGCTTTTTCATGGCTACCCTGCCTTTTCAACACAAAAATGCTCCGCCATGGCCTTCACTGCTTATTTTTGTTTATTGTGCGTCTTATAAAAGAAGTACAAAAACACCACATGGACAGGGGCATCCTGGTGGCTCACCCCGTGTACTAAAGCTGAAGTTTGTCTCTGTCAAATAAAGACAAAAAAATGACAGGACAACACAAAAAACATGGACGTGTTAACGGGGTTAAAAACCAGATTTTCCTCAGGCGGCGTCTTTAACCTACATTATGTAGTCTCCAATGATTGATTTGTTGTTGTCAGCTATGAGAATTGCAGAAACACTGTTGGTGCACAGCAGTGCTGTGGCTAAACTGCAGCTGCAGTCTGTGCGGACAAGGTGTAATAACTTACTGTTTCCCTGACAGTTAGCCAATTCAGAGTTTTTATAGGGCATAAAGAATCAGCACAGTTTGGTATTTAGACCTCAAATTATGTACGCCCTCCTCCCACAGTGTAGTTCCACCCAGGGAACTCCTTTTTCAACACAGAAACCATACACTCACTGTTAGCCACTGGTTTGGTTTTAACTAAAATAATCACTGCACACTGATGTTGATAATGTGGCAGGTGTGATGATTTTCATGATGATATTTACCCTCTTACCCCCTAACACGCGACAGGAAGAGCTATTCTTCTATCCGTGAAGGCCAGTATGCAAACATTTCTGCTAAAGACAGTTGTGTGTGGTCTTTCCAGAAAATAGTGGCGAGTGTTTCTCTTGTGTGATATCCACTCCTGCCTGGAGCTGCAGTAAGCCCACCGTTACAGACAAGTTGTACTGCAGTTCTTCATTTCTTCCAGGTCTGTTTTGGAATACATTTATTCGCTGACCTGGAAACCTGTTATGTAAATCTGATAGAAAATGACACTCCTTAAAACTGCAAGATAACAGCGGGTTCAGATTTAAGCTGGCAACATGTTCAGATGTGTTTTTATTTAGAACGTCTCCAAGAATTGCTCTGCGCTGTCATTTTTAAAGACTGGTGTGTTTATTAAAAGCATCTTGCTTACTAATTATTTTAGTCTTGTGGCCTTTTTTCTCTCTCTCTCTCTCTCTCTCTCTCTCTCTCTCTCTCTCTCTCTCTCTCTCTCTCTCTCTCTCTCTCTCTCTCTCATTGCTGTGTACACATTGTAACAAAACTGCCAAGGTGAAAATGAACAGACAGTGAAGGAAGGAAACGGTAGCAAACACAGCAGCTACTTTGTATCAGGCGCACAACAACAAGAGTGCCAGACTGGTGTACTGTTTCATGGCTTCCCCTGAGCACAAATTCCCTCGTACTCCTTCTCTGCCTCTCTTTCTCATTTTCCACCGCTTCCTCTTGTCTCATTTTTCCAACTTGATTTTTTTTTTTTTTTATCCTACAGTTTTTCTCCTCACCTCTTGTTTGAGGTACTCTCACATTTCTGTCTGGAACGTCTGTCTTTCTTTTGTGTTCCTCCTCCTCCACCTCTTGTTTTGTTTCCCAGTCCAATCTTGTCAGTCTCGCAGATAGTTTCATGTGGTGTAGATTTCCTCCTTTGCTCAAGTGTGAAGTAACAATGCGATAGAAAACTCTACCTGCTGTATATGTCTGTCTCTTTTGTCCCCGCTGTATCTCTCTCTTTCTGTAAATCATAGAGTGTAACAGCCTCTGGTGACAAGCCTGGCTTTGAGCTGGTGTTATATGCAGGCAAACTTTTGTAAGCTTTTACAGCATCCTCATTATGTCAAGTAAATTCAAATCTGTGTGTGTGTGTGTGTGTGTGTGTGTCAACAGTGCTGAGAGAGGAGCTGAAGCATTCCAATGTGGGCTTTTCAGAAAATGAGAGAGGAAAAAGAGCACCTAACTCAGCAGCTGATGTAAGTGTCTACAGTATGTGGTAAAGCACACGCACGCACACATTCATGAAAAACACGCACGTGCACAGATGGGGACGCAGGTGGATCTTGGTATGTGGAACACGCCGGGTGAGGAACAGGTCACAGCAGGGTTTGTCTCTATGTATAATTTTCCTCTGCCAATCAAAACCTCCTGAACAGTCCCACTGGCACCGCCCAAACCAGGAAATGCTCACATTCCACATACTGGGCCTGCTAAGCTGCAACAACAGAGGACTTGACTTGTATACACTCACACAAAGGTCTAGTCAGGGGTTTAGGACTTCAGAAAAAGTACGTCCCTGTGGCTTTTGAAAATATGCTGATGATGAAGCTGTGTCAGTTCAAGCATTTTGCAGCTCCATTTTTTCCCCCCTTTCCCTTCCTCCTTAATATGTACACACACTCAACATTGGCACACACGCTCAGCACATGCCCTGACTTTACTCAAGCGCCATCATGAGGTTGTCATTTGTATTTTTTCTGAAATGTTTGCTGTTTGCCGTTTAGTTCTCACACACTCGTCTCACTCATGAGGATAAATCAGAATTCCTTTGGTCCTCCCTCAACTTTTAATCCTGTGCCATCATCGCGTGTGAACTTGTCCAATACTTTGTGACCAAATACCTGCAAAACTAAAGACACTCCCATTTAGCAACATTAGCATGCAAAAGCGCTCAACTGAAGCGGTGAACATGACACACATCGTACCTGCTAAACGGAGCATTTAGCAATGTCATTGTGAGCATGCTAGCAAGTTGATATTAGCATTTAGCTCAAAGGACTGATGTACCCAAGTACAGCCTCACAGAGCCACTAGCATGGCTGTATGCTGTTAGTGCGCTAGCTTTTACCCAGTGCAAAATGACGCACAAGCACAGTGCTAGCTTGTGACTGATGCTATTCACACTCATGGCCCACATTGTGTAAGCAGCAAATGTGCATGCGCACACCTGTATGCCTATGGAAATGTTGATCTTAAAATGAGGTGTGGTGATTTTGTTTGTATTTTTTAGTTTTGCCAGGTATCACACGCAAAGCGGCAGGGGAAGGGGAGAAAAACTGCGTTTCAAATTAATTATGTAGTAATTATGATATATTTAACATTTTATGTCACAAACATCTATTAGCGTATTGTAAAGTAAATTATGGCACAGCATAGGGCAATCCAAATGTTTTTATTTTGTAAAAACAGACTAAAAGCTAATGCACTTCTTAAGAACGGTATGTAGTGCTTTTTCTGTTACTACTCAATTAATTCAGATTTTGCCATCCATTGGAGTTTATTTACTCTTAATAATTAATTTAATAATTCAAATTGGATACATTCTTGCATATTTGGTGCTCTCCTGACAGAGGTTTGTGCTGTACAGTGGCATCTTTCACTTTGAATGACAGACATGAACTTTTGAATCGTGTCATTCATAATATTTGAAAAATCAACTAGTTCAAAAGTGCACATGCACGCACGCACACACACACACACACACACAGAAACGCACACTGACTGACAGAAAACACAAACATCCTGAGGGAGTAAATATGAAATGTTGCTTTTATCAGATAATAAGAAAATGAAAGGACTACTTGACCTGACAGACTACAGATGAAGCACTATTTTTTCACTAATGTCTCCTCCATCTCCCTCTAAAACATTCTCATCAGTCTTTCTTTCTTTTTGCCAAATGTTTTAGTCATTTTGACCTTCAGAAAATACTGATTTTGTTTGTTTTCCTTCATTCTTTTTCTTATCAAAGTGGTTCTGCTTTCAGTTACAGGAAAGACTATCAGATACAGTACATAAAACATGTACATAGCAGATGTGTACATATGCACCAGTGCAATTCTGTGTAGGTCCGTCTTATCACTGGTTCGTTTCACGTTAAAAAATTGACGCAAAAAGACTTCTGACTGATAATCTGCATTACTTGACCCGGTAGACATCATGAAACATTCATTTATAGTAATAAATATTTCACAATGAGTCATACTTTTGATATCAAACAGATTAGTTTAATTCTACCTCCTTTTTTGAACCTTTGAAGAGTGTTGAGTTTTATATTAAACTAATGAAAAGAACTGGCCTCAGTACAGGATAATTCAAGATATGATTAATCCACCGTCATCTGTTAGCAATAAAATATATTAAGATAATGCTTTTTGAAAAAAGAAAAAAAAAACAAAGCACAAAAACAAAAAAAAACACAAAAAAAACACACTGAACAAGTTGGTTTGCTGTCCGGACTAATTCAAGAATAAGAGCAGTGCTCAGCTAGATCTCTTTTTTACTACCAGTAAAGACCTTATATTGACTCCTCTACCTCTGCTCTGCCGCACAAAC
Organism: Nibea albiflora; assembly: GCA_014281875.1. Lineage (NCBI taxonomy): Eukaryota > Metazoa > Chordata > Actinopteri > Sciaenidae > Nibea > Nibea albiflora. Next base: position 10,061,970 of record CM024794.1, read on the forward strand.
TGTACATGCCACTGTGTCAACTTCATGTTTGTCTATGTGCGTGTGTGTGTGTGTGTGTGTGTGTGTGTGTGGAATGTGCATGCCTATCCAATACAGGGATCAGGGTTGAGACAGGGAGGATGGAGGGGATGTTTGCAGTCGCACGCGACGCTCCCAGACATATGGACATATGCTATAGGGAGACTCAGCCTTAAGGCCATGTTGCATGTTAAGGTGTATGTGGGGGAGGAGGAGGAAGAGGAGGAGGAGGTGGGTGTGTGTGTCTGAGACTTTATTGCATGATAAGGAGCGTGTGTGTGCGTGTGTGTGTGTGTAGGATTCTGGGAAAAGAGGGGCTCAATAGCACTAATGTCTACACTGTAGTACTGTGTACAATATTAAACTTAATCTGTGGGCCAATTTATTTTTCAAATATGGACATACGGTGTCTTCATGTTTTCCTAATGGTAATATTTCTAAACAAACATTTTTTTTCAGTCTGTAATACATTTTAATGGTAATCTGTCTTGTCAGTTTTATTTATATAACTAAAAGTCGCATGTTTGGATTAGAGGACGTTGCACATGTACAACAGGACACCACTGATCTCTAGACCTTAGATTCTGAAAACCCACGAAAACAATTTAACGGAAATAGAAACATCAAGAGGACCCCAGAGGCCAAAGAGGCAGGATGGACAGATATGCAAAAAGTGCTGTATTTAAAGACTAGACATAAGTTATAATAGTATAATTATGAATTTGGAGGAACATAATTGCAGTTGAATGTGCATGCAAGATATGATATTATATAAAGAATAACTTAAGTAAATATTAGGTGTGATAAAGTCAAGAGTTTTAGGCAAATAGTAAAATAGGATTTACTTCATTCTGTCCTGCAAAAATGTTAAGATTAGAAATATGTATTCATAAATTCAAAGAGTGTAAAAAGTATTGAAAAAAGTATTATCAGTAAAAATGTACAATGAAATGAAAAGTACTTACAGCAGAATAATTAAGCATTATACTAGTATGTAGATAATTAATACAGACCCATAATTCAAAGTGTTGTACTGTGTTGACGTGAAGATAATTTTTGCTATTTATATACCGTTGAGTAGTAGTATCAGATTTTATGACTTCAGCATTGAATGAGATAAAATACTAGAATAAAATATAAATATAGAATAAAATGAATTCTCTTTCTGATCCCGTGTGTTGGAGACAGTCAGCCGAGGTCTAGACTGAGGTCCAGATGGCACATCTGAGTTGATTGGCTAACCCTGCTTTCACTGTCCAGTTGATGCTGATTGGTCGTCTGTTCAAACACCCTCTTCCACAGCCGCTGTGTGTCTGTGTGTTTGCGTGTCTGTACATTTGTATGTGTGTCTAAGTGTGTGTGTGTGTGTGTGTCCTGTTTCCTCTCAGTCTCACTATGTATTATATCAGCTTCAGAGTTTCACAAACCTTTGATGCTCGCTCAAAATCCAAGAACAAAAAGTAACAGTTTGTTTGTGTGCAAGAGGCGTTGCCACGACAACCGGGCCAACCTTTGACCCTCACCTCCATCAAACATCAGTGTTCCGCACCTGTTGTGTTTCTGTGGCGCCAGGCCCGTTGCCTCGGAAACGCACACACACACACATATTTCAGGGGCGGTTTAAGGACAGTGAGCGGCTGTGGAATCCTTCTGATCCTAGCATGCAATCTGATCAGCATGCCACAGAGACACTCAAGGACAGCTTGTTTTGTCATGACTACTACACACACACACACACACATAGACTTACATGCACTAAAGGATCTGTTAGTTTGCTTATCCTGATTGTGCACCTGAGTGTTCCTGTATTCACGACATGTGTACATGGACTTCCTCGTCGGTGTACGGTGCTTGTATGATTTGTTGATCACCTTGTTGTTACCTGACTTGCTATTGGCCACTGAAGAAAGGGGCGACAGGCAGTCGCAGTACTTCACTTGACAGCGTTGTCAAGGGATCACAGAGAGATTTCCCGTCTTCCTGTAACTTCTGGATGCCATGTATGTCAAACGTGTTGGGAAGCTTCCTGCTGCATTCTGATTGGCAGGAGACACTGAGATCATCCTTTCATCAGAGGATGAACACATGGATCATCCAACACAGATCCAGGCCAGGTTGAAAGGATGGATTAGAGGGAAGAGAGAGAGACAGATGAAAGACAGGATGGATGCGCTGAGTAAGGGAGGAGAGATGAAAGAGTGCATGATGGAATGAGTGAAGGTCAAGAGAGAAAGAGCAAAGGATTGATGTGATTGATGTGATACAGCTTGTTTTCATAAGGCTGATGCACGCTGACTGATCTGGGTGTGTGCATGTGCGCCTCTAAGTGTGTGTGTGCATGCCTGCGCAGTAAAATAATTATTGATCTCAGGGTGTATCCAAGAACCTCATTTCCCACAAGATGTTGCCCTGCCATGACATAAACACTCACACTTTGCTGTCTCCCTCTCTCACCTCAGTCCACTGTTTATCTCCTTTTAGATAAACACGGTCACAGCCTTCCTGTCTTTTTTCTTTCCTCTTTCTATCACAGCTATGAAAAAAACCTCACTCCTTTAGTTTCTCGCTCTTTCTGTCTGAGCTCTGATATCGTGTTAGCGCATGTCCCACAAAAAAAATGCTGTTTTCCTCAAATACAGGGAGGTTTTTTTCCTCTTATGTGGCAGTTTGGTATTTTGATGACTTGTCATGCACCACAGTGGGAGGAGAAGCTCAGCAGGGTGTCACTGGTACATCGCAATTTCGGTATCAAGATTCACCATGTCTTTCGCCGTCCTCCACACGTCTGCGTGGACCGGATCATCTGCAAACTATGCAAAGTTTTCTTCGCTTGAAGGATTGCTGAGGCGCACTCACGTGCGTTTATTTTCTGTTTTGCTTTTATGATACATTCTTTGAATGGTTGACGCATCTAATTACCCAGAAAAAAACAAACAAAAAAAAACAATTTTTCTTCTTCTTATGGCCAAGAAGGCAGAGGGAAGACTAACTCTCTTTCCGCTGAAGGCGGCAGGTATGTGTTCCATCTGCAGTCTGTAATTTGAGTGATGCGCGTTGTCAAGCAGTGATTACGCATGCCAGATCCACTGTGGTTAACTTGATTAAGTGTTGCGCAACCAGCAAGCTCATTCTTCATTGTTTTAGACATTACATGGTTTGCAGTGTGAAGTTTGCGCCGTTGGTTGGACTAAACAAAGCACTGTGAAGGTGCCATTTTGGACTCATTTGGGACAGAATTTCTCACTTTTGTCAGACTTTTTAACAAACCAAACAACAAATTGGAGGAATTGTGAAAATCATCAGCAGATGACTCAACTCAACCAGATAACAAAATTACATAAAATATCATTTTTCTGCATTGGGTACTTTTGCTTTGCTACAAGTGTCTTCAGGACACGTGGGACACACATTTCCATGGAAATGAGAAGACAGTTTTAACACCTCTCTCCTTTTTACACCAAAAGCCCTCAGGAGTCCTCATGTCATGATTGGAACCTGCCCCAAACACGCCCTATGATAATATATGAAAATAGATTCTTTAAAATTGCTTCCTTGATGTGCACACCGGGTACACCACACGCCTGCAGCCACAAAAATATCCCAAATCTGCAACTCCTTCAGTACCCTGTGCACTTGATTGCAATTTGAACCCTGCGCCTTATTCACTAAAACACCACCCTCTGTTTGACTTGGTTACATTTGCTCTGCCTCTCAACTCTCCTTTCACCTCTGAAAAAAAACAAAACGCAAAGAACTGGAGACTAGAGGATGAGGAATAGTGGAAAAAGCAGCTGGGAATCAGATATCATGTCATCTCTGACCTTGGAGACAGAAAGTAGGAGTGAGGCAAAGAAAGACGAGGGACAGTGTGACGTAAATAGACAGAATGTAGGAGCACTCAGGGGTCTGCTCTAAATCACCAGTAGCTGTGACAGCACGGGGAGGAAAAGAGGGTTAAAAAAAGAGAGCGAGAGAAAGGAAATGGGATGGAGATGTGTGATGAGAGGTACAAAGGGAGGGAAGCTAATAACTGGTGCCAGACAGCTGTGAGTGTATTACTCTGATTATGTGTGTGTATCTGGGCCTGGGCTTCTATCTGTCTGTGGCTAACCTTAATTAGACTGTATAAATGTCACAGTGTTACTAAAACAGCCAAAGCCAAGCGGGCTACAATCTGTTGCGATGCAGACATGATACATTTATAATAGATAATTAATATTTGGCATTTTTCCCTTTCAGTCAAATGTAGCAGTAATTCCACACAGTTGTAGATGAGCAGTGAAAACAGGCCGTCTGACTGTGAGCTCAGACGTGCGAGCCCCTCTCACTCCATATCCTCATTGCGTGTGGCTGCAAGGTCACAGGGCTAGACAGCCAGCTACACACACACACACACACACACACACACACACACACACACACACACACACAAACACATTAACTGATCATGCCGCCAGAGAGGGGATTAGGCTGAGAAGCCGACAGGGTTAGGAGGGTTAGGGTAAAGTCTCTGTGTGTGTGTGTGCACAGGAGGCGGGAGTACCACATACTGTCATGGCACGCAGAATTAGAATTAAAACTGATTTCCAATTTACTTTCTCAAGAGCGAGGCAGCAGCTGCACATGACAAGAGGTGATGTGAGAAACACATGCACGTAGCTTATTTACTTTGAATGTAACAACAAAAAGAAAATGACTTGTGGAAAATGACAACCAATAGTATTTTCGCAAAGCGCAACGAGCCGTGATCTACAGGAAGCTTTGTTGAACTTTTGCTCATCCCAGAGGGATTGTTCAGCTTGGCTTCTTCTTCTCCACATGGAGTTCCAAACGTAGGAGTACACAGAATAGCAGTTGTATGGATTTGGTATCTCGCTCAAGTACTTTTCAGTGACATTAGAAATTGTAAAAACACACACTGGCAGATTATATTTCCCTCTGCCGGAATATGAGAGATGGTTACAATTAATCTGAATTGCATTTCATAGAAAGAGGAAAGTATTGCTCTGTTTCCGACTATGTAATCTGTTTGATAATCGTGACCATGCCATGCACTTTGTGTCTCCAGGGAGCAAAAGAGACGGAGAGAGGAGGAGCTGAGAGAGCACAGAGCAGAACTACTCAGGTATGTCAGCCTCTCCTTTTTCATTTTCTCTGCACTTCCCATCCCCATCTCCAATTTTCCCACAATCCCAGTACTCATCCCACTAATTTTCCCCCAAATCATCCCCTTCCTCCGCTTCATTTCTCTTCCCCACCTCCTTCCTCCCAGAGAGAGGTGGGGACATTAGTGTCTGCAGAGATCTGCTCTTGGATCAGTTGAGGAGATCTTAGGCTACATAAAGTGCCAGTGACACAGCAGAGAGTCTTGTGTGAGGCTGGTGCAACAGATGGAAGCACTCCTTAGTTGGCGTGGAGTCATGTTTCTCTTTCTCTCTCTCTCTCTCTCTCTCACACACACACACACACACACACACACTCATATGTGCACAGAGGCACGCACATCCTGTAGATACGTAAAGGCACGGTGGCACTTCTATTGTGTATAGTGCATCGCACTAATACACAGGCAGACACATGTGCTTACACACCCAACCCACATGCATACACCCACAGACAGACATATACACACAGAGCCTCTCATCTTTCCATGCAGGCGTTAGATGTATGAGGGGTGTGTGTTTTTTCACATGGTATCTGCTGGTATTCTTTTTCTAAGCCACTGACAGCCTGGTGTGTTCAATTACACTGTCGATTTATTTCCCTTCCCACACAGCAGTCTCTGATCTCACCCTCTGGCTCCTATACAGCTCAACATATGATAGCACTCCACTGGGGGGGTGGGGGTGGAGGCTATTTCAGAAAGAAAGAAAGAATGTGATGGGACAAAAAAAAAAAAAAAATCCCCAAACTGCCAAAGATTGGAGATTATAGGTGGCTAAAGATGCTGTTTATCTGGTGAAGAAGCTTTGGTTTCTGCGGAGAAATCAATAACTAGATCCTATCTAGTCGAGTCGGCTTTTAAAGTGAATGATTGCTGCCAACTTTTCCAGAGGAGTACAGAGGCGAGATGAGAAAACGCCCCTTCCTGTGTGTTCTTTAATCAAACTCTCTTTCCAAAAACATTTTACTCATTCGTCTCCTGATAAATCTACTAAAGAAGCACTAATACGGCACAGCAGCACAGATGCATACAAGTACATAATGTTGCAAAAGGAGTGGAAAATCTCTGGTAAATTTCCAGAAACTTCCCAAGGGAAGTTAAGCTGGTGAGTTTTGGAAATCTTCCAAATTGGAAATTTTCTGTGGGAATTATGAAAATGAATGGGAATTAACTAGAAAATACATCAAATATATTTACCCCACAATATCGTCAAAACTTACTTTACTTACTTACATACACTTAAATGGGGTGTCGTTTAGCTCACTTGGTAAAGCAGCCGCCCCATGTATGAAAGCTCAGTCCTTGCCGTGGCTCTTTCCCGCATGTCATTCCCCATCTCTCTCTCTTTCTCCCCACATTTCTGTCACTCTTCAAGCTGTCTCTGTCAAATAAAGCTCAAAAAGGCCCAAAAAAATAAGTGCGGCTTCAGTAGTCTGTAGTGGCCTCAACCACTTTACTATAAGGGGTCTGATAAGGCTGGGGGAAAAAAACGGCTTTTCTCTTATGTAACAGACTTGCTCTTATGCTTACGCTCGACTGTTGACCTGCAAACACAGACTTACTGCCTGCAGGTGTGTGTCTTTGTATGTTTGTGCGGCTGTTCAAAGCATGCGTATGTACATGCAAATGAACTTGTTATCTTCTGCATCTTTTCAACAGGTTAAAAGGGGAGTTGGAGGAGAAACGGGAGAGGTTGTTGTCATGCCAACAAAGGTGCGACACCGCACAGGAGCAGCTGTCGTCATGGCGGCAGAGAGAGGAACAAATGAAAAGGAAGTGCTGCGCAGCTGAAGAGGAAGTGACACTACTGAGGGAAGCTGTGGAGAAGGTCCAGCAGGAAACGAGAGAGATGAGGAGAGAAAGGTCATGATTGTGATATCTGCTGTGCTCTGTTTACATCTGCTTCTATTCTGTCCACAAACATTTTCAGTCATCTGATTCTTCAGGCTGGCATACAATCTAATCCTTCTTCAAGGCCTGGAAAACTGTTTTTTACTATGCGATAGAGTTGTACACAAACACAATATTTTCTGCCAAATTTGGAACAGAATCTGTTGCTTTGGTTCAAACGTTCATTTGATTAGCTGATTTTGTGTTAAACTCTTAATAATATATAACATCTTACAGATGTTTTTTTTTCCTGAACTTTAATTCAGATTTTTATTTATTTATTCATGATGTTTTTATAGATTGAAACCATGTTTTCTAGTGCTTTAGTGAATGAGTACATAGAAACGTTTAATGTTCCTAGAGATGACTACACTTTGGTGTAGTGGTCGTTCTCAAAGCTCATTAGAAAATCGTCTCATACTGGGAAGATATTGACAGATACTGAACTGCAATGTCAAAAATGGCTGCTTCAGGTTTGAATGCAGGCTGAATTGAAGCTTAGTGCGAGTCGGTAAATCCCTGGTTGGGACTGTTTTGCTCTGATGTTAAATATTTACAACCCTTTTGTGTCTGAGAGGACATGTGGTGAGTACAGGCAGGAATCCTCTGTATGTGTTCTCGTCGTTGCACTAACCAAGGGTCTTTCCATGAGAGCAGAGTGATCTAATAGAGTGTTGGGAGCTGTGCCAGGTCTCTTATGTAAGGTGTTACCTCTCCCTGTGTGTCCACTTCATAACCTTGCATTTATGTGTGTTTATCCATGTCACTACTTTATCTTTTCTTTTAATATATGGCCTTGATTGCACTGTTTGCAGATTGGATAGTTGGATAGAGCTCAAAACCCAAGGTTGTTACAAAGTGCTACATTTACCCCTTAAGATGAGCTTTAAGAAGTTTAAGAATATTAAACTGGTGACCTTGATAGCACAGTTGATCACTTACATTTTTTTTTGTTTTGTTTTGTCACGTTTGAATATATAAATGTGGCTGGACATGCTTTTATCACTCCATAAATCAGAAAATACTGTCAACAGGCAATAAAAAAAGAATTATCACCATGTTTTTATGAATAAAATGTCCTATAAATCAGGCTATGAATGGACTATAACCAAACACCTCTGTGAGAACGTTCAGAACATAGACAGGAATAAAACTGGAAGGTTAGATGTATGTAAGTGCTACTGAAGTGAGGATTTCTGGCTCGGCGTCTATGAAAAAACTCATTTTGGAAAAACGGTCTTTAAAAAGACATATTGAAAAAGGTGAAACAAAAATCTTACCTAGTAGATATCACCATGAAACTGCCTCTTCTAAGATTTGTTTTATGCTCTCTGCCTAGTCCCAGAGGTCAAACCTGAAATACCGTCACATCTGAAAAAGAAACTCCATGTTTTATAGAAACGATGGAGAAAGTTTCACGCTTTAGTCATAAAATGCACCTTCCATATATGAGCTTATCTGCTCCATAATATGTGATATATACAGACATAAAAAATCTGTCATGTGTTCAGCTGTCCTGTGTTATAGTAGATGACCTCAGTGTGAAGAGCAGACTTATCACATGTCAAACTGCTGGCAGTGACTTCATTGCAACACCAACCAGAATCCCATCCCAAGAAAAACACCCTCAACCTCTGACATCCGACAATAAAGCTCCACTCCGCTCCACCACATTAGCTCTGCAACAAATGCTATGAATACTTTGAACATCCATTGGAATCAGCAGTGGACCCATCATATCTTTCCAGCATCAGGGCTCTGTTTACTGGGATGGTATGTTTGGTTCAAAGTCTCAGACCAAGAGTCTCCACCGGTGACGCACTTGGGAAATGCAAGACAGGGACGGTGGATTCGGATTATTATTAGGTTATTTATTAGATCCAAAGAATTTTCTTTCCAGGGAATCACTATCACAAGGAGAAGCATAAAACCATCTTAGATAAAGCTACGCTGTGTCTTCACCACTGCAGTTAACAGACTGACTCACACACTGACTCACGCAGAATGAAATACATTATACTTTAAATACTTGATTACTTGATTACAGTGCGTGTCCGGGAACTATAAATATGAAATTTACTTATAAGGGCTGACGTCATTTGTTAAATTTGAAAGCGACTTGTAATTCGACCTGGTAATGTGATGAAGGATTCTTCCTCAGACTCAGAATATGCTGCTGCGATGACAAGAAGTGAATGCAGGATAAGGATGATCACACTTGTGTCACTTATTATTCATTTGCATCAAACTGCTTTCCATTTCTCTGAGAAGGAATGATCCGAAAACCCCATGATGCATTAAATGAACAACGGTGACACTGAAACAAATCTACAAGATTAATCAGACAAGTTACAAGCAGAAATGCTTACAAATGGTCACGGAACGCCATATTTCCTTGAGTAGTTGTTTACTCTACAGCTGTCTCCCCAAGTAATATATTGAGAACCCTGGCACTGAAGAAATAAGTAATGTAGGGCCAAATAGTTGACAAATGTCTATATTAGTATATGTAGTATATCATTAAAGTGTTCTGATCATCCTTTATTTACCATCGATCAAGCAGTCACGCTCACCATTCTGTGTCCTTTCTATCCTGTTGTCAAGGGGAAACAGCAGTGATCATTGCATATCGAGTCGAAGTCATATGATGGATGGGGATTACAGATCATTTGTGAAAATGTCCTTCGATGGAAACATTCCTTTCAAGAGGAGTAAAAGCAGTGGCCTTTTTCACTGCAGATAATTAGAGCCGATAACATCAGTTGACTGAAATGACTTTTCTGATTCCCAAGAATAACTCCAAACTATATAAAAGTTAACCTCAGTGCTAGACTTGAAAGTGAACACATGCCCCTCTGGGCTGAAATAGTTCACATTTTCCAGTTGATCTCATTATTTAAATAAATATCAATGGCTCGGTTGGACACAAAGAGACACCCAAGCCTGTGTCTCCACAGCGTCCTCAGCTGAACTGGGCTTCGTTGTTGGAGGTCTGATGGTCAGTGTTTCTGCGTGTGTGTGTGTGTAAATGTCCTTTCTTCAGATGTTTAGAGAGGCTTAGAGAGGAAAAGGCTGGATTACTGACTTGAGACTGTACTCACTTCATGTCCCGACCACAAGCATTCACACATACACATTCCAACATTTTTTTTTTTTAAGTCAAGAGATTTGACCAGCTCCGCTAAACTCCAGTGACCTGTGAAAGGACATACTGTTCCCTTGTTCGTACATCGGCCTTTTTTTCATACTCATCCCATACACAGATACATACAGTATCACCACTTCTCTCTTTGTTGTCTCATTCACACACATATACATATCATCCTGTGCCAACCTCTCTGTTTCCGTGATCATATCATCTTCACCGCCCCCCCAGGACTCATTTATGCAAAACCATTACAACTGTCTTCAAGTCAATTGTAGAGTTGAAATATATTTCATACTGTGGATGTATCATTCGTGTAATAAGCCCTTTGCAGGGTTAATATGGCATTTAAATATGTTAATCTTCAGTAGGAGGCTGTGGAAAGAGAAAATATAGCTTGATCCCCCAATGTTTAATTTACTATATGCCTTTTGCTGCAGTCAGATCAAGACAAACAGTGATGCTGTGCAGCCATTTGAAATAGCTCATTTAGAAGATTTTATGCAGACAGTATTACACATGATAAATTGGCTTTATGCCATACCCTTATACCCTTTTAAAATGAGCTGTTCTATGATACTAACATCAAAACAAGCTTTGAATTGAAGCCAAATCACTTGGACTACTGGAAGAGGTCACACAGTTACAATAACAAGGATAATTTCCTCTCATGTCTATAGGTTGACTTGACCTGCAGCCACAAGTCTTGCGGTATGGAACAATGCACATGCTGACGAAAACCTGTTGTGAAGCGACAAGCTTAGTAACCAGCAGACAATGGTTTCCCTCAGGTCAGGAGGGTAGGATTGAGGGGGTGGAAGGATTGTGGGATGGAAGAAAGTAAGGGAGAGACACATGAGCGGAGAGGGGCGACGGAAGGAATAGAGAGAGGAGGATAAAGAGAAGCATGAAAGGACACAGAGGAGGAAGGAAGGAAGAAGGAGAGGAGATTAAGAGAGAAGGCAGGGGTTGTGGGAGGAGGGATGGAGACCGTGACTGTGGTTGCAGTGGTTACTTCACACACTGTCTGGCTCTCGCATGCACACAGCCTGGGTCACAGGGGCTGCACACGATCTGCACACACACACACACACACAAACATGACAGCTTGCCCTTGATTCGGTATAACTGACGCAAAGTTAAAAACAGAAAGACAGCGTTAGAGAGGGAAAGAGGAGGGAGAGGGGGGAAAAAAAGAGTGAAAGTGGCAGAAAGTGGAGAGAGTAATAGATTTAAAAGTCAAGAGAGGTCAGGAATATCTGCGCGGTTCCTCATCCATCTGTTAAATGTGAGAGGACTCGTTTCAAGTGGTTTCAAGCAGCGGAGGAATGTTTTCGTGACAGAAATTATGATCCCCAAAACTCTCCCTTGTCTGTCTCTTTAGAGAGAAGTGGTCTTAACGGCTTAGGCTTAACACAATTAGGCTAATAAAAGACTTAAAAATATTAATGTCAACAATACAGTACTCCCTGAAGTACTTCCTTTAGCTGTTTACCGCTGTTTTTTTCTCTCTTCTGTTTCTCTAGTTTCTCCATTTTCTCTTTGTTACCCAGAGTGGAAAGTATTATATCATTCTTGTCTGGGTTTATGTTTTATTGTGCTTCTCAGTCCTTTTTATTCATTCGTCATAAATTGCCATTGCTGTAAATTCATGTCATTTCTTTTTTCTTTTTTTTTTTTTTTACAGGGCAGCTCGCTCTTGCTTTGAAAGCGTGGGTGAGAACATTTCTTGACTTTGAAATCTTAATCATCTTTCCAGGTGGAGAGTTATGTCCCTGAAAATTGCAAAGAGGATGTGTGAGATGATGTCAGCGGAGATTCCTGTTAACTGTTGATCTACATTGTTGATTCATACACAATAAAAACTATTTAAAATTGCCCTTGAGCTCGGTTGTAAAAATCGGATATCATTTAGAGTCGAGTCAGCCTTCTTTGTCGGCGTGCGCACACAAAGATTGTATCAGCATAAAATGGAAAAAATGTTCTGTGCCTTTTGATGAGGTAGCAGCCGCTCACACTACACATTCACACACCACCACACTGCACAAACACACACACACACGCTTGCCCGTCCTTAAAAGCAGCGTGGCGTGTGAGTGAATGAGAGAGTGCTCCCAGATTTTCCCATCATTCCTTCCTGTAATCCCCCCAGACCTCCTTCTGAGGGATGAATTTGCACGCTCACGCTCCCCAGGGGGCCACAAACACGCACACAAACACACACATGGGCGTATAGAGTCTCAAAGTTGGTTTTAAAACCTTTGCAGGGGTCTACTTTTTTGATAATCAGAGTCGGTATTACATCTGACAGCGGGACACAGACACGCAAGCACTAAAACAACACACACAGACACTGCACACATCAACAGTTTGTGGCATATTAAAACAGCTTCAGCTCCATAAAACTGTCAAATTCTCCTCACTTTCAGGGGTTTTTAACCAGCTGAGACTTCACTGCACAACTGTTGGATAGTTTCATAATTCTTGTTTAACCGCAGCAGCCTTTTTCTAAGCGTCCATCTCTCCTCTGAATCCCATATTTTAACAAGGCTGGACACATTTAAATGAGCTTTAGGAGACATATCTTGGCATCAAAGTTGCAACTCTTGGGGTAGCATTCATGCATGGCCGTCTGTCTGCATCTATTTTTGTGCTTGTGTGTGGTGAGTAGGCTGATGTGATTAGCCAGAGCCAGTGGAGTGAATAATATTGTGTCTGCCCTGGCCATGAAGAGATGGAATGTAGCTGCTGCTCTTTATTATACTGTAGATCATCTACTTCACGATCAGATGTACACAGAGTCAAGTGTGCACACTTTCAGACATCAGCTCGCACACTTTTCTTATACAGATGGGCCCACTTACACACGCAAAGTGCTAGAAGCGGCGGCTGATTTGAAATGGTCTAGTATGGCGTGTGCGTGCAGTGTGCTGACTACCCTTTACTATTATTGACTTTAACAAGAGTCAATATTTAAACATGTTTACGGCTGCCTTTTTATGTCTTTGTCAGAATCTTGTTGCTGCTCGCATTCAGCGAGAGTGCCAACTCTAACTGTATAAACATTGGTAATAGGCCGCCAGTGCCTCAACTTCTCGCTGGCTGGATTAAGATTGATGCTGCTTCACATCTTATCAGCCAGACCCAGCTGCTGAAATGACATACTATATTTGGACAGAAGATCAACAAATCCATGAAATTCACCCTTTCTTGCTATCTCAACTCCATCTCGCCCTCTTTTTTTTTTCTTCCTCTTCCCCTCTCTCTTTCCCCCAGAGACATGTGCGAGTGTTCTTGTTAAATATTCTTTATGCAAGCTGACGTGCGGAGAGCATCATCAAAAAGGAAGCATGTGTAAATATTATCAAAGCTTTTTGGGTCGTGACAGATATAGATGTTGGCTTACTTACTTATCTATTCAGCTGCGGAAAAGTGCTGCTCTGTAAAATGGTTAATGCAATCTAGCATGCGTGTGTGAGAGAGAAAGAGCATTTTTACATTTTCTTCACTGCGTTCTAAAATGTGTGCCAGCCTGCGTCTCTGATTTTGCATTTGGTGTCTGCGTTTCCTCTTTCTGTCTGTGTTTGGGTCTCCTCGGTGACACAGAGGGTCAAACTAAACTAAACTAGCTAAAGCAGCCAGGAACTGTGAACATGTTATTTGGCCTCAAATGGGAATCTTTAGGCATTTACAGCAGAGCGGTAATGGCTTTAGAAGCAGATGGAAAACTGTTGGTTGCTGCTGTATCAAGTAAGGGAATAAGTTATTTGGTCCTCAGGCAGTTGCTGTTTGAACATGCTTTCAGATGTTGCTGTTGATGCTACATTTACCTCCTCACGACACTGGATGCCGATTTAGATGAACAGTGTTAAAGGTGCAGTATTATAAAGGAAATTTAAGTCATTTAGTCATTGCAAAATGAGATATCGGGTTAATGATTTCAGTGCGCGTTTGTGTTGCTCTGAATATTCATATAGTTTCTCTTTACCTTGTGTGTTTACAGGGAGATACTGATAGAGTCCCATGGCAGAGCCCTAACCAAGATGGAGGAAGATTGCAGGCAGCAAATGGCCTCAAAGGTAATTCTTTACCAGCGCTGACAATAACCCTGTTGCGACTGATCAGACAATAACTGCAGTAATAAAAACAAGCTCAGTTTGTATGAACCTAATTATAATAATTAGGAGGAGTGGGATCAGTCCTGATCCAGACAACTTAATAACGTATAATTCATGCAAGTATAATAAAATAAAGACTGACCTCGACTCATTGTGGTACCACAACAATGGCCCAAACAAATCCAGTTGAAAATCTAACTAGCTTAAAGATTTACCAGTGCAGTCTAGTTGCTTAGGGTATCTGGATAATGGTTGTATAAGGTCTGCAGAAGTAATGTTTTGATTATGTATGATGAACTCAAACAAATCAAAACATTTCTCACAAGCTTTGTGGCTGTGGGTGTATCAGTTTGTGACTGGCAGACATTTCGTTCCAGTGTGTTGGAGTAAATAGACGTTAGGACAGCATCCAAGCCATTGTCACAGTTCAGAAGAGCTCAACAGGGAGGATCCTGACGCACAATGTGGATAAGATTATGAGGCTCCAAGACCACCAGTCTGTTTGACAGCAGATAAACTAAATACACACACACATGCACGCACACACACATGCACGCACGCACAGACCAATCTGTCTTTTATTAGTCAAACAGTGTAGTAGTGTCTCTTGCAATGTCTGCCTGTCTGGCGGCGGAGTCACTGAGGTTTAGTCGAACGTCACAAGAGGAACTTGTGAAAAAAGAATCAAATCACTGGTGTCTCATATGTTGTTTCTGACGCAAATCTTCCTTTTACAAATTAATCTTAATAGACGAATTGTTGCTGTACATTTAACAGACAGAGCATTTGCTTATGAAGGGTCAGGTTAATAGTGATTTGAAATATTCAGTGTTATATATAAGACCATGACAGATTTTGAAGTTGAGGAACATTGCACCAGATGTTATACAAAAATACCATCATGTGTTTGCATTGAAAAAAAATAAGGCGCTTGTAATCCTGTTCAGTCGTAACAATCTTTGCTTAAAACAAAGGTTTAAAAAAAAAGGAAGTTGTGTACACATTCACAGGTGCGAATAGCTGTGTATTTTCACAAGGTTTTGGTTTCTTCAGTCAGCCAGAACAGCAACAAGAAGTCTGACATTACTGCACAGTCGGTCTAAGCTATCACTATACGGTGTATGATTCTGCCTAAATTAAAAGTCTTTCAACTTCAGTAGTTCTGTTTGAGTGCCATGTTTGCTCGATATGTTCTTGATCTTAACCACTAACCCAATTCTGCTGAGAAAATACATTTAACCCCACAAATTGCATCACAGAAACCCACTGTGTCATCAAGCATTTCTGGTCACAGTGATTAAAGAGAAATCGTATTGAAACCATGTAGAGAGTTATGTTTAGCTTATTCTGTTCTGTTCCCCATCCCCAAAAAGTGCTGAACATAGATAGAACAGTGTCACATGCATCACACAATCTATGACAGATGATACACATACATGTCCCTACAGGTTATTGCTCATTATGGGCTTCCTGGCTTCACATTGCATTTATATGGTACTCGTGGAAAGGAAGTGGTCACTCTTGTGCACTTTTTAAATACAAACAGCAGCTGTGTACATACACACGTTCACACACAAAAGGATATACACACATAAACCATCCGTGCTCCTCACACGTACACTCACCCAGCAAAGAGGAAGTGGTGTTTTCTCATTTGGTCCAACACACGCAATCTTAGTCTTTCATACAGTCTCTCAAACCTCAACCATAATACACACGCACACACAGTTGAGAGAATATACACATTTTCACACGCCAATCTTTCTTCTTGTTTTTTTTTTTTTCCACGTGTTTATGCCCACATCCACTATTTCTCTTTTTTCTCACTTGCACGCATAAATGCACACAGGCACACACACACACACACACACAGCCACAATGATCCCAGCCCATGGCCCTGACACTCAGTTTGTCTGATCTTCTAGACAACAAGGTAGTGTTAGCCAAGCCCGAATAAAAATATGTGTCACGCAACTCCTGCCGCACTCTTGCAAAGAGCCAAAGCTGGCGTTTTTATGTCCCCGACAATTCAATTTTTGACTGCCAGAGTGTGATGACAAGGCCCCCTCATATATTCTGAAAAGAGTTAAGACATTGTTTCTATTTAGAGCTCTCACCAGCAATATTATATATAACTCAACATGGAACAATAACACTTTGTTCAAAGTGTCTGTTAGAGGTTAGAGACTGTGGGTAGGACACAGTATTTTGAGATTAAATATGTTTACAGAAGCACTGATGTGTTTTAAAGGGTTAGAGAACAATGCCAAATCTTTTCAAAAACCTTCCCTGGCAGCTCCAAAAGCTTCCAATGGTTTTCATTAGACGGATTTTCAGGTTGTATGAGTCTAAGGGTTAGTAACCAGCAATTTGATACACCATCGTGTCTGTCTCAGGGCTTCTTGTTAAACTCTTTGACAAAGCTTTGTGTGACCTTCCTCCTTCCTGTTTATGTCCTGAAAAAATCAACTCTTCACAGTCTCTTAAGACTCTGAATTAGAGACGGGCTTCAGGATGTGGGCTAGACTGAACTTCTTCTTGGAGTTTTTCATCACACGGCATATATACACTAATGTTACTGATGATGAAAAGTGTATTTGATATGATATGAAGTTTGACACTTCAGAACTGCTTGTGCACTGGAGTTGTCATCACCGTGTGCGAGAAGCTACATCAAGTGGTGAATATATCTTTTGTCTGCGTCTTTGATTTTGTAGCTGGCTGCTGCCCTGGAAGAGCAGAGAACCCAGAATGCATTGCACCTGAGGGAGCAGATGGAGGAGCTTCGCAAGGGCGCAGAGCTAGAGCTATCAATTGACAGGGAGAAGAATCAACTACTGCTGCTGCAGTACAAGCAAGAGAGCGCCCAGCTTCAGCAGAAGGTTGATCATTAAAGCGAATAAAAATGACCACTGAACACAGTGTTACATATGTGTTACATATACAGTGTTACATATATATATATACTTTCCTGGAAGACTTTCTGCCTTCCAGGAATTCCTGTGTGTCATGCCTGTCTGGTTAGTCCACATTACTGTCTGTGTTCCTGCTTGTTCTTTTAATGTGTGTTTGTGTGTGATTAATTTCCTCACATGCCTTCCGCATCATTGGAAACACCATAATGTACACAGACACTCCACAGACTGCTCGCACACACATGCATGCAGACAGTGTGGAAGACACTGCGGTTAGTCTCTGCGTGTACTGAGGAGATGAAGAAGGAAGAAAGATGCAGAGAGAGATCCAGACAGTGGGGGTGAGACAGAACAGAAAACAATGACACATTAGGGGAGCAGGTTGTTACCTACACCATGAAATATATATCTGCCCACAGTGAAGTCTCTTGCAGTATGAGTAACAACCAAAAAAACACAGGGACGGTTCAGTGGACTAAAGACCGTTAATGTGACACAGGTGGTGGCAGTTCATGAATTTCCGTAGTTTAGTCAAATGGAGAACTCCAACTCAGCCCTTTTAGCTCCCACTGTGTCCTGTGCTGCAGCTCCTCCTACTACCCACCTCCTGTGCAAACTCTAGATGAGACAGCAGAAAACATGACATGACACAGAAGCCCGGTAACATTCATCACATGTTGATTTCCCTATAATTTTTGCAGCACATATGAGTGAGTCAGCATAAAACAAACTGCTGAAAAGCATCATTTCTGGTGACATTTGAGATGTCACGTGATGAATGGAATTCGTGAATGAGTGAGCACCGGTTTCTGTCGGCTTGACAAACACATTGACTGTCGTGTGTACGCAAACATCCACAAAACTATCTTATTGTTGTTCTTCTCCAGCTGCAGGAGAGAGAGCAGGAGCTACGCGGACTGCAGGATGAGCTGCAGGAGGAGAGGAGGAGCAGGGTGGAGGAGAGGAGGATGCGAGAGGAGCAAATACACCAGGAGCTGCAGCGCTCCCGAGAGCAGGAGGCACTACAGCTGAGCCAAGCCAAAGCTGAATTACAGCAGATGACTGAGGAGAATGCTGAGCTGCAAGGCGAGGTGTGTGTCTGTGCATGTGCGTTGCTAATGTCTCTCTCTGTTGCGTGGCATTTGATTGTCCTCGCAAGAACTCGAGAGCCAGGAGTGGTTGTCACTGCATGAGAAAAACAAAGAGAGTTCTTCATTTGTTTTATATATTCCACTGGTGGGTTTCTGTGCGAACGCTATTCAAACAAAGCTGGAGTAAATTTAGCAAGTTTGTGTTTGTGTGAGTGTGGCCACAGCTAAAGGAAGTGAGTGAGAGAGTTTAAATGGAGAGAGAGAGAGAGAGAGAGAGAGAGAGAGAGAGAGAGAGAGAGAGAGAGAGAGAGAGAGAGAGAGAAACAGAGAGAGAGAGAGAAAGAGAGAGAGAGAGAGAGAGAGAGAGAGAGAGAAACAGAGAGAGACAGAGAGAGAGAGAGAGAGAGAGACAGAGAGAGACAGACAGAGTTCATATTTGCTTTGGCAGCAGAGTGTGCAGTGATGGATTTCTGTGCCAGCACCATCCAAGTGGAGCTGAATTAAATTGTGAAACAAAAAGTGAATAGAGAGAGGCAGTGCATACGGGAAGCAAGATGAGGCTTACATATGAAGAGCCTGAAAGAGGGCGACTGTATGTGTGTGTGTGTGTGTGTGTGGGAGTGAATAAAAGAGAGTAAAGCAGCAGCTTTCATGAACAAGACCAAAGACAGGACAGGAAGGAGAGCGTCCTAAAGTGATGAAAGCGTCCTAAAGTGATGAACAACTTTGATAGACATTTTGTGTGTATCTCAGTCTTTGTCTTTGTGTGTTCGCACTGGCACCGGGGGAGCAGTTCTGACACATCTTGGCTATCTGAACACAAACACACACCCTTGTTGCCTTCTAGCACAACTTTCCCTCGAGTTTGATTTTTCTTTCTTTTCCTTTCATCGACTTCATTATGTGGGAATGTGTCGTCACAATACACATTTATCAAGTGGAACATTGTATTTATAGCAGAGTTCATCTATTTTTGGCCACATAAGGGCAGCAAAAGAAGCTGTAAACACAACATTTACATATTATCACTATATACAATTGATATGACAAATTTACTGGCAAATAGTTATACATCACACAACAGAAGCATTAGTGTTTGTGTTGAGATGATGAATGTAAATTCAGTATTTACTCTTTTAGCTCTGTTTTCGCAGCAAGGGAACTGTCAAGCTGTTTTGGTGACAGTTACTCCTCTGTGTTCACCAGCTAGTTGCTAGCTTTGTCTGCCACTTAAAGTCTGTGTAAAGGCAATTCGGAGAGTTCTTTCAAAATACATTAAATACGTTTGAACATAGTCGCTGAAAACATGTGAAAAGACTTGGAACGATATATTACTGAAATGTGGAGTTAGAGGTGAAAACAGTTTTTCACCAGTTTTCAGTCCAGGATTTTGTGGGCGGTCCTAAGGGGTGGCTCGATGACACGCTGAGGCCACCCTGAGCACACCCCTGCACCTCTAGCAGAGATTAGAGATTAATTCATCTCACTCAGAGTGTTTCAAGGTCAGTCATGTCATTTTCTGAACTCATCTGACACGTTTCACTGCCTTCATCGGACACGCCCCCACAGTCCCGGAGCTGAGAATACTGCTCATTCTTACCAGATTTCGACACCTCATTTCCTAAACTTGTTGATATTTTTAATCACATTTATTCTTACTTTACACAGACTTTAAACAGTCAAGTTGTAAAGCAAAAACAATGGGCTGAAAGATGCTAAAATGTGAGGGAAGGTGCCGTTTGATTTCTCACATTATGCAGTCTTTAATCTGCTTTCATATTAACCTAGCTTTTATATCAAAGCTTGTTTGTGTTGTGTACAAATATTATATCTGTGAACAAACCGTAAAGGACCAGTGTGTAGGATTTAGTGATATCTAGTGGTGTAACTGTGGATTGAAACCCCCTGCATTTGCCCTTCTTACACCCTACACACTAGACCTTTAAAGCCCAACACCATGTTCATTTGTGCGAGGATGACAGCAAAACCTCTATAGAAGATGTAAACAGTACCAGTGGAAATATACATGTGGGGGCAAAGATCCCACTGAAATTTTGCATTTCACCCTCAACAGTTGACAGTTGTCATGCTGCACAATTGTGACTATACTGTTCATTGTGTGCCACCACAGAAGATGCATTGAAGGCTGCAAACAGCTGGTCTTTTGTATTCTGTCCTTTATTGGGGAAATGTTTTAATTTTAAATATGAAAGTCCTGAGATTCAGATTTGTTAATGCACAAGTCAATAAATATTACCGGGAACTCCTTAGTTCAGGTGAGCAATGGACATCCATTCCTGATCTAGAAAGGTCACCAGTGCCTTCTATCCTCCTTCCTCACCCCCTTTCCTTCCTCCCCCTCCTCGTGCTCTCATCCAGCTCAGCTTTGTACCGCTGCAGTCGGACAGCCCTCTAACAGCCGTCCCTTTTTGTTCACCCACTGTCTCTTTAACCGCCTCCCTCTCAGAGTGCCTGTCCAGATAGGTTCAGCCAGTTCAAGGTGCCCTGTTGCCAATTTCACAGCTGACATGCTCTTTTTATGTCATTCATGGACCTTCGCCACAGCAGCTCCTTCCCCCCCATCACCCTTTTCTTTCTGTTCTTTCTCATCTATTTTAAAGGGGCCATTTTTTCTACTTTGTGCCTCTAGTTTCAGAGCAGATCAGTCAATATAATCCCATAAGATGACCTTTGTTTTTCTTTTTCTTCTTTCTTTCTGTATTCCTAACCCTTTGACTCTGTTCTTCCTTTTTGTCTCTAATGATCTCTCGCAGTTCTTATCTAATTCATACCCAAGCTTCTATCGTCCTTTTATTTAGAAGTTTTATTGATCTATCAATGTCGGTGTGTGTGTGTGTGTCTGTGTGTGTTGGTTGGAGATAATCAGGTTTTGATCGTGACCTTGTGATATCGCTCTATTGCCAAGATACGGCTGCAATGTCAATGTTTTCATCATGTTAGAGCATATGAGTGACCTTTCACCCAGTCAGTCTTGAAAAAACAATGAGATAGTAATTAGTCTCTTGGGATGAAGGAGTCATTTCAGGACTGAGCAACAAAAAAGTAAGGTCAGAAAAAAAAATCTGGTTCATTTTCTCAAAAACAGAAGAAAAAAAAGAAAAATTGGAAGAGTGTGTTAACATTGTAAAACCATAGTGAACCGCGCTTGTGTTGTCGCAGATTGTCTCAGAGCAGTCTTATTTACAGTCGACGCAAACAAACAGACAGCGGGGATAAATTCTAGACGTTTAGCAGCAGCACTGCTGATGTCTCTGTGTCTCTCTTGCAGACATATTTGCATTAAATCCATAAAGTCCATAAACCTATATGGCGTCTCTACAAACAAATGCTGAACTGAATGACCTTGTGTGACCCCTGCTTAT
The DNA here is from genome assembly GCA_014281875.1 of Nibea albiflora. Taxonomy (NCBI): domain Eukaryota; kingdom Metazoa; phylum Chordata; class Actinopteri; family Sciaenidae; genus Nibea; species Nibea albiflora. The sequence continues at coordinate 10,083,694 of CM024794.1, forward strand.
GGTTGCATCGGATAAATCAGCACATTGTTGTCACCGCTTAAAAGAACCTTAATACATAATATTGTACAAACAGTCACAGCTGATACACACACACACACACACTCAAACGCAGTCTGGTAGTTCCCCCATTTAGTCTCACTCTTTCTTCTCCCACACTGCTTTACTGCTTTTTCTCTCTGACCCACCCAGACTATTTCTCTTTGTCTTTCTTTATGTTGTTCCTCTGTCTCTTACTCTCCCCCTCTCCCCCTCTCCCTTTCTCTTTTCTCCCACCAGGGCAGGAGGAAAAGGTTACAGTGTCTGGGGGAAACAACACCTGACCTTTAACCTTCCTCTAACAACACTGAGGTCACACAACTCAAGAGAACAGACAACACACACAGGGTCAAAGATTAGTGTTTGTGCATTATGTTGTACTTACTGCCTTAATGCTATTGACTAATAGCAAACTCTGCATTCAGTATATGCAGTTGTGTGTCTTTGAAAGTGTATTTTACACATGTGTATATATTTTGTGTGTGTGTGTGTGTGTGTGTGTGTGTTGCTGCTGGAATGTGGTTTACAGTGTTAGATTAAAAGCAGGGGCTCTGTGGGCCTGCGTGTGACTTCCATCCACTAGCCCTGTAATCCTGCTCTCACTAGGAGCCCCTAATGATGGCTGTCTCTTTCTACAGCTAGACTGGCATGCACGACATCACACACACACATGCACACACACACACACGGGATCTGACACATGCCTGCATATAAACGGGCAGGAAGGAGACTCACGCTCCAAGTTTTACACACACACACACACACACACACACACATACAGGCACACAGAAAGGAAGTTGCCCAACACATGTGCGCAAACTGTCACACACGCTCTTACAATAATTGCATACAATGGCATAAGGCGTGACACACTGCACGCTGCGCATGGAACATAGATATGGTGGCATATAGGCACCTATTAACATTTACACATATGTGGGCAATTACAGACTCATACAAAGAAAACCGCACACAAAAAAAGAGTGTAAAAAGAGTGCGCGCACATTTACTACGTGTTCCCTCACAGGACAGATTTACGATGCCCACGACAGAGTCAAGAGTGTTCATCCAATGCATTTGCATACAGTGTTTTAGCACCTGCAAGGAAAGACATACATGCTGTATCTTACCTTCAGGAGCACACAACTCCCGCTAACGCAACATATGTTTTGCATCCTGCTTTAACCTATAATCTTTCTGGATGATGGCAACAGGGAGCTCTTCACACAGTGCCTTATATCCCTGGTATGAAATGCTGTGTGGAGATGAAGCGTGGCTAGTCAGAATATTAAAAGCTCACAAATGATCACGTCTGATATTTAACAGCATCAGACTATAATGTAGTTAGTTACAGTTATGCATCTGGCTTTTTAGGTTAACTAAATCAAGCAGCTTTGTGCGATATTTTGGTCCCATTCTGAAAGTGTGGCTCATGACATGATAAACAATACGGGCCATCTGCGACACAAGTGGATCACATTAACTTTAGCCTAGAGATGTATTTGATTGGAAGTATAGACTGTGTAAATAAAAATGGATGCCATCATGGCCGTAGCCAGGCTGTAACCATGTTTATTTCTGCTGTGAAGTTCGGCATTTTAACATGAGGGCTTATGGAGTTTGACTGACTCACAAGCCCTCTAAAGCTCAAGCACTCTAAATGCTTCCCTGGAGACTTGGGACTTTTTCCTAGCTTTCGTTGCTCAAACTGAGTGGAGACAAACAAAAAAGGCTATATTGCAGAACCAATCCATAGTCTTTAGGGTGGAGACAGGCGGACGTGATGTGCTTGCTTATCCACTTTGTTTCACTACAGAGGAGAATGGGGGGATAGCATAGTTTTAGGTAAGGTAGGTTTTTGAAGTAAGGTGATTACGTTTGTTAGCAGCCGATCAGACAACTACGTTGCATTTAGAAATCCCCAGATTGGTAGGAACTGAGATCTCCAATCTGGTGTCACAAGACTGTTTGAAGGAAGCCTCAAGTGGCCATTTGAGGAACTGCAGTTTTAGGGACTTTGTGTTGGCTTCATTTTCATTCAAATCACAGAGGTTGCCACTTGATTGGAAGATTTTCTCTTCTGAAACGGTCAAATTGTTCAATTGATCAATTCAGTACTGGCCAGTAGCTTATGCTGGCTAATGTGAGCTAATGTCTTTAGACAAATGTTGTGTAACTCACATTACTTGGTCAGTTCACCAACTTCATGAATCTTCTTCTCGAGCTGCTGTAACTATATTTTTGCATTTGCCATTATTCTGTAATCAACCCTTGCGACAGCCACAGTGGCTGCTCTTCAGCAAGAGTTCCATAGTGTTGGTAATGTGCCATTATCGTGATGTGAGTGAAATAATGATACGATTCAAATGTAACACAGCTATTATGGAGACAGTTGTACCGTCTGCCACCATGTTACCACGTTGCCACATTTCAATCAGTCCATCTGATTTTATTTGTATGAAACCATTTCATGAAAACATTCTGGTTGTTTTAAGAGGACATGTTTGCCAAATGTGAGCCAGTGTCTTGATGATGATGAGTCCATGCAGACCGCCAAAAGGAATCTGCCCGAATCTTCCATTAAGTGTTGAATTTTTAGTATTTACGTCTGTCACCCATTTTGGGATGCATGAAACGCGCGTCTGTTATCAAACTGCAGATGGTCGTAATGATGTAAAACATTCAAATGGCACATGTTAGTAATTAAATGAGCCAGGGATTAGTATTTATGGCCGTGCGCCATATTGGTAGGAAATGCATGTAACGTGATGAAGGGCCTTACTTTGGCTCAGGACTTGAAGTGAGTAGCCTTCCTTTTTTTTTTCCATCTGGCTGTCACATAACCAGAGCTGTTGTTTGTTTTAAACACATCTGAGTGAAAGGGCCTCTATTTTCTCAGTAGACCTGAAGATGTAAACAATGTATGGTATCACATGCTGTCATTTGTTTGGTGATTCTAGAAAGAAATGTACACAAACTGTGAGTGCATATGTTGAACAGTATATATGTAGTATAGATGTATCTGAGGCTGTAGCTTGTTGTGTCTGTCTGCTGGATCTCTGTGCAACACTGTGTGTTTTTTAAGTGTGTGATCCTGTGGTGTTCGTTCTATTAATACTGGATCGCTGTGACTGTGTTAGGGTAGCCTGCCTGTGTGGGTCTTGCTGACCGAGTCGCTTTGATTTGTGCCAGTTTTCTTAGTGTCAGCCAGCTGTTCAGAATGACCACCTTTGTTGGCGACGTCCAAGCTGCTCTCCATAGAGTTTAGCATTTCCTTCTTTGTGCGTCTGTTTTGTGTTTGCGTCACACACTCTCTCTCGCGCGCACTACGGAGCATGTCCGTCTTATATCACGAAGCCTCACATGCAGCTGTGATTGTTTTTTTGTTTTTTTTACTGGGGCTGACACGAGCAGAAATGTTTATCGCTCAAGACGAACAACAGCTTATCCTTCCGCCTAGTGACTTCTGTGTTACTGTCAACACATTCAGCGAGCACAGATTTTGTTTTTGGCCTCAGTGGAGGCATGGTGACAGCAAACCTAGAAATGTCACTGTGATATCAAGACTTTGTTTTTGCTTTCCAGCTGTTGTTTACTACAAGATAGTTCCCCTCAAACCATAAATTGTAGGGTTTTTTTGTTGTAGGTTTTTTTTTATGTACAAGTTCAACAAACAAGATACAAATTTTAAATTTTGGAGGTGTTAGTGGTAGGTAATGCTGGATAGAGCCAAATTGTTTCTCATGTTATCAGTCTTCATGCTAAGCTGAGATAAACACTTGCAGATAGATTATAGTCATTTTCTCATCTCTCTCAGAAAGAAAGCAAATAAGCTCATTTCTCAAAATGTTGAATTATATCTTTCTTTCTTTGCTGAACTAAATTACTTTCTTAAAATGCTACATATTGATCTACTCTCTCTTACCACCCTCCAGGTAATGTTACTCCAGGAGACAGTAAGAAGGGAGTGTGAGGAGAGGGAAGAGCTGACTGCCGCTCTGTCTCGAGCTCAAGAGGAGCTCCTTGGGCTGCGATCCCTAGGGTCTCATCAGGGCTCCACCAGGTCTCCTCGAAACCCCACGGAGAGACACATCCCCTCAGGGAACAAGCATTTCCATCTCCATAGTCAGCCCCGGGTACCTCTCACTCGCTCATCAAACTCCCCAAACACGCTCCGACCCTCCCCTGCCAGCGCAGACAAAGACGACGGCTGGGGCACAGATGGAGGAGGAGCAGGGAGGAGTTTGGAGTCCTGGAATCGTGGAGGGGTGTTAAACGGAGAAAAAAGGCGAGAAGGGACACTGCCCAGACTGAAAGCGAGCAGCACAGTGAGCGAAGTCAAACGTAAGGTCAGTTTAGTGATGGAGAGGAAAGAGAGACTGTAAAAACCGACCTGGACCATATGTGTATTAAAACAATTCAACCCGCTCAAGATCAATCACATTTTTTGTGTTATTTTGTGTGTTTTAGTGCTATTTAGTATTTTCATATTCATTGAATTGTTGTAATAGTATTTCATTGTTCTCTTACAATGTGATAACCCATGAATTTTAGTCAAATAATCCTCTAATGCCGTGCTCTAAAACACACACTTTGTACACAAGACACAACTATGGAGGCCTTGTTCATACACCAGTAAACTCCCAGGACGCACACTTTACAACACACATGCACTTGTTTTCTCACAACCCGACTCAGGCAGTCTCACTGGCACGCACAGGATTTCACAGACAAACACCCACACATGCACATTGTATGCACACACAGACACACACACACATAGCCTGTCACAAGGGCAGGGCTGAAGGAGCATGACAGCGTGTCCCTTGCCACCTGTGGACACAAACAAAAGGCAGGCAAACACAAAAGAAACTGTAAGGCAAGCACCCCCATACACACACACACACACACACACACACACACACACAATTACCCAGCACTCTCCCCTCAGGCATTGTGTGTTATTGACATCATTCACTCCGTGCAAGGTCTTTCCTTTCCTCCCTCTCTCTCTCTCTCTCTCTCTCTCTCTCTCTCTCTCTCTCTCTCTCTCTTCCTCTCCCTCTACATTTGGGATGAATTGGCATGATGGGAGAAAAGTGTGTGTGTGTATATGTGTGTGTGTGTGTGTGTGTGTGTGTGTGTGTGTGTGTGTGGGCATGGAACTCATTTCCCCGCTTTACCGGCACACATGGAAAGCTTTTAGTTTGACTTCCCCGTGTCCCTCTCTTCGAATCCATCTGCGAGACAATGCATGTGCACGTTGTTCAAACACAGAGGTGGGACGATAATGGTTTTGTCCTGCCAACGTTTTCCCCTGTTTGCCAAAACACACGTATGGTTTGATAGTTAAGAATCTGGATGCGTGTGGAGAGGATGATCTGAAGTACAAAACAATGAACAGCCCGTGCCATTAAAACCTAATTTTATACCTCTTTTTTTGTCACAGGGCTGAATGCAACCTTCAAACAGCTACGTGTTTTTTCCTGAAGTCGTAAATTAGCTTGCGGGGAGATTTCAAAAAAAAAAAAATCAGATTTCATAATAAATGAAATTAACCTGTGCTTATTTCATTTCGTTTTGATCCAGTTGACTTCACTTTACAGACAGCCCCTAACTAAACCCTTTATGGAAGACCATACGTGTTACTAAATATGTGGCTAAGGCAACCTTTTCTTTCATGTTTTGCAGCTGACTTTTGTTGCCTTCCTGTGTTTGAGTGCGCGATTGTGTGCGTGGCCTTGTGTGTGTTTACTCATTGCACGCGACTTTGCCGTGTGTGCGTGCGTCTCCAGTGAGTGATTGTTTCTGTCCTAACACCACCGTTGCTCACTTTTTGTGATCACGTAATGTTATTGAAGGACATGAATTGTATGGTCATTATCACAATGTTGCGTGTGTGTGTGAGAGAGAGAGGGAGAGAGAGAGAGAGAGAGAGAGAGAGAGAGAGAGAGAGTGGCTTAGGCGAGCCGGGGCTCTGCTATTGTCCACACTGGCTCACTGGGACACTTCATGGACCGGAGCCATCATTAATATTATTATTTACACCTGTGCTTTTCCTGCTTTGACAAGTCAAAATGTCTGCTGTGAAAAGTGTCTATTCCAGACATGTGCTGACCTTTTGACAACTGCTCACATTCTCCCTGCACACTCACATCTGACTGTTGACCTTTCCTTTTATCCCCATTAAACTTGCTCTCACCGTGACCTGCATGTCTGCTGCGTATTTGAAGAGATAGCCTGCTTCTATACCAGTCAGAGGTGTTAATGCCTTTCTCCCAAGCGCTCTGTCCCACAAAACTTCTTTGACACACTCACTGTCTGCTCTGACCACACACACACACACAGTCTGTCTCCTTCAAAACACAAACACCCCTCGCTCTCTCCCCCTTTCTCTGTATCTCTGAGTCAATATTCTTTTAATCTCTTTGGCCTTCTTTTAGTATTGAACCCCTCCGACTCTGGTGCTAAAAAGCAACTCCCTCTCCCAGCCTCTCTTCCTCAGCTATCTTCACTTTACTTTTGATCTACTCAACTCTCTTTTCTACTCCCCTCTGCTCTTTTACTGGGGTCTTTTTTCCTTTGCTCGTGCCCTTGCTTTGTAGCCCTTGACCTGTTGTCCTTTCTGGTGTGTGTGTGTGTGTAGAAAAAAGCCATTGGGTGTGTGTACAAGAGGGAACTGGCCTGAATAGATACATCCCAATGAAACACGTTTTATATCTAGATGTGTGTGTAACAGGACAGCACAGCATAAAGCCCCATTACATGACATTACATGATGACATGAGTGGCGTTTTGGTCCCCTGAAACATCCAAATTTTAACACCCTTGCCAAATGCCCACATGCACAAACAGTCATATGTGCACGCACGCATGCCATGCATACACATTTTGTGTGTGATCTCCTCGCAGTAATTATCATAGCAGGGCAGGCATGCACACGTGTCCCTGGGGAATCTGTGCAAGTTCCCCGTAAACACACACTCCTGGGAGTGGCGTGTGTGTATAACTAAGCCCTTGTTCGTCACTGGGCGTCCCTGAACGCCTCTCTCCTGCGTCGTTATGGTCGTTCCGGAATTCTATCGTCCCGTGAGCCCTCCCACACCCTATAATTAGTGTCACCCAGGCAACCGGAGAAAGAATGCTCAGTATTCTTGTCGTCGTGGTAACTGCGTAAGTGCGAGGGCCGGAGGTGCTGGTTGTAGGTGTTGGTTAATGACGGGGACAATGAGACCTCAGTCTGCCACCTCATGTGGTGTATTAGTAAAACTGAGGAGGTAAATCTGTGTGTGTGTAGGTGTGTGTGTGTGTGTGCGCATGTGTAGGTGTATGTGTGTGTGTGTGTGTACACCACACTGAGTCTCAAACGTGTTATGCTTTGTTTACATTATTACAGTTGGACGCTCACATGCAAATATACAGTATATAACCTCAGGAAATAACAAGCCACGGCAGGATTAAACTGTTAGTGGGACCCGGGCCAATGATTTGCTCTTGGGCTCCTACTGAACCCCCCATTTCCTCCCTCTGTGAGTTGTGTATGCACACCACTGTCCACATGTACACTGCAGACAGCAGACTAAACGTGGAAACGTCACTATATTCACCTGTAGACCTGGAAAAAAACCTCAGCTCTTCTTGCTGGAAAACTACATTTTTTCATTTGTGGTAATTTGACTAAAAAAGGAATTTTGTTTAGGAATACAATACACTAAGTGAGCATAATGTAAACCAGTTTAATGGGTAAGAAGGTACATCTGATGGGTTACTTGATGGAAAATTCATTGGTTTATCTTCATGCTTTTGGTGAAATTGTATATATTATATAAATTTAAATTAAACAATCCGACACCAGCCCTTAGTATAATATAATACTAAATTAATTAAAGCCTGATTTTGACCCGGGCCTCAGGACCTCAAAATTATGCAATAATACAGGATCTGCCACAGATGATATTTTATTTGAGTAGTGGAAACTCACAGAAACACACATGCAGCACAACACGCGCGCACACACACACACACACACACATACTTGCAGCAGTGCAGGCCCGTAAGCCCATAAGTTGGCAGTAAAGGCAGTATAATCAAACATTGCAGTCAACTGCACTGCAGCATCAGGTTTTTGGATATGGTACAATGTCAGGTCCTCTAAGAATAAACTCTATAACCTTAGGGAGCCCGGTGCTTCACAGTGCACCCACTTTTTAGAAAACATAACCTGTGTGTATCTAGTTCTCTCTGCTGTCCATTTGTAGTTACTACAAGGCTTCAGGCTATGAAATCACGGGGGGGCTGAGCCAGCGAGTGAACACAATGTTCCTTTTACTAACTATTCATACGGAGCTGCACCTTCTTTAACGCAATAAATGCCAGTCTTCAAATTAATTTATGAATTTGTCTGAAACACTCCCTCTTCTTACCTGAGTGCTATAAATGTATATAAACAATTAAATACAGATTTACTATTATTGAGTAGATATTACCAAGGTTTCTGTATCGGTTCGGTGATTTCTTAATCAAATTGACTAAATTACTGTATTTCTTTCTTTTTTCTTTTCTTCTTTTTTTTTTTTAAATTAATTGGCGGATGGATATGTTCCAGTGATGTTGGTGAGAAGTCCGGACTTTCCCGTAAAATACGTCACACAAGCCGTTGCTTCTGCTGCCTTCGGGTGATGTCGGAAATATAACAATGACTAAGACTACTGCCTGTTTTGCGAAACGTGATGCGACGTTCAAGGAGTATAATGTATGGTAGTGCTATAATTAATGGTAAAACTGAGACTTTGTAGAGTAACAGCGATCATTAGTTGACTAAATTGATTGAGATATGTTAATCATACATGTTTAATCCATATTTCCCAGATGGCTGCAAGATCAGATTGCCTGTAATGTTTGATTTTGACAATAACTGTTGATCAAAAACTAATGTTTTAGGGTTTATTTGTTGTTATTTTAAAGTTAGAAAACTGGGCTTTACGCGTGGCTCTTGAAGGAAGCATGACACGATTTTCCATTTAAATAAAGGGAAACAAATAAATATCACGCCAATGGTTCTGTGTATTAACTGTTTATTTGTTTAATACGTGCAGTTTTAATCTGGTGACAGTTTGGAGCAAGGAGTAAAAATAAGAAAGGGTAAATGGGGTAAAACCATTTAATTTGTTTTAAAAGGGTAATTTTAATATATATATATAATTTCTGGACTGTTTGTGCACACTGTGAAGAAGTGAATGTAGTTTTTGGTCAGTCAACACTGCGAAACTATTTACCGCCGCGGATGTGCACAAACGTTTGCGTCTCAACAGGATGGTGACGTCACGCACTTTGTCAGTCACCCGCTCCGCTATCGTTCCGTCGAGGCTGCCCGAGCTGTAACTGTTAACTGCTGTGTTGTTTTTCGGGTGAAGATGGCCGCAGGTCCTCTGTCTGTATCTTCTAACGCGTCCACAAACAACGATGGCATCCTCATTGGTGACAAAGTTTACTCGGAAGTGTACCTTACGATCGACAACTCGCTCATACCGGAGGAAAGGCTATCTCCGACGCCGTCGATGCTCGACGGCCTCGACCTGAACACGGAAACCGACCTTCGCATCCTTGGATGTGAGCTGATTCAATCAGCGGGCATTCTGCTCCGGTTACCTCAAGTAAGTCTGTTTTGATATCAAGAATACCTAATATAGATGTGTTTTTTATTCACGACGAAAAGCTGTCGTGTTTTTTAAAAACCATAACACCGCACGGCCCGGGTGTTAGCAGCTTGCTAATGTTAGCTTTGACGTTGGCGTGGTGAAGTTAAAATGGCGGCGGTCCATTGTGCAAGGTTAGGCCAGCTTATACAAGACAAAGTACAAACGGCACGCTGTGTTTTTCTCTCGACAGGTGGCAATGGCGACGGGACAGGTGCTGTTTCATCGTTTTTTCTACTCCAAGTCCTTCGTCAAACACAGTTTTGAGGTAAGTCGGATCAAGTTTATGGGTCATTGTCAGGCCGGTGATTACTCGTGGGTGTTAGCATAGCATAACGTTGTGGATACGTTGATGGCAGCCATATTGTCGATACGTTGTGGCACAGTTTCTTTTGAACTGTTGTAAGACAAAGGGAGACGCACTGAAGATCAGCACCGAGCTAATCACTATCTCGAAGTCCAGAAATAAAACGGACTCAACGCAATAAATCTCAGGAGACGCCAAATCACACACGTATTTATAACATAGCATGACAGCCTATTATATCAGGCCGTAAACGTTTTTTTTGTGACTTGTAAGTACTAATAATTAATCTTTATTACATCAAGCTATTACAACATTATTATATAACCTTAATCTGGCGCCTGGATTATCAACTTGAAAGTGTTGGTGTCTAGCAAGAATGTGGGTGAAGTCTTAGATAAATACATAAATAATGTAATATAATAATATTTATCCTGTGATATGCAGAAACCATGTGTAAAATGTATATTGCTTTAAAGGGTCTGTACTGCTTCTACCACAATGGCCTTCTTCTAGAGATATAGCAACAAGACCTGCCATAATGTTAAAAGGCCTCTCGGCTGTTTACAAATGTATGTCCTCTCATTGTATATGTATGTAATATATATTGTATGCATTTTGTCTCCTGGTCCAACTATACTGCGTCGTATGTGGGCACCGTGTCTCTGGTCTCAAGTTATTGAACTCTTTCTTCCAACTGTTTTTTTTCTCCCTTTTTGCTTCATTCACCTTCTCTCCAGATTGTTGCCATGGCTTGTATCAACTTGGCCTCCAAGATTGAAGAAGCGCCACGACGAATACGAGACGTCATCAACGTTTTCCACCACCTCAGACAGATTAGAGGCAAAAAGTAAGCATCGACATTGAACTCTGTCCTCCCTTTTCATGCAAATAATAACGTTTTTGCCACATGCAACATGTTGCATTGCTTTTTGGTTTTGTTCAATACGATGTTGTATGATGTTGATCTGTTTTTTGCTGTGAAAGTGCTCTTCTGTTTATCCATGTACTCTAAACCATTTTAAAACTTTTCAGTTTCCGCTTCACTGGTAGTTTCAGAAGTGTAATTGTCTACATATAACATCTGTTTGACATTACACTGAAAGTTATATCTCTACAAACTCACTTTTAAAAATTGGAGTGCATATTAAAAAATGTAAGGCAAGGCACAACTTCTTAATTTGTGCCTTTGTCTTCATAGAAATCTGTACATGTCCGTACTACAGGCCTTGGCATTAACTTGGCTTCTTTTTTCCCTTGCAACCAACTAACAGCGACCAGCTACATTTACCAAAGCCTGGGTGATGTGGAATGGTACGTAAGATGAAGCAGTCGGCATGACAACCATGATGCAAGGGGGTCTCTCCTCCCCCCAGGGCCACCCCACCCCCTCCTGTGGGAGAAGCCCGTGGTCTGAGCCACCGCGGGGCACTGGGATCGGGGATGACAGGTTGGCCGAAGGTCCTTGGCCCCCGGGGCGTCTTGAGGACTCCTGTGGTTCAATCTTAAGCTTTGGGTATCTGTCCGTCAATCTGCGGACCATTGGGTAATGTAGTTTTCTTCTCTGACTGCTCCTCACCATGCATTTTGTTTGTGCTTCAAGAGCAAAACCCCATCACCAACTGTTACCATGGCTTTTATAGAAATATCACCTTATTCGTTGAAGATGGAATAGTTAATTGGATATTTGTAGTCAGTGCGAGTTGTGTTGGTTAGGGCCAGTGCATGCACTGTAGCTTTTATAGTTAAATTACAGCAACATAAGTAAGTGTATCAGTAACGCACTTGTAGGAAGTCTGTTCTTTAGCTGCGGATCTGGCCTGTAAAATGTTAAGGAATAGACGTTACACTGATCTTTGGAGTTTTTTTCCATGCATGTGGTTTGTAGCATGACAGTGTTCACGTTTACATGTCTATTATTGAGACACAGATACTAAATTTGCATCTGAAACTTGAAATTTAGAGTTAGAAGGATGTCAGTGAAGATCTTTAATGTCCTCTGTTCTTGGGACGTAAATTATTAATCACCAGTAGTTCATAATTAGAGAGGCTGACAACGCCTGTGAACAGATGCATGTGGACCAAGTTATTTGATTTAGAAAGACAAGGGTTTTTTAATGCTTATTTAAAAACAGGCCTAAAAGTAGATCATTTTGACAGTCAGTAGCATTTTATGTTCTGTAGGTTGGTATAGTACTGAATGCAGTGAAATGGACAAAAGTATTTTCTGTTTTTTTCCTTTTGGAGTCTGGATGTCATGTACTGTTAAGAAGGGAAGAGGTCAGTGTTTTCAGAGTATTAAACTGATACACTGTACAACAGAATAGGTAAGAATGATATGATGTAGTACTTTTGCATATTTGAGTTTACAGTTCAAGTTTTGTTTGTACGTGTAGAGGCAGTGATGTGAGCAATGATTTGAGTTGATATTTCTGTTAAAGCTGTGACACGGGGTGATTGAGGCTGAGGGCTGTCTGCAGATCCCATAAGTTTTCACTGGAACCACAGGAGTCCACAAACCCCAGCAAACTGTCAGGCATTCAAACAGTTACACCTGTTGCTTTGAGTTGGTTGGAAGGGAAAAAAGAAAAGAGTGCAAGAATTCAGAAGGGCACTTTCTTTTTTACTTTTTTTTAAAGGGGGAAACATTATTTTATTTTGATTCCTTTTATAAACTAGGACTCCAAGTTCATTGATACTTGATCAGAACTACATAAATACCAAAAACCAAGTCATCAAAGCGGAGCGGCGGGTCCTGAAGGAGCTGGGCTTCTGTGTCCATGTCAAGCATCCACACAAGGTGAGTGAAAGCCACACTCAGAACTCAAACTCATGACTAATGGTTACATAGCGCAGTGTAGTTTAGCTGTGAGATCTAGTCCTTTTGTGCAGATGCAGTCACACAGGAAGCAGCTATGACAGATTATTTTCACTTCTCAGAACAGGCTTGAGCGTGACACACTGTGATCTACTTCTGTTTTTTTTTAAATGAAGTAATCTTATGATTTCAGATTATCGTCATGTACCTTCAAGTCCTGGAATGCGAAAAGAACCAGACGCTGGTCCAGACCGCCTGGTAAGTTCCTTCCTAGTTTTCCACTGACCATCCCCCACAGCAGCAACCTGTCATGTCTGCAAGAAGTGCCTCCAGACCTGGGCTAAAAGTGACGTTGAATGAGTTTCAAATTGGTTGAATTCCTCGAAGAGGATTACTCTGCTTGGAACACACGCAAAAAACATCAGTGAGATAAGTGATGTTTAAGTGCCCCTCGTGTGTTTAAGCACAGATTTGAAAAGCATTTAACAACCATTTTGCCCAGGTCTGACTGCGACATTCCCTCACTCCATTTTAACCCGTTCCACCTCTTTTTTTTTTTTTTTTTTTTTTTTTTTTTACTTTTCCTGATGGAGCAATTTGTTGTATTGCCTAATCCTGTTACGTGTTCCACTCTCTTGTCTGCCCTTACATGGCTTTGCTGTAAAGTCTTTTTGATTTGCGGTGCCCAGGGAACTTGGTTTAACTTTGTCCTTTCTCTCTACTCTTTGATTAAAGGGTAGTCCATGCTGGTAAGTCACATAAAGAACCTCTGAACTCTGCCTCCTCCAACCACATGACCTCAGGAAGCTCCCCCCATTGGCTGGCTGCCCCTCTCCAGACAGCCATTCCCAATGCCAAGATTCACTGAAGGGGGCGGGCGGGCCTTTCCCAACAGCCTTGGGTGTCCAAAAGGATTTGTATTTTTTTGGTCTTGCTACAAAGGTTTCAACTGTACTACCTATTTTTGCCAAGTAGCTACAGATACATTTATATTATAGGTTTTTTTTTCTAGTTTACTTGCATCTAGAAATGAAGTAAACTTAGCCAGATCACAAATACTTTTTTTGACCAGTTTACCTGCCTATTTTTTCTATATATATATGTATACAGTAGTATACTGTGTCCTGTCCCCAACTCACGTGGTGTCCAGACATGTGTCTGTCTTACAGGCTGATCCAGTTCTCAGGTTTTGCCTCCAAGGACCTGTCTCGCCCACGCAGCAGTCAGAATCCAACGGCCATGTGTTACCTATAGTAGCGTTTGTGTAGCAGTTTCACACAAATTTGCCAAAGTACACATCAGGTCACTTATTGAAGGCAGGTTAGACTGGAAGTACTGGCTGCATGGCAGGGTTCCAATAACTACTCGCGTTGAACTTCTGTTGGAGAAGTGCATCTCATTTTGATGGGTGGGAATCGACACACACACAGTGTATGCATATGGAGAAGTGTCACCACTGTACCAATGACGTTTCACTGCTTTTTTTTGCCTGGTTGTAGTTTCTTTAGAAGACAATCTGAGTGGGAGCCGTGTTAGTTTGTTGGGGTTTTACTATCATGTCTCACACTTTTTTTTTTTTGTCTCTCTGACTTCTATGTTTCTTAAGGACATAGATGTTCACACCACCCTGTACTTGCTTGGTTCACATCCTGGCCATATTGTCTTCCCTAATGCCCTTCCTATGGCTAATCCAATTTACCCATTTTCCTAGACAGTCCACTCACAATCTGTTTTATAATGCAGAGGTTTCACTCGGCCTAAGTAGCGAGGCGTAGATTGCCACCCGATGTCTTTTAGTGTCTCATAAAGCCACACAGTGGAAAGGGGTTGCAGACAAACGGAATCTGTGGTCTTATGAGTGTCTGTTTTCAACTCATGGTTGGAAAGCGTTTATTTAAAGTGGAAAGTTCCTCTTTGCAGTTAAACCTTCCAATATGTGGGCCACAGTCCTCACGGTCCAGAATGTTACACCAGTGTTGCATCATTTACGCCAGCCTGCCACTGTATCCCCAAATCTAGCTGCCGTGCATGCCACCATACATGCTGTGCCCTCCCTGTTCCCTCAGATCATACAATCTGAACGTGGCAACTGCATTCTCAATGAATGTGTTGTGTCCATGTGCCTGCATGTCCCCCACCCCTTCCCCCCGTACAAGGCATGTGTCACTGTCTCGATCATCATTTTTCTCGTAGTCTCCCCCAGGTCATAGTGTGGTAAGGTGGTCTTGGCAGGTCTTCAGTAGATCATTTCCCATCCGTGTCTTCATGCTTTACCTGTGACATACAGCACTCCCATGGATGCCCCAGAGAGAAATGGACAAAGTTAAACCCGACATCAAAATGCATGTCTCACTTTGGCACCGCGTAGCTTTAAAATGTTTGTTTATAGCTATCAGGGCTTGTGATTCAATTGAAATGCTGTGCGTGGCGCTAATGGTTGAATCCATAATTGCTAATCTATTCTCGAGCCTACAAGTGACCAGTTAGTCACCAACCACACATTTCTCAAAGGCTTCTTAGTTGTAAGAATTGGCTCGGGTTTAATCAGGAATGAAAAAGCCCTGATCAGGAGTTAGTGCTATAGACGATAAATGTTGCAGACTGACCTACGGTAGTAACCTGTGGTTAAAGCTGTGACGTGACTTAAAAGATGAGGGTATGTGTGACAGATGGGTTTTGTATAGAGAAGTTGCTATGTCTTTGTTTCTATGTGTACTTTTTGCTTTCCTAGGAACTACATGAATGACAGCCTGAGGACGAACGTGTTTGTGAGATTCCAAGCCGAGACGATCGCATGTGCCTGCATATTCCTCGCCGCCCGTGCTCTGCAGGTAAGAGGAAGCGTCGACCCGTCTGTTTCACCACACCGCGACATGTTGTCACATCAAATTAGCTGCATGCCTTCAAATGGCATAATCGAGCGTGCCTGTCCTTCCCAGATACCTCTGCCATCCAGACCTCATTGGTACCTGCTGTTTGGAGCCACCGAAGACGAGGTCAAAGAGATCTGCATCACCACCCTTAAACTCTACACCAGGAAGAAGGTAGTGGTTGTTTTTTTTTAGTAGCACAGTATTCCCATGACACTGGGCCATCATGTGATGGTCTGTTCTGGAGAGATGCCACATTACATTAGTCTGTTAAGCTGTAAACAAGACTGGCTCATGCGCAGTAAGGGGAACTGCAAGTCACAACAAACCTATTAGCAGCACTGTGATAAAGCTGCCGGCTCACAGTAGCCCGTACTGTTCTCTGTGTAAACGGAGTTCATTTCTTCCTCAGCCCAACTACGACCAGCTGGAGAAGGAGGTGGAGCGGAGGAAGGTGTTCTTGGCAGAGGCTAAGCTGAAAGCCAAAGGTCTGAACCCCGATGGTACCCCTGCACTGTCCACACTGGGCGGCTTCTCACCTGCTTCCAAGCCCTGCTCCCCAAATGTGGCCAAGGTGGAAGAGAAGTCTCCAAACCCGCAGACCCTCAAACCAGCGAAGAAGGAGCCCGACAACCGGACTCAGGTCAACAAGAGTCCACACAATGGGTAAGAGACACGCATCCAGTAATTCACTGTGGTGCGCTCATTTTAAGAGCTGGCTCCTCGTACCAGTTATCTAACACTGTCTGTGTGCCTCATTTTTACTTCCAGTTTAAGGAAAGACGTGAAGATCGGGAGGAACAGCAGGAGTGGAAGTCGATCTCGTTCAAGGACACGTTCCCGATCTAGATCCCGCTCTCCTCGCAGACAGTAAGATCACTTTTCACAGTTAACTAGTCAAAGCATTAACTTGTTTGATCATATGACTTGTACATGTGAACAGGTGATTTAGTTCGCATGTGTTTCTCATCTTCCTCTTTTCTCGTTTCCACAGTTACAACAGTAGACGCAGTCGCTCAGGGACCTATAGTTCTCGCTCACGTTCTCGCTCTCACAGTCGCAGTCCAACGCCTCGGCGGCACCAGCCCTCACCCCTCCTGCCCCACCTCAAGTCCAAGACCAGCCACCATAGCAACAGCGACTCCAAGCCCAGCGGGCGCCACAGCAACAGCGGAGGCGGGGGATCTGGTCATAAGAGGAAGCGCACGCGTTCCCGGTCGCGGTCCCGCACTCCGGTCAAAGCAGACCGGGACCGCGACAGAGAGAGGGAACGCGAGAGAGACAGAGACCGCGGCTCCTTCGACCTCTCCTCAAAGAAACACAAGCACGATCGAGGAGCCGGCCATCGAGGAGACAGGAGGGAGAGGGAGAGATCTCGGTCGTACGATAGGGACAGAGAGAGGGAGCGTAGCCACAAGAGCAAACACCACAGCAGTAGTGGACACTCAGGACATAGCCGTCACCGGCGCTGAGACACACACACACACACCACACACACACCAACAGACTAGCTCTAGGACTGATGGTCACAAGTATTTTCAGTATCCACAAAACCAAATCAGATCTGGCGTGTCCGCAGTCACATCTTACATGTTTGTCAAAACTTTAGGAACCAAATATCTGCACCCTGTCAGATGACACTGCTGACATGTCTGCGGAGTCGGTGACCAAGAGAAAAAATGAACATTCAGCACTCGCTTCTGCCTCGATTAAGAGAGCACGCCCTGTTTGATTTCGCTTTGGGTATACTATCAGAAAAATACAGACATCGGTGGGTTTCTGGGTTTCTCATATGCATCCTGAAACTGACCATTGGAACTATATAATTTACAGGAATGTTGATACTCTTCAACCTTTAATGTTAAAATGGCCTAAACCAAATAACACAGTGAGTTTTGTGATTATGGGAGTTTGTCCCGTCGGAGGCATTTATGGAAACACTGCTGAAGTTGCCTGAATCCTACACATAGCTTCTGCATGCACAAGTGTCTTGGTGATAGAATATTCATTGCTTCGACTCTCATCTACGCAGCAGCACACCTGTAGCTGATATTTGGCAGAGGTGCTTGATGTTAGTGTAGATGGAACGTGTGCATCTGAGGAACCCAGGCGGCAGCAGTAACTACCAGCGTGCACGCAGCGGGGTGTAGGTTTACACGTCTTTGTTTCACCCACTTGGTCAGACCTGATAAGTGGTTGAGGGGAAGGCACCAACTAAGCGTGACATCAGTCCCAGACCTGTCATCGTCTCCTCCACCTAAAGGGTTTTCTTTCTTTTCCCATGTTACCTCCAGCCTCCACACACACACACACACCAACCATCCCTGTAGCCTACCCTTGTGTTCTTGGTTTTACATGTAAAGTTATGGACTTTGGGAAAAGAAACTTATTTACAGTGTAAAGATGGTTTGATATCCGCTGACAATATGTGAACGCTTTGATTTATAAAAGCGAGCCGCTCGGCGGACGGATTGAATGAATAAATGTAAAATAAAAACGATCATTCAGGAAAGATCAATGTTTGCACATTAAGGGACTGGCAGGCGAGTGGTGATTTTTGTTTTTTGTTTTTCCTCAGTTTTTTTCTTTTTGGACAGATGTATGTTGCTAAAGCTGTGTTTTGTACAGTTTCAAAAAATGCAAACTGGTTATAGACATGTTTTTTTTTCTCTTTCTTTTTTTTTTTTTACCGCAGGGGATGCAGACTTGATTTCAGAAAATCTTAGGGTCGTCAGTTTGTTGCACTGGTTTTTAGTCTGCACGTGTTCATGTCATGATTTTTATTCAATAATAAATGAGTTATGCCACTGAACTGTATGGTGTTTATTGAAACTGAATCATATTGAACAGTGTTGGCAGTAAGAAATGAAGATAAACCCTCATCTCAAGGTCCTTGTTCTTGTAATTTAAGATCGGTGTGAGTCATGTCTGTCTTCACATGTGGAGGTAATATTGCAGCTGGTGGAATCAGTTTAAATGTGCTGTGTCAGCCAGAGGGTGCTGTTAGCCTGACTAATACAAGTCATGTCTGCCTGCAGACTGACAACTTCACTAAGTTTTAAAAAAGAAAAATCATTTTAACTGTTCCCAACAAATGCGATTGAATAATGTAAAGAAAGTAAAACATAAATTACCTCATTTAGACAATTTAAAGAAATTAATCTATAAACTCATTTGAACTGATGCTGACTCAAAACATTTAGTGGTTCACGTGTTTGCCAAAAATGATGTTTAACAAAGTCAGCAAAATGCTAATTAATTAGAACTTGAATGAAATTAGAGCTGATCCTCCAGTGAACTGCCTCGTGGTGACATCTGTTCCAAGAAGAGTTGTTGGAGAGTCTTGTCATTGCCATCTTCTCTTCTGTCATGAAGTGCTATCTCAGTTTCCAGCTTTTAATTCTTAAATACTTTATTATACCGCTGTCACACAGTGAGTAATATCGGCCAGAAATCAGATTCAGAAATCAGAAGTCAGATTGTCCGACTTATCTGCTTGACAAATTGTGCAATAGAAAGCGAGTGCACACTGCCAAAACATTGGGTAACACTCTCTTTTATGATTCATAAGCACCTTCACACACACAGGTCAGCCACCCACACACACACACACACACACACACACACATTTATGCACACGATTATCTTCACAGTGCGACCTGGCTGTTGGCCTGACGGATCTGTAAATCTTCCCTGGTGAAGGGTCGAATTCACCATCACTCAGTGTGCTCTGTGAGAACTTTACCCTCATCTTACCAGCAACACTTATAGTTTTGAATTCATTTGTGAGGTTTGGAGATTTCCTCTACACGGACTACTTCATGTAACCTGGTATGGTTGGACTGGCAATGCAACATTAAAATGGCCTTAACCAAGGTGCTCCAGTGAATCTGTCTGTGCTGGGGCCCACAGTTAGTGTAAGAATGATAACTAATAGCTCACATGTTTTGTGTTATGAGACCTGAAGGCCTTAACACCCACACACTGGGTGTTTTTATTTACTCGTGTCTGATGAGGTTGAAGTTAGGTAGAGCTACGCTGGCCGATGTGAAGGCTGACGAGGTGAAGTTGACTGTGCTGAAGCCACACGGGAGCAGTAAAGAAGCAGTTTTGAAGCGACTGAAAGGGGTCAGATGAGTTCAGAAAATGACATGGCTAACTTTGAAACACTCCGAGTGAGATGAATCAATCTCTGATCTCTGCTAGGGGTGCAGGGGTGTGCTCAGGGTGGCCTCAGTGTGTCATCGAGCCACCCTTTAGGACCGCCCAAAAAATCCTGGACTGGTGAAAAACCATTTGAACCTGAATCTTTCAGTCTTTTCACATGTTTTCAGCTACTATTTCCCCACTTATTTAATGTATTTTGAATTGCCTTACTCAATGAGGAGGGTGTCGTCCCAAAGTGTTGTGTATCTTCATTTTAGGTGCCCTTGAATTACAATTATGCCTTAAATATTGATTCTGTTAGTCGTTAAAAATCTTAACACTGACAACATTGTTTTGGTTTTTCAGCTCAGTTTTACTGTACTGATGCACTCTCACGCTTTCTTCCTGCAGCAGGAACCTATTTTCAAAAAAAAAGAAAAAAGAAAAAGACCCAACCCCAAAGAGCAGAAAGTTATAGTGACTAGTAAGTGAACATAGTGGAGCAATTAGCAACTAAAGACTCTGTAATACCCCAAAGAGTGAGTGAGACTAAAAACAGAGCGTGTGAATATTGAGCTTATATTCAGAAACAAGTTCAGACTACGAACGAAGGCTAACGCTGCTCCGTACGCTCTGATTGTGTAAACTGGCAAGCTGTTTGCAGCTTCATGATTCAACATGACTGTCTGTTTTTCCAGTGGTTACTATCATCACAGCTACTGACTGGAAAAAAACCCCAAAACAAATGTGAAATAAATGTGCCAAAAAAAATCTGTTGTAACTCCAGCGTACAGCACTATCACATATGAACATGTCTTGGCAAAATTGAACATTGATTCAGCCTTTCGGTGGTTTGGCAGTAGGAAAAGTTGGTGAAAGTGTTTTGTGTGTTGACGTGATAGTTGGAGATTTTGAAGAGAATCTGATTTCTTCAGCATTGCTGCACGTTTCTAATGGAGATGTGTACGGAGAGAAAGGCACGGACACATGATTTATATTTTTCTCATCCTTGGTCAATGATCTCTGCGATGCCAAATGTCTTCGTGTTGGGCTTCACTTGTGACCGACAATGTTATGGCGTAATCTCTGTAAATGCTGGCTTTTGTGATTCACACCAAAATAATGGAGGCCGCACATGCATGCGGTAGACATAAATGAGTGTGGTGCATATTCGTTTTCCCGTGTGCACAGAAAGCCACCGATCCATCAAAGTGCACTTCAGTTCAGCATGGTGTGATTCAAAAGCAGAAATTCCATCTTGTTGCATTTGCTGGGATTAAATGTTCCAACCAAACTCTTAACAGCTTGAAGGGGTCTTGTGCCTTGTGCTGTTAACACTGCAGAAATTATACCCTCCATGTCAACTGTGTCAATTATCATAGTCACTATTGCCAAAGGGTCCATAAAGCTTCGCAGTGAATCATTCTCTAAAGCTTGAGGTTGAGCTGGCCCACCTTTTTTTCCCAGTTCCTGCATGACAAATCTGTTTCTTAAAGTGCTTTTGGAGGCTTCGGAGGGAAACATAATGGCAGTTTGAGGCTGTCAAGTAATCAGCTCTGCCAACCTCACTTCAGCTGATGTGTGAAACCGGGTTTCTGGATCAGAACAATCGCAACAGACAGAGAGAGAGAGAGCCCATCTGGAGGGTTTGGAGTCAGAGAAAGCTCTTTGGATTGCACGAATAGTACCAAGATACACGCACGGAGGAAGGAATGTTTTGGTTTACTCAGTGGGCATATGGAATAATTTCCGTGATTCTCGTTGTCTCTAGCTCGCACAGCATCTTTCCTTTCAAATGTACACTGGGGTGTGTAATGCAATGATCTCCTGGAGGTTAGAAATATTATTGCTGATGCCAGTGTTTATATGTATGTGAGTGTGTGCGCATCCTCTGAGGAGTTCAAATGAGAGCTTCCGATAGAGGATCACTATCACGATGCTCAGTGAGTCAGCCCACTAACTGAACTCAAACGGACAAATTAGCTAAAGCTGCACACGCACAGAAACAATCCCTACTTTGTTCAAATCACTTTGTCCCTTTCTTCTTGTGACCCAGGAAAAACGTTATTCAATTTCTTGAATCATCTCATTTGCGTTGCAAAACCAAATCCAGGTGGGGGAAAAAAAACAGAGACTGGGGAGGGATTCGCTGATTTCACTGGTGAAGATTTATTGAACAATTCTGTCAGGAAAAAAGACAGGAAGGCAGTGTCAGACATGCAAAAGGTGCAACAGGCAAATATACAGTCCAGAACAATACCAGTTTACCTGTCAATAAAACACAGTTTCACATTCATTTGCTTGCAGTATTAATTCATATTAATATAAAAACAAGGGAGGAAGCAAGGGAAGACACAGAGACGACAATTGTCTGTCATTTATTGTTTCACTAGTCTTTCCAGACATGATTTGTTACAGTAGCACTTGTAAAAAATAAATATTGACCTTATACCAAAAATCAAACATAAAATCAAATGTAATTTAACAACACACTAAATAAAATTTAAAAACTATGATTCTTTACACACGGCTGATATTTACGCTCCAAACTGGTTTCATACATTCAGAAACCTTAATACTTGTGTCGATCATCTTCACGTATACAGTGTGTGTGATTGCTGAAATCTACAGCAGTGTTTCCATCCTTTTATCTGCTTTCAACACTGTAAATGTAATCACACTGTGCTTTAACGATAGATAGATAGATAGATAGATAGATAGATAGATAGATAGATAGATAGATAGATAGATAGATAGATAGATAGATAGATAGATAGATAGATAGATAGATAGATAGATAGATAGATAGATAGATAGATAGATAGATAGATAGATAGATAGATAGATAGATAGATAGATAGATAGATAGATAGAGTAGATCTTTACTCAGCTGCCTACAAATGTCTTCTGTGAAGGGAATACTACCCTAAAGCAATTGATCCCTTCGGCTAAAAATACTGGCCCCAAAGGTCTGGAATCTAGGCCAACATGGCAGCGTGTTCACATTTAAACTTCTAGACAACTTTGACATTCATATGATCAGACATTCACTTGAAACACCAAGAAATCAATACTGCAATAAAAGCTTCATGGTACATTTAGGGTGGAGGGTAGGATAGCGGAGATAGGTAACATTTGCTTGCTAGCAGCTACGGTCAAGTGATCCATGTGTGCGTGTATAGTACTGTTTAGCACAAATACTTAACTGTCCAGATAGGTAAGGTTTGCTACAAGTGTCTGAAAGTCCGTGTGTATTACTACATCCGACAGTCAGTAATTGTCCTGAGACACATAATGTATTTTAAGAGTGTTAAACTCAATGTCATTGTTAGCTTAATTTCAATGCATCAATGCTAATCATGTAATATAATATTTACCATGTTCTCCATCTTGCATGTTAGTATGCTAAAACTGGCTGGTTATCATTAAACACAGAGATGATGGCACTTCACAAAAAAGCGGAGGGATGAATAAAAATATTTATATAGTTATGTTATCCTGAATCTGAAGGGAACAGTTGTTGAGCCATTTCACCTAAAACCACAAAACCTCAGGAGATCCGAGCACCATCTCTGTGCCAAACTCTGTCTTAATCTATCCAATAGCTGTTGAGTCATTTCAGTCTAGACCAACTGACAGATAGGCGGACATTGACGTCCTCCAGAGCAATGGCCCCCTTTAGCACGGCTAAAAAGAATTTGTTAAAATAAAATAATCGCAGTTATTGTTGGAAGTCGCCCTGACATTGGGGTGCATAGCCAACTGTGTATGTAGGTCATAAATCTAAAGAAAAGGAGGAAGTCAAGATATGTGAAAGGAGAAGGGCAATGTACATAAAATTATTTGTAAGTCAGCTCCGCCGTGTGGGGGTACACAGTCGTAACTTGATCCGGTGGGAAAGGCAGTGTTATGACTGTTACATGAGTGTTATGCTGGTACAGCGCTAACAGGGTTTCGCTCTAGGACACTAAGAACAAAGTAAACATGCTTGTCTGTCACACAAGTTTATGACCACCTGGGGCATTTTTAATATATCCAGAGCATTTAATTTTATATATTTAACCAAAACCAAAAGCATTTGATATCAAAGAAGAGAGCAGCGCATTCACCTGTGGGCAGACACACACCTCAGATACGCCTCCAGATAAAGATCAAAATCAGACATCATGCAAAATTGATTTGCCACGGCCGAGCGTGAACGTTTCTCTATTGCAGGCGGCTCAGAGCTTGACTGGATCAAAACATGTTTGCCATCTGCGTCCTGGTCTGGTGATGGTGAGTAACATACTGCCACAGTTTAAGGTGAAGAACGGTAAATAAAAACTAGAGCTCACATTTTAACAGTCATATGCTAGTTTACACTTAATCCAATAAAAATCAAAATAACAATAATCTCACAGTTTAAACTAAAGACCACAAAACACGCAAAGCTTTTAACCCCTTAAGCTTTGAGAAGGGCCTGTTTCAAGATGACCGAGTTGGAGATTCAGTCCTTCGCTGTCTAAACAAAAACTTTCACCGCACCGTCGTAAATCAATGTGACTGACCTGGCACCAGTTATAAATCCACAAAGTAACCGCTAATTTACTTCAATGTTTTCTTAGAAATCTGTGGTCTAAATTACACTATTAAGCAAGAGTTGAGATGACAATGGAGTGAAACACGGAGACAGTTGTTGCAGACGTTTCTTTTTGGAGAGCCAAAAATAGCTCAGTTCATACCGTATTAAGATTGCAAAAGAGCAGAAATCTGACCACTGCATTAAATCTGAGAGGGGTTGCTTCATAAGTCACTTCAGTACAAGAGCAAAAGAAGAAGAAGGTCTAAGGACGCGTTCTTGTTCTTGTTCTTATTCTTATCTTAAATGTTGGATGAAACCTTTCAGATTCTTAAATCACTGTTTGAGCTGTTGCTTTCTAACTTTTGGGGAGAAAATGTTAGTGATAAAAGATTCAGTATAAATCAGAAATATAGAAAATACAATACAACAGTAAAAATAAAAAATAAAACAACAGTAAAAAAAACAAAACACACTGGTTTTGAATATGTACACCGGTGTTCCACATGAGAACAATATGTATGTTAAAGCAACAGTTCAAATCGTGCCAAGAGTTAGATAAGAAGATCAATACCACTCTCATGTCTGTACAGTAAATACGAACCAGAGGCTGATTAGCATAGCTTAGCATAAAGGCTGGAAATAGTTGGCCTGGCTCTGTCCAAACGTTGAGAAGTTGGTTTAATGGAGCAGCCATCTACTGAAGTATTTACTGGTCAGGAGGAGCAACTTCATGATGTCTAACTTCTGGATCCCACCGTGCCGTGCCAGGCATGGGTTTGAAGTTGCGGTCATGATGCTGTTTTAGCCCGTTCTCCACGTGGCTTCGTTTCAAAAGTGAAGCATTTTGGCCCCCAAACTTTGTTAATTTACTCAGATTTGGTATTTTTTCCAGGGTTTATGTGCTTCTACCATGAGTAAGTGGCCTACGTAAGTTAATAGTTTCTCTTTTGTCTGTTTTTCAGGAGGCTGCACAGGGTGTTTTATTTTGAAAATTGTAAAAATTGATCAGATTCTCTAAGTCATTTGTGTCTTTGACTTCCGGTCAGCTCGATCTGCTCTGTACTTCTTGACATGGCTAGTCGCCGTGTCCATCCAAAAGTGGAACAGCCACAAATTCTCCATGAAGCGGAGCAGAAAGCTGCTTCTTAAACACACAGAACGCTTGGCAGCCGTTCATAGTAGTTCAAGTCAACATGGTGCCTGTCCAAGAAATACTAATATTGTGTCTCGGTTCGGACACTTCTCTAAGTACATTGTTTTGTAGTACATTTTACCCTTCATGGCATAGTGCACTAATTTTGGCAGGGTAGTTTTATACCAATTCAAGTATGGCCGCTTTGCACTGATAGTACCGATTGCAGCATTTTACCACTTCTTCTTCTTTGACCATCTGCAACCATGCAGAGCGTTTGCATTAACATTTTATTTTTTCACAGCATTCACTTCAGCTCCAGAAGCTTTCTCGACCACCATTTCCACAATGCCGGTGGTCTCTACCTTTCCACTACATAGCCAAATTGACATCCATATTTAATTTAGCAAGTTAAGTTAGTTGTAGCTAAACTCAGGTGGATTACTTAACCATCTTCTGGCCACATGTCACAGACATGAGTCATATCAATCTTTTCATCCAACTCACACACACATACACATACACATTATTCCAATGTTGAATGCCCTTCCCGTCTGCTGTCCATTAGGCTCCTCTTCTTCACCCTTCCTGCTTTCAATAGAATCTGTTCAGTCTCATTATTGCTAGTCTTTATGAGGTCTGTGCTTCTATGAAGTCTTTATTGCTAAATACTACTCTGGACTCTCAATACATCTCAATCATCATGCGTCATTAAACTCAAAAACCCCCAAGTTTCCGTGGATGCTGGTTTGGTTCTGTGTTGTATTAACGCTCACAGCAGTGTCTGGCCTTAAGCAGAAGAAGCTGAAGTTTCCTCACCGTGTGGTCAAGTCAGGTGAAGATCCTCTGAACACGTCAGTTGTTGTACTGTTAATTTGTGATGGTCCATCAGTGAGTCCATCGTGTATCAGTCAGTAACCATCCCTCATTGTGGTGAGTCTGTTACGGTTGGTTTAAAGTCTTTTTTGTTTCTAAAAATACTGCATAACAATAATTACAGATACGAAGTTGTACTACTGGCAGTGGATGTTCTGTGTTTTTGTGTACAGCATGTATGAATTTGCATGTGTGCATGGCATCTAACGCCAATAATGTGTCCTCGTTTGCGAACTGCGTTGCTCTCACAGGTAAGTGGTAGCCTCTCTGTTCTCCCTCTCTCTGGCCTGAGCCACGGCCACGTTGATGCACTGCAGCCACTCCTCGGCATGTTTCTCATCCTGAGCTTTCAGCACGTACGTCTTGCTGTCGGTGAAGATCTCAAAGGCACGCGGCAGGCCGCGATCACGCCGCTTCTTGGCTACCACCTGTGGAAAAAATGAAGAAAGATGAAAAAAGAGGTGGAAAAAGAACTCGGACTTAAAACATCTGTCTTCTAGGAAGAGATGCAGCTGTCATTTTAAAAACCTCTTGACTTTTGCAAGCTTTTCTTACTTTACAGCTACGATATAAGCCTGCTTACAGTATTTGTATCTGTATCTACCATATCTTTAATTACATAAACTCCAAATGAGGAGTTCACAGTGCACTGCGAAAGGATCAGATGGTTATAAGCAGCTTTAAAATAAAGCAGAAGTAAAATCCCCATCCATCAGACCAGGTAAATGTTTTTGGACAAAACTTCCTACCTTGACACTTTGCACCTTGCTCAGCTCAATAGGGATGTCATCCAGCTCGTCTTTCTGTGAAGAGGACAAAAAAAATCATATATTTCATGCATATATTTCCAACAGTTATTGTTCCATTTCACCTAGAGTTGTACAGCCTGTGCTCACTGAGTTAATGCAGGCTTAAGAAACGAAACGCTGATGGAAATCCTAGTCCAATCTTCAACTAAAAACAGCAACACAGTTCTGTAAAAATCTAAATTACAAGTAAAATTCAAATTCATAATATTACCTGAATAAAAATACGTCAATGTCATTACATCAAAATATGTATTATATGGAAACATGTATCATAATAAGATCTTATTTTGTTTTGTTAACCTGCTTAATAATATTTCCCACTGAAGTGGGAGGAGCATTAAAAGGGAATGGTCAAGTAAAGTAGCAGTATTGTTGAGTTTTGCTTAAAGCCTGTATCAATAAATCTATTTTCAGCCATGTTAAAAAGCTCTTTGTGGATTTTAGGCCTTCCAATGCCTGTTTGCCACACACACACAATACTGCGTCACAGTGCTGTTTCCAGCACGTACGACCTCAGAAGAAATCATTTGCAGGATGAACAGTTACACTTTATTGTCCTGCTGCTTCTCCAGGGCAGGAAATGAACTTTTCCAGCTCTGGTGCACATCACGCCCATGTTTCACCTCGCAAAGTGTCATTCTGAATGTGCGTGTGTGTGGAGGTGTGGTTGTGTGCAGCGCACCACAGCCATGTCTTCTTACCCCATAGCTACGTTATGTGGTTATCCAGAGCTAGCTGCAAAACTTATGGCAGCTGCCCACATCCTTTCTGTGGTGTGTGAGCGAGTGTGTTTGTTGAAAAGTGTTCAGTTAAAGACGACATGTTCACAGTTTTACCTCCCGGCTGGCTGCGCTGAGGGTCTGATTTCTGTTTCCCACAGCAGTTTCATATTAATGGATTCATGGACTGATTCAAATAGACATTTGATTTTAGCCATGTGATGGAAAATGTTATCCTAACCAGAAAGAGACAAAGATATTGCCTCATAATATTTACAACCCTTTTTTTTGCTTGTATTTTGTATCTTTAGTATGCAATTCATTCATTCCTTGATTGCATTTGACAGCTTGCATGGTTCTGGTAAGAAGCCGAGGATTTGATCCTGTGGATTCATGCAATAAATACTCGAAGTGTCCAGAGACATTAGTGTAGTCCTGAAACCACATTATCCGATATTCACGATGCGCATGTTTGCTTTTTGTGTTTCTTCTGCTCTTGTTTTCTGACAAATCAAATCACCTTGTAAATAAATGATATGCTACATCTCATGGGAAGTGAACGCACCACACCTCACAGCAAGCCTTTAATGAATCTGCTTCCAAAATTTCAAGTTTCACTAACCAAAAGTAAAAGCAGACGTCTTCACTACAATGGAAAATTGGATTAGACAGAGAAAGTAAACAGGATATGGTGTATACCTGCTTGTGCTAGTGCTAACATTCACCCATCTACTATATCGCAAGTGAATTAATAACTGTGGAGGTGGCTTGGTTTGGCAATCAGCTGCAGAACAGCTGTGTGGGGATGGCTCAGGTGAGGTTATTAGTGCACCTGGAAACAGCCGGCTAATCACTGTCCTTTGTATGCTGAAACTGGAGATAGAGACACACAGATGACAGTAGGTGGACGCCGGGTGGCCGAGTGCACAGAAGGCCTGTGGATGTCAGCAGTGAATCGTGTGTCCACGATTCCAGTGTGCATAAAAAAAGAAAAAGAAACCGTCATCACTCTGTGTCATAATTGCTGCTGAGAACCCCCGGTGGCCACGAGGCATGCTACAGTAATATATAGGCATACTGAATACATCATTCATTTTCATATTATTCTCATTTTATCTATCCGTTTTTCATGCATGAGGTCTTGCCAAATCGAAGTCCAGGCCTGCCTGTAGTTCAGCATCACGCTCTGTCTGGTCTCAATTAAGGAGAAACTGAAGTATTCAGCGGAGGGCTTAGCAATAAGCTTCAATACAGGGAAATGAGTATTTGATTCACTTAATAAATGTGGATAGAAATAATGGTAAAACTTAAGTACCAGAGTGAAATACAAGTTTTATCTTTGTGCTGTTTGGGGAAAGTTTCAAACCTCCGTGTCCAAGCTGCTCGATCACTCAATGTGGAGGAAACATCAAATTTTTTGGTACTTAATCTCACTCCCCATTGCAAAGAAGGTCTTTCACAACATGCCAGCCACCTCCAGAACGTCCTGGCAAGAACGGACTGTGCTTCGAGAACAAAAGCAAAAAAAAAAAAACCTTTCCAAATTCGTGGCTGCTGAGAGTAATCCATTACCATCTGGATAGGAGCACAAAGACTATTGTCTGGAGTTAAAAAAAAAAAGAGAGCTCAACTCTATTTCTGCATTTCAGCCGCTGGAGAAAATCCCCCCATTTCCAGATATTTCTCTATGATGTTGTGCCTCGCTCTATTTTTTGGGGAGTTGATTGTATAGATTTGGCGCTGTGTAAAGATCCAGAGGACACACAATCCTATCACTCCTATTGGCTGTGAAAATTGTTTCAATTACAATTAACTGCTTATAGATGACTGCCATAAACCAGCATATACACACAGATACAGGAGTGCCTGTGACTTCACCTCCTTTTTAGCAAACTTTTTCAGACCTCTGACCTCAACACGTAATTGATCATGCTGCTTCCTCTCTGTGTTTTTTTCCCTTTGCACAGTGATTCTTTGTGCTGTGACCTCAGCCTTTGTCCAACCTTATAGTAAGCTGGAGGAAAAATCGTGTTGCTGCAACCCGGAGGGGAATCTCCTCACCTTTGTGTTCTGTTTTTCTTTTACTCACACGTACCGTACGAGGCCTCCTCTTGTGTGTTTGCTACTTGTGCGTAATGATATCTGCTTTGCGTTATTGTGGGTGAGAGTGACTCATGTTGTTGTAGCATCATGCTTTGGCCTTGGGAGTCCCCCAAGAGTCCTTACTGGGGCCAAGGTTTGTTACAGTTGGATTCACGGGATGCTCCTCTGGGACAGTTGCGCTTATCATGGGATGAGATTTCCACTGTTTCATGCACAGTTTCATCATAATACAAATGACACGGAACAGGGAAATATTAATGAGCGTTTTCTGAGTGAGAGGCCATGGACAATGTGCATGTGTACACTCTGTTAGAGTGTGTTTGTGTGTGAGGAGGCTTCGTTTTCATTGGCTACGTACTGATTTGCCTCTCCGGAAGAGTAGCTGGTTTCCTGCCAAGGTGAAGTAGCGGGTCTTCCAGCGCTTGATGAACTTCCAGCGGACCTGCTTCTCCTTCAGCTTCCCCTCGATCAGAGGCTGTCCCTCCTGGTTCACAACTTGACGGCCACACAAACACAGAGAGGGACAAAAGAAAGGAAGAAAGGAAAAAAAGAAAGAAAGAGATCAAAAGAACAAAGAAAGACAGAAAACAAGTCAATATCTTTGTGGTATTTTCACGTTTTCCCTTTTTACTTAACAGCAGACCATGAATGGATTGAAAGTCAGTGAAATCAGCCATTGAACAGCAGTGTATGTTCTGTGAGAAACATAGCCTTAAAGGTAAACAAGAAGAAAAAATGTCAGTGTTGGAATAAATAATGCAGCATGTTTGGAAACTAATCATTATATTATTTTGTCACTGTGATAAGTTATTCATTTCCAGCCAATTTCAGGATGATGCAAAATCCAGCCCACAAGACCATTTCATAAGACCCCCCACTTGCTTAGAATTATTATAACATGTGGTAAGCAAATTTCCTATTTTTCCCAATCTTTCCTATTTTGTTTTTTCCCTTTTCATTTTACAGTGATCGTATAAAATGTGCCAACATAAATACTCCACAACCAGCTGAACTCTGAGTTATCACGGCATTGGACCAAAATGTGGCAGAAGAAAGTCAGAAGAACTGAGTGTTTTTCATGGAGTCGTCACATCTGCGAGGAGTCGGCTTCTCAAGAAAACCATTCTCATAGCACACCTCTGCTAAACACGCGGCGTGACATAACTCAACTTTGCAGTGTATAGTGTGTAATGGAGTGTCTGTTTATTAAAACACCATTTAGGAATGAGCAAACTGGCTAATGGCTCCTGGGTAATCCAAGTCTGGAACCTCTTCCATGGGCAAATTCATGGAAAACAATCTTATAAGATTATATGCTTTGGACATGGGCAGGTAGTAATATCAAGTATATGTAATTATTAGAAAAACAGTACAAAACCTCATGTACTTAAGAAACACCCCCAAACACATCAGTTAACAAATGCATCAAATGCAGTGAACCCAAGCAGCATCCTCCGGGGCTGTGAAGTGAAGTGGCCGCTTTGATTGACAGGTAGGTGTCATTACAGATGGCTTGTTTGAGCACCTAGGTGTCTAGGTCCTCTTCAGAGACGTCACACATACAGCATCCATTCTTTCATACTGTCAGTGGGTGAACCCTGCAGATCTCTCAACACAGCTGCCCTGCTGCCCTGAAACTTACATCATGCACCGACTCTGATTCTCATAGTAAAGTTCAGTCCTGTTCTCAATTTGATCAACTTTTATTTCAGTTTAATTGCAATGCTTTATGACGCTAAAGCTCTTTCAACTACATATGTAATGATTGTACGACACAAACAAAGATGAACTTTTCCACTTCCAGGCAGCATTAATGGGTTGTTCAGTTTGAATCAACAAAAGCATTTTGTCTCACTGCCGTTGTGCGTGTGTGACCTGATAGAGGAGAACTCCCACGAAGTTGAGCCTGGACTGGCCTGATTAGGAAAACTCACCCACGTCAACCTCCTGGACTGAGTTGGATCGAGTACTGAATTGAGAGTGCGTATATGTGAATGTATTTATAGATGCGAGTATCAATTTATGTTTCTGTTTTGCATGAGCACATGAGCAGCTTCATGAAAATCAATCAAAGTGATCACAGATCACGGATGTGTATTTTAATATATCCGCGGGCCAAAACACAGAGATGTTATGATTGGCTCAGGTTTGGTGCCAGTAAACCAGGCCTTCAGATGTTGACCGCCAAACAGAGACGCTCTTTGTGTACACGATGATGAGCAAAGCAGTCAGGAGATTACCTCAATCTGATCGCAGAGTGTGTGCGCGTGTGTGTGTGAATGTGTGGGCATGCTGGAGAGATGATTCACAGAGGTGCCTGATGCCAAACAGGACAAACCTTTAAAGGTCATCAAAGCTTCAAATAAGATGAGAGAAGAAAGAGACGCTTCTCTGCTGCTTTTCTGTTTAACATCATGTAATTTACTCTCTTTTTAATGAGCATTTAATAGCAGGTCTGTCATTCTATCGACTACAAGATGGCGATAGTGATCAAATCCTGGACTCAATATAATTCAGTTTCTGAATGAAAAAATACATGAAAAAAACCCAACACAGCTCACAAAAGAAAGCTTGTAGGTACAGGATACTTCTGATGATTCACAGGGATGCTCAGTAAATGAGAAGCCCATCTGCACTCTTATCATATTATCAGCCTGTCTGCGTGTATGTGTGTGTGGGACCACATCATCTTCCCGTCAGCCTGTTTAGATAGAAATGCTGCGTATATACAACTGGAAACCACTGTTGTCTGCATCATGGAACAAATATTTCAGGTTTTTTTTTTTTTTTTTTGGTGCAGAAATAAATTTGTCTGGTGCATAAATCATTGCACCATCATGCTGTCTCTTTGCTTTGATGCTGACACCTGGAAAGTGATCAATGAATCATCCCCAGGCGAGTGCTGCAGTCCACAGTTCCTTGTCAGAGACAGACTGACGTCAAACGACGAGACAAGGTCACAAGCTGTGAACATAACATTTACAAGTACTGTAGGTGAGCACAATTTTACCGCTCCTGTGCTTGAGCTTCGTAGGAGTGACAGGATTCCAAAAAACTGTGACAGGAGTCAAGTGTCCAACCCAAATCATTACCAGAAACAGCTGTCCCTCATTACACCCTCAGGTCCAAATATGTTGTTTGTCGTTTATAATGTCTGTGTGCATTTGTATATTAATCTGAAAGGTTTGGTGTTTGTAGTTTTAGGCGGTGAAGAGGCGAAGCGTCAATGCTAGGAAAAAATGTGGTTGTAAATAATTTACTCACTTCACTTGTGTTAAATGTCAAGTTCCCTTTTTGAGTGACAGGATTTCATAAGTGGAATTTATTACTCTCCTCTTGTAACATGTCGAGCTTTGCAAACACATGTTTCAGAATAGACAGAAAAACAGTTAAAGTGATAGTTTAGGTATTTGGAAGTGGGGCTGTGTGAGGTACTTATCCAAAGGCAGTGTGTTACCTACGGGACACGAGTCTTAGTTTGGACAAGCAGACAGAAGTGCGTGGAAGTAGAGCTATATACTACTAATGTGTTGTCATTAAAAGATTTTAAGTAGCTTTAACTAGCGGATAATGTACCGCTGGGAAATGACAGTCTAGTTTCCTTTTCCATTTAGTCATTTAGTTGACGCTTTTATCCAAAGTGACTTACAAAAAAGGGAAACAATCGAGGTACATCATATTAGTGCAGCAATAAATACTATTTCTAAGATAGAATCAAGTGACGGGCCTGGAAGGGGGATAGATTTGCACATAATGAATAACCGTATGAGAACAGCCAAATGATTTGCAAAGCCACGGGCAAGCGGGCCACATCATTATCTTTATTTTGGCTGCTGTGATATATGTGATTTATTTTAGGTCCTTTCTGAAGAGCATGTTCTTCGGGAGTTTTTCGAAGGTAAAGAGGGATGCCCTGATCTGGTGGGAACTAGTAGTGCATTCCAGATGTGGGCTGCTACAGGTAGACAGAGGAGCTGGATGAGCAGCGGAGTAATGTGCGCTTTTGGGTTGATTGAAGACCCGGCACATCACAGCATTCGGTTTATATAAAGATAAGACGAGAGAGGAGAGTAGAGCTTTAGAGATAAATATTATGACATTATTATGCTTGCTTGTAAATTACAAGGTATTAGCTAACATTTCCTTATGACCACAACCCCCCCCCCCCCCCCCCCCCCCCCTTGATATTACAAGAATATCTAACAGCCCCCTTGAGAAAATCTGTTTCAAATTATTTCAGAAAACATCTCTAAAACTCCCAAAACTCCATCTGCGGTAATCACACTTAACGTTTGGCAAAGCGAACACAGATGAACGTCTCTCTTTAGCCAGGGAATCTCCTGAATTTGCAACCTAATTCCTGAAGGTGATCACTTCTGTCCAGCGCGTCCTCACTGACTGATGGCAGAATGATGGAGAGTGCTGCATGGGGTTTTCCATCTTTCTGCAAACAGGGGATCTGTCTTCCAGACAAGCGTGAATGTGTGTGCAAATCCACGTGTAGAGACATGAGGGGAGCGGGGGGGGGGGGGGGGGGGGGGGGAAGAGAAGAGAAGCAGAAAGAGAGAGCAGACATGCTGAACCTTATTCTACCATGTCCACGCGTACAGTACATGCACAAACATACGCTCATTACCACTCACTTCAAAGGCATTCCTGTAGTTCAACAGTATATCATAAAGCATCGTGGAGCTGCAGCAACTACTGGCTTCACTTTGGCCTTCACAATGGAAAACACATCACCTTTCTTCTCTCCTTTACCAGGAAAACACAAGAGCAGCTCCCCGCTTGTGCGCAGTAATCACAGTGAGACACTCTGGCCAAGTCAGCAAGTTTTTATTTTTTATGACGGTAAAGAAATATAAAACACTGTAAAGTAAAACGTTGGCTGGCTTCAGCTGGCAATGTGAACAGCATGCATACATAGTAAATATGTGAAGTGTAATGCGATGTATTTAAATGAAAATAAAAAAGTGGGTCACCTGAAAGTTCCAAATCCAAATTGCACTGGATGTGAAGTCGAGTTGTTCCAAGTTGTTTTGGTGTGATGAGATGAGTCATCACTGTCATTTACTGTAACTTGAACTAATTTACTGGATGAAGCTGGAGAGCTTTCAGGTGGACAAATAAGAAGCCTTTTCAGTGGACAGCGTTGGTTTGTTTTTTTTGGCTTTGACTTCATTTTGGTGACCTGTTCACATTTTCATAAGCCATTTGAATTTATGGGCAATTTCATGCAAATGAGCCATTTGAATGTGCAGAGTTTGTTCCAGCATTTGATGACACGGATACGTCAAGCAGAGAACAACTTTCCTGTAAATCTCTTCAGATTACATAGACATTACCTCCCAGTTTGTTTTTATGAGTTTGTGTGATGAAGCAATCCTGTTATTTTTCTTTGAAACTAAACCAATATTTTTTATTCACAGTGTATTCAAGCAACATTTTGAGATTTGGTATTTGGTATATTTTTTGCAGTTTGGACAGTTATACATTTGTTATGATTATATCTTATGATCAAAAACTAACAATGGCAACTTTTGCGTAAATAAATGTCAGGGACCAAAAATAATATTTAAAAAGTTTTAATTTATTCCAAAATCTTTTTTTTAAAAAACTCTGTCATGTACAATAAATACTACATGGACAAGATTTAACATGGATATAATGTTTGACATGTTATGAAGCCCCTTTTCCTCAAAGTTATGTAGC
Source organism: Nibea albiflora (assembly GCA_014281875.1). Taxonomy (NCBI): domain Eukaryota; kingdom Metazoa; phylum Chordata; class Actinopteri; family Sciaenidae; genus Nibea; species Nibea albiflora. The sequence goes on from CM024794.1 coordinate 10,119,475, forward strand.
TGACTGTTGACAGCTGACTAATGATCTGCTGCAGATACCTTTGGTTCAGGCCACTGAGTTCATGTGACTGATGCAAAAATGTCAGGCCTCAGGTGCTAAAGGTCGCAGAGGGGTCACTTATTTAACACAGTGGGCTCTTTGAATACAGTGCAGTGTAGACGCGGTATATAGACATGTTATGAGAATTTGTTCCAGGCACACACACACACACACACACACACACACACACACACACACACACACACACACACACACACACACACACACACACACACACACACACACACACACACGCACACACACACACACACACACCAGGACTGCCAGGTAGCATAAAGTAACTTTTATTAAATAAGTCCTCATTTCTGAACGGCTGAAAACACATCACACATTCTCAAGTGCACAAGTATACGCTGGCTCTATGTAGTCACACACATACGCAGTCTTTGAAGCTCAATTGCCTTGTAAATGTTTTCATTTCCTGTTTCAATAAAACTCTCATCATTGGCTGAAGCTCCAGTGAACGGCTGACTGTGTTTGTGTAGTGGTGATTTGATATGTGTTGCTTTAAACAGGTTTAATGACGGTGAGTTCAGCGCTGCAGTTACAGGAGATGCATCTGAGCCTGACTTTGTTCTGTGTGGTTTAAATTACAGTAATGGGTTTATTATCATTAACAATATATGTTAATGAGCGCTGGTTTCACAGTGATGTGATGCTGGGTTAATTAAATTATTGAAACATTAAGCCACATTTGGAAAAGTATGTGACAAGTAGTAGTAGCAGTACTGGCTTCAACAGGGTGCTTTGAATACAAATCTGACATAAAGACCAGATGTTAAAAGTTGCATGGATCTCGCTGCAATTATTTAAAAATGATCCAAAATAATTAGTCAAAAAGCGTACCGATGTTTAAAAAAAAAAACACATGCACAAATGAAATTCCATTCATTTCCATCGTAGTAGAAATCTCAGTGAGATAAATCTCAAACCTTGCATTTGGGTGAACTAATCCTTAGAGTTTATACCAGATGAAGACATGCAGAGTGGTACGGCCATCCAGGGCCAAAAGGACACAAAGGCTTTAGTATACGCATGTATCCACACACGCTTCCAATCACACAATCCAATCACCCAATCTGAGTAGTACTACTTCTTCTCTAAATCCTGAAACGTCGAAAGACTGGCATGAGTCTAAACGTTAATCATCCGTTCCTTGCAGACGTTCATCTGGCTCAGTGATTACATTGCTTTGTTCTGAGCAGCAGAGCTGGAAGAATGGCTTTCATTTGGTTTTTGAACTGTTTGGATCAGACAGCGTGTGTGTGTGTGTGTGTGTGAGATAGTTTACTTCTGTACTTTGTGAAATGGGTGATGACAAGACAATGACATGGAAGAAAGACAAAATGAAAAGCTGCGAACTCGGCTTAATAACAACTCACTAAATCATCTTGCACTTTGAATGCTGATGACTGCAGAAACATTTAGACGTGTGCAGTGTTATTCCAAGTGCTCACAGCACGATCAAAACTGTAGGGAGGTATTTAGTAACCTTTAGTCAACGGTCCTGACCAAAACAGGATACGCGTTTGAGCTTCTGTCAGATATTTCACTGTTATTATGAATGTTTTTTTTGGTGTCTTAAATTAGACAGACTGGAGTTCCTCCTCATTCCTCCAACTTTCCGTCTGTCACACATTCAGGTTTGCAGAGAATGTTTCTATATATTTTAGACGTTTTACAACTTATCTTATTGTCTCTCTTGTCTTATTTAAATCGCCCCTAATCATCAAAACATTTCCTCGCTGACATACAGTGTAAGACTGAAGTTTTCTAACCAGTACAAAACAATCTTACCTGACTTGTAACAGGCAATTTAACAATGCAGCAACAAAAGGTAGGAAAGAAGAAGACTGATACTTGTCAAACGTGGATGTAAACAATGCTCGCTTAAAATGATTTTAAGAAACTCATTAATTCAACAAACAATCATCATCACCAAAGAATTGTGCAAACAGTCTGATAGAGGATGGCTTAAGTGCTCTGCACCAGTTTAAGTTAAAGGTTTTTCATTGCTACTCAGATGTTTGTGGACATGATCGCTTTCCCAATGAAGAAAGAGCCATTCCAGGCTGGTCACAACAGCTAAGTCACTGGAAAGTCACTTTATTGATCCAGTACGAAAAGATCACTGCACTGAACTGCTTAAGGTCTGGAACAAAGAGACATCCACCTGACTCACAGGAGACGTTTGGGAAAGCAAGTGAGTTTAAACAGATATGGTAACCCTAACTCAGGTGACACCTCAGTGACTTTTACCTTCAGTTAAACATTTGTCTTCTCTATACCTTTTAAAACACATTGTAATTAACGAAGGATCACACAAATCATAGATCATAGATCATACATCATGGAATGAGATGGAAAATGTCCCTGTTTGTTAAACCACTAATTTTCTGGAAATAAAACATTTAAAAATAAAAGGTAAATTGTCATTTAAAATGTGTTTTTAGGAAGGAACTGCTCTCGTTTGAATACAAACGATGTGTTTTAATGAGAAGCTTTAAATTTGACTTTGTGTACAAGGAAACTGATGTCTATAATCTGGACTTTTCTCCTTTCAGAGCACCTAAACATAAATAAACTCGCATGCACACACAAAACTTTAACTACATCCCATCTGTCTGTTTCCTTTCACTGGCAAACAACTTCCTGCCTGGCTTTAACTTTCTGGGAATTACCTGCTAGCTTCTTATTAGCTGCCGTCAAAACGCAGAGACAGAAAAAACACCATGTTGCTTCTTGGGACGGAGGTTTACAGCTACCTATTAGTGACACTACATTTGCTTTAAGTTCACTTTCTCAGAGGCCAAACTTCTCATTTTTACCTCTCTTCTCCCTCCACATTTCTTCACCAGGAGGCAACATCTGCCCTATTCTCTTATATAACTAATAACTGCTTCCATGTGAGACTGACAGAAAGATAGGTGCCTTTTCCCCCCAAACTTTGTCACTTTTGCTCTCCCAAGGGTAAACCGTCACCCATAAATTTATAGACTGTAAATTTGCAGTGTCATCAATCACCCACACACACTTTTATTTGTGCTATATTTATTTGTCTGAAAGAGAAACAAGTGGGGGGACAGCAGGGGAGTGAAGCCTGAGCAGGAACGTTTCTATAGTGAGTCACAGTGTGTGAGACAGCTGTGTAAAGGAGTTGAATATGTGTTTATATGCTTTTTTTAAATGTGCTTTGTGTGTGTGTGTGTGTATTTTTTATATTTTGGTCACATACTATACTGTTTTAAATCTCCTGTGTATAGACACACAGTAAACACACGCAGTAATCTAAATGTGATTTAAGGATTTGGACACTCTTCCAAGTCTGACTTCATCAGGACAAAGTGCTCATCGAAGGGGGCTTGTGAGTCCAAAGTAAACTAATCAGGACTGAGTCATGATAGCAGTGACTGACTGATTGCAGTGACCCTTCATAATGACACCAAAATCGGACTGGCAGCTATTAAATAAGAGCTGCTCTTTGTTCTGTTTTCTTTGACTGTTCTGGGAAAAGATTATTACCCATGAAGGCACTCTGAGTGAAAACATCCCATGGTGCTCTGTGATGGTTATAATCAGACCCCGGGGAAACACATCCGTACCCATGAAAGCTGGTGAAATGACTTTTAAGAAATTTGCTTTTAAAATCTCACTTCACTTATTTATTGCTCTCTTTATAGACAGCGGCAAGGGCTAGGAACCATTCAGAGGCGAGTAAGCTGAGACTTCAACGTCTTTTTTTATACCGGCGATGGCAATGAAGTTATTGATTTTGCGTGGTTACTTCATCCGTCAGCGTGTTTACCGCATTAAAGAGTAAAGAGTAATGTAATGGCAGCCCTAAACTCTCCTAGCTCCCTCTCTCTCAGCAAGGAACACAGGAGTTAACGCCGATCATAGCAGGAATACAGCTGCCGGTAGTCAAAGCTAACTGAGCTAGGTGCCTGAAAAACAGAGTCCACTGCAGCTTTGATAGTCATTAGAAGCACGGAGTGTATTTGACTACCTGACTTTCAACAATACAACTCACTCATCCAAAGTCCTGAATGTCAGCTGATCCAATGAAAATGTGTTCATAATCCCTGTCTTTGTCTGCTTAGTTTAGGTTTTTTTGTCATGGAGTTGTATGAGGCATCCATAGTCACTGTGGTACCTAAAGTAGATAACGGTCAGCGTAGACAGAAGTACTGACATGGATGTAGAGCTAGAAAGAACACTATCCATTTAAATCTACACTATATTGTGATGCTCGCAGCGTTTTACACCTCAGATTCCAAGACTGACTGACTGACTGACTCCAAGGTAAAGGTACTGGTAGGAATCTTTTTAGTTGGGCCTTTTTAAATGTGGTTCAAACTAGTTTTTTGCTGAGCCTGTCCACAGCAGCGCTTTACTCTACTTCTGTCTGCTTCTCTGCTTCAAACTGGAAGTGCTCTGACCGCTGTCTACTATAGGAAATACACAGACTATGGATAAGAACCTCATACAACACCACATCAAAAAACCTAAAGTATCCCTTCACAACAAAGTTGATACAATGGAGAATGTTATTTTCTGATTTCACTGCTGCCAGGAAAATCTTAAAGTCTGGGCTGAAACACAGACTGTCAAGGACAATAATGTGCTGGAGGTAAATTTCTCTTTTTGTTTGCATAAATCTGACTTTGTTATGCATGCACACTAAATAATGCTGTACCCCAATCATTGTTATGTATAATTGGGCTTTTGTTTATGAGTGTGTGTGTGTGTGTGTACCTGTGGCCTTCTCAGGGTTGTTGCACATGAAGCAGAGCCAACCTCCCTCTTCTTCACTGTAGCCAAATAGGTCAAAGAAACGCACCTCTTCCAGCTGAATCTGCAGAGTGTCCAGGTCCTGAAGACAAGGAAAGCAAACAAAACTTTTATAAATTGTCCCGTATCTTTATTAACGCTGACAACAGTGAAAACACGTTGACATGTCACAGTAGGAAAGCGAGCTGACGTGTTCAAATGAATGATCGCTGAATTCCATTTAGTTGCGTCAGTCGTGGTGCTGCTGATGTTGACTCACTGGCACGCTGTCATGACTTACTGGGACAGAACCATCATTAATGTTATTAGTAATGCCTGTGCTCTGCCAACACCGAGTGTGACCCATCCAACGCTGTTTTTAATTGATTTACTCCTCCATACCGCAGTGTACATTTGTGTGATGGTTTCTGACAATATTGTGTCCTCTGTCCTCTTGTGTATTATATAATAGAGACAGGAGTGTCCACATAGATCCATACAGAAAACCTGTCTTCATCTGCAGCCTGAACAAAATATTCAAGTTCATACCACAGAGAGTATAACGGATGGATGTTGTGTCAGTGATGTCACCCAGATTGTGGTAGCTCTAGCCACTGCCATGGTGGGAGTCCTGCCTTTTCCACCTCCTGGCTAATCAAAAAAAAACCCCAAAAAACTGCAAACACATGGATCATCCGTGGACCTGAGGTGAGCTGAATTCATTTTAATATGGCAGCTTATGGAGATTGACATGTTCTGTAGCCAGCCTCAAGTGGCTGCTTAAGGAACTGCAGTTTTTGACACTTCTGCAACTTCACAGCTACAGAGGTTGCCACACCACCGCTTTAGAGGTATAGAGATAGATGTAAAACAGATGTAAACTTTATTATTTTTCAAACCAAGGGGCCTCTGCTCAAAGTATTTGCTGCTACTAGCTGCTGTTTATTTATATTGTACACCTCCGTGTGGTTCACCTGTAGGTCAACACACTCACAACTGTATGCATTAGCTGCCATTTCCAGTTGTTTCACAGACCACAGCGGGATGTTTTGACACGTGGATAGGAAACTGATCGAAGTTTATTCACAGCATCAGGCTGTTCTTTTTCATTTCTACGACACAAAACACAATAAAGACAAAGAAGAAATACTGTAGGACTTTCCGGCGGAGGTTTAGTCCATCCAGCAGAACATTGTTGTTAAAGCTGACAGCAGACACACACATACAGACAATCACAAGCATACACACACACACACTGATAAATGACCCTCAACTTTAAGTGGTACTTAAGAGCTTGACATTCCAGTTATGCACTGAGCAACTGTGCATCAGTGTGTGTGTGTGTCAGAATAGAAAGCAATGGAAACCAAGGCCCCCATTCCAAATCCCCAAAGACCCCCCGCACATGGTAAGAGTTATACTTCACTTTAAATACACACAAACACACTTCAGTGACACTTAAACCCACGAGATAATACATATTTATCTTAGGCTGGTTTAGGGAAAAACAGGAACATTTAAGGAGATGATGGATGACTGTCATCAGTCTTCATGACTTCTCCTGTGTGTGTGTGTGAGTGTGTGTGTGTGTGCGTATTCATAACGCATTTCAGCAAATCTCTCCATAATGAACTCACAGTTTAAATATCCTGACCACCAACCCAGCAGAATACTCTGCTTCATCATTTCTCTTGAACTCTGACCCCGCTGCAGTCTTTTCACATTTTCTAAAGATCCATTTAAGAACAGGAGAACATATTTCTCTGCTACGGCAAAGTCAGAATCACACGAAACGCCTAGAGGGAGATGGATTTGAAGGAATGTAAGAAAAACAGGTAGCTGTAATGGCTAAGCTACTGGTGTTTGACCTTTGGGCCTGTGCGCCTTCAATCCTTGATGTTAATGAGCACGGATGTAAATGTAAGGGCTTTTTATGTGTATGTACTCTCATGAAACTTTGACTAACAACCAAAACACGCATGTGCACACACACACACACACACACACACACACACACACACACACAGTGCCAGCCATGAACAGGCACATGTTTGATTAAAAGAGTGTCAGAGCATTTAGACTCATCCATACATCAGAGCTTTCTTTATGTTGTTACAACTTCAGTAATTGAGGTCAAAGGGTTTCGCCTGCGGATACAGATAAACCAAGACCATGTGTGGCTGAGAGACGTACCATCTGTGGATTTACATGAACATTAATATTAGGACACGCTCAGGAGACTGACCGGTCTTTAGGAGACACATGTTACAACGGTGAGAAAATCCTGATACTGGAAAGAAAAATACTAAAGAAAGAAAATTAAACACTTTTTCTTTATTTACACATCCAGGCAGGAAATAATGCTACACAGAGATAAGTTATTAAAGTCAAATTGTTCATGGAAAAACACCCAGTGTTGTCACTTGAGGCTGAGGAGCAGAAATGATTCCTGACACGCATTCAGTAAATATTTTTGGACTTTATACTGAATCATCATTCCAACAAGTTTCAGATACGATAAAAAAGGAACCTTTCGTGCATTAGACGATCGAGTTCATGCATAAAACCAGTGCCAAGGTCATTAAAATAACATTGTTTACTGATTACAAAGCAGAGCTGATCTGAGTAATCTATTCACTAAAAAGCTACAAGCAAACAAAAGACAGAAGCGTAAAGACGAAGTCAGGGGGTTGAGCAACAATGTGTGTGAGAGAAAAAGCCTGTGAAGCAAAAGCCCAACATCCACCACATAACTCAATGAAAAATGAATCATTCACAAAGTGAGTAAGAAGAAAACCTCAAACTACATCCTGTGTGTGCCAGAGTCACCACACTGCAACGCACAGCTGACAGGCCCTAATGCATAAGTCTGGCGTACGTGATTTGTATATGGTTTAAATGAGCTTTCAGGATAAAGTCGCTTTGTTTAGAGTGACAGATTTGCAGCCGCGCAACAGCCTGATGTTGATATACACGAGCCCATATTTGATTCATCAGGACCAGAGATGAAGAAACAATGGCTAGATTATGCGATTTTGAATAAAATCTGTCTATCCTCATGTAACCCCTCACGCATCCTTTCAATACACCCTCTCTCTCTGTTCATGCACCTCACCCCCCCCCCTCTCGCTCTATCCCTGTTTGTAGATCATGATTGATCATAATTTGATCAAGATGCAAGATTGTAACTGCACATGACTGATGACAACTGCGTGCAGGCGATGAGAGAGGAGAGCTGTACTCAATCTGCAAAAATAGGTCCAAAAAAAAGGCAACTCTTTTGTCCTCATTTTCAACTATATAACTTATTTTATTTAACTCATAAGAAAAAACTGTCAGTAGGATGAAATAAGACAAACATATCTCTGTCCAAACACACACATGTTTAAATAACTTTATATATGGCACCCAATTAATTTTAAGTTAAGACGGCGCACATCTAAATTCAATTTAGACTACCGGTTTGTCTGGCTGATGGGGTTGTATAAGTTTGTTTGAACCTGGCGACGGGGGGCGAGATGACAGGAGGCACAAAGACATAAAATAAGAGAAGAGGAGAAAAGAAGACATTAAAGGAGAAGGAGGAGAGAACAGAGAGGCTCTTTGGAGCTTTCCTGAATAAACTTAACCAGAGACAGAGGGAAAGGACAGGAGGAGGTGGAGGCACGCAGTACAGAGGGGAGTGGAAGTCTGGAGAAAGGTGAGTGGATGAGAAGTGGGAGTGTTGGAAAGGGGAGTGGAGGAAAGATGGATGAAGGCAATGAAGACCCTTATTTTCTGTTTCTCTGTCTGGGTACATTCTGTATTTACGAGTAAAACAGGGGTCCTGACATTATGAGTCATCTCAAACAGGCACAGAAAGAGGCAGTAATTCCCAAATCCTGTAAATCCCTTGGCTCCTTCAGCTCCTGCCCCCTTTTTGTCTTCCCCAAAAGTCTTTATCTAATCTCAGTCTCAGCTCTGTCTTTAGCTTTATTCTATCTCTCGGTATACAGCCGTTCTCCTTCCTCCTCTTCCTCCTCTTTATCTCCATTAAAGTTGTATCAACAAACGCTCCCACCCCGGACAAAAGGAGAAACAATACTTGTCAAGTATCTCCTCTCTCAGGCTTCCATTGTGCTCAGTCTCCCGTCATATCTCATGCCACGGCTTCCCTCTTTTCCTCTTCCTCCTTCCTCTTTCCACTGTGAAAACGTTGTACTGTCTCTTCACAGTCTCTGTTATATAATCCCTCTATCCATGTCCACCATCCTCAGTCCATCTTCATTTTCAATTTCAGACAATTCCTCCATCATGTCATCATCAGGCTTTTGATTCTGTATATTCTTGGCCTGTTTTCACACACACACACACACACACACACACACACACACACACACACTGTTAACCTAAGGCCATGACTACACAATTCACACTGCACCTCTACTAGCCCTGGGTTGGCATTGGAAAAGTGTTTACTGGCAGCTTTAACCCCATGTTTAGTTGACTTTAAGGGGATAACTGTGCAAACTTGGGCTAACTCTGCTCCAGAGCAGTATAGGTTAGAGCTAGCATGCCTAAAGGCCAAAGTAGAGTTAGCCCGAGGCTAAGTCCAGTGTGAAAAGCGTCCTCTGCACTTCTTGGCATACTTTTGCCCTTCTTCACCAAACATTTTCCACTCATTTTTCTATTCCACGTTTCCTCTTCATCTCTCCTTTTTTATTTATTTTCTATTGAAATGCATCTCATCATATAAACTTCTCCCCTCCTTTCTCCACTTTGTGTTTCAATGTCCTTTAGTCTTCTTCACGCCAGTGCAAGCACAATTACGTTTTCCTCCCCTTTTATCAGCAGTAACTGTTATTTCTTTCAATTTTCCAGCCATCAAGCCTCCAATGTCTCACCGTCCTCTTCCCTCATTCCATCTCTTCCCATGACCCCTGTCTTCCTCCTTCTACTACTTCATTGTTTTATCTTTATAGCTGAGCGTTTGCATGTTTTTCAAATGTAACCCATTTTTCCCCATAGTTACTACTTTTCCTTCCTCCATCTTTATCCTTTAAACACTTGACTCTTCAACTTTTTCGTTACTTTTTCCGTGCTTTAAACCCATTACCATTTATTGTTACTGTATCTTTGTCAACCTTGCTCCTGAGTATCTCCCATCCATCTTTTTCTTCTTTCCCCCCTGCTTGTACTTAAAGCTCTTACATCTTTCTCATCTTCGCTCACACAAGCTTTCTATTATCTCTGTGTAATAAAACTACTAAACCGAGTTGTCAGAGGCCATACATATGTCCCTTTTAAATCACTGGGGTCTCATAAAGCCCCATGGGCATCCTTTAAATCTCCCTGTTGGTACAGACATAATCGATAACCTTTTCTGTCTCACATATATATGTCATATATAGCTTTACTCTCTTCCGCATCTCCTCGCCTTGCGCTACATGTGTTTCTGATTGGCTGGAAGTGACAGGAGTGAAAATGCAGGACTAATGAGGAGAGAAAGAAAGAAACTAGGAAATGCAGAGCATATGGATGCAGGGAAAGGTTGTGACCTTCTTTCTCCCTGTTAAATCTCATCTTCTTTTCTCTGTTTTTTCTTGGTGTTCCCTGGAAAGTGAGGCTGAAACCATTTTGCACTAAAACCGCACATACATGTAACTCTGTTAAAATAAAACCTCTACATCTGTCAGTTCATGACCTTTCCATTAATCATAGAGTGAGTGGAGGCCATGGGGTTATATATATATATATACACACACACACACACACACACACACACACACACACACACACACACACACACACACACACACACACACACACACACACACACACACACACACACACACACACACACACACACACATTTTAAAATGTATACTACTGACTTTTTTGATCTGTAATGGAATAAAGCAATTGCAATTGTAAAATAAATGTGAAGGCAGTTTTACACCTGACACGTCTGTGGACAGCACACAGGGACTGATGTTACGTGCTCCATAGTTTGTACACACTTAATGCTTAAAACTAGTTTGTATGTGTCTGCCTGGATTTGCGAAGTGCTGGCAGGGAGATGTTGCACATTATTGAGTTCATTCTCCTTTATTAGTAGTAATATCCTAAAAAACAAACAAACAAACAAAAAAAAACACTATATTCCCCTGCAAAAAATATACCTCCTCCAGTAGTCACTAAAAAAGCAGTGATGGAGCAGTTTGGACCCCACTCAGCACCACAAGCAAATCAATAGATTTTAAAATGTCACACTATTCCTTTAAGGTACAAGTGGTCCAGTTGAGAACAACAGGAATCATATTTCACTGGTGACTGAGCAGGTAAATCAGAGATTTTACTGCAGGCGGATCCAGTTAAGACAGTAAAAGCAGAAGTTTATGACCACGTTTGAACCTGAGCGTCACACAGCATGAGTCTTCCTGTCTAGTATATAATTCGCACGTGTGTGTGTGTGTGTGTGTGTGTGTATGTATGAGTAAATGGGTGTGTTCAGGTTCCATATGGTAACCAGAGCTGTTTACCTTACAGCAGCCACAACACACGTTTAGAGAAAGACAAACGACAGCTGTATTTTCCTTGTGGGTCTAATTGTTTCCTAGCGACCACTTAACTTTTCACTTTATGAAGGGGCAGCATGAGGAACACCCCCCCCATATCCACACACACTGACATAAGCAAACATATTCACACACACAGACATGATAAAGATGAGGAGCCGGAGTGAGCAGAGGCTTTGTATACAACAACGTCTATTTAATGCATTCCATATTTAAACAAAGTGAACGATGAACTCTGACGCTTTCCTATCGTGGAGTGTTGTAACACACTACCGATGACTTCATCCCCTCTGCTGGATACAGATAGCCTTTAGGAGGAAGCAGCATGCTCACACAGACATACCAACACACACACACACACTGGTACCAGTACCTTCCTGTGTGGGGTTGTGTGCTGTGTCATGGCCATGGGGAAGCTGTGAGCTCCTTTTAGTTGCGTTTTCTCCCAAAGAGAAGCCAGTCTCTGGACACACTTGTCCCTGGAGCACAGAGGGACACTGGATTTACCCTGGTCAAAAAAGAGAAAGACAAGAACACAGCAGGGAAGCAAAAGAAGTTATACAAAATAACGATACGGTTCAGACAAAGACAGTATGAGCAAAAGGAGGTTTGCAATTTTTGTCATGGTTTTGGATTTCTTGTTTCGTATTTCCTGTTTTATTTTGTACTTCTCCCCACTCCTCATGTCTCTAACTTTATTTTCCTGCCAGTTTTGCTGGTCTGGCTTGTTTATTTACTTTGTGAGCAGCTTGGTTTCAGTATCAGTTCATCGTCTTACTAAATGCCAAGCGTTCAGCACTGTGTTTTGCCTGTGTGCTTTGGGATCACTCGGTCACTCAACAAAACACCTCAATAACCGTCACGTGTATAGGTGTAGGTGCTTGATCTGATGTCTAACAGTCTGACATACTGGATGTGTATATCAAATACAATGAATACTTTTCTGTGCACCTGCAGATGTAGCAGCATGATGTGTATCCAAAGGTGAGGTTGTCGGCTGGTCAGGTTGAAACAGGACTTGGCGTACAGACAGTAGTGGCCCTTGAGAGGACAGGAGAACGACAGCTTGGCCACACATCCTCGATTTGAATCTGTCACAGACACACAAATGTATAGAAAAAAGTCATTAGTATGTGGCTTTTCTCTGCGCTTGCATGGGTGCCTGCGTTTTTTCTCTGTCTCCTACACATATGGACTTGTGTAACCTTGGGAACATATTTACACGAGTGATTCATAGCACTTCATCTCGTGTCTTTTCCCAACACCACCTCCCACGAACTAACACTTCCCAAGAAACCGATGAAGAACCAACAGTTCACTGTGATTCACGTGGAAATCATCTGGTAGATCAGAATGATGATCAAAATGAAATATTGGAGTGCTACATTTTAGTACTGAATAAATTATTCCATACAGTTAAATGATAACCTTTTAGCCGTATGTTCAGCATGTAAAATTAACTTCACCCAGCACAGCTGGGTCTGATTTGTCTGGTAAAACAGGTTTATGATTTCTTTATTAAAGTGACATTATTTATTCGCTCCTAAAGTGTGACTGATGCAACATGTTTGTTTATGAGGTCTTTGACAGCAGGCTATATATAAATGACAGCTTCATTTATGGATTATCTGCTGGTTGCCAGGCAACAGCTTCCAGCCAAGAAACGTTGAGGTACAAATGAAACAGAAAATTGTTGTTTTCACACGATTGTTTTTGTATGGATGAAAAAAAAAAAAAGGCGAGGTTTCGAGGTTCTGGTAGGTAGTTACTTTTGGACAAAGCCTGGCGAGTTGTTTCCGATCTCTATGCTTAGCTAACTGGCTGCTGGCTGTAGCCTTATATTCACCATACATGATATGAGAATAGTATCGACATTCTCATGTAACTTTCTACCAAGAAAACAAATAAGTGCATATTCCAAAATGGTTAAAGTAATCAAACGATTCCCTTAATGCAGCAGTAAAAAGCCACGCTGGATATCTGCTACAAGTGTTGATAACAAAGTGAGACTATGTATGCTTGAGTAATTCAAAGTAGCTGAACTCAATTTTGCACAATAAAAGGCACAAGGCCTTAAAAAGGCAAAGACAAAGCAAATGTTACCTTGATTCGTGTGAGCGTAAAAACTATGACAGAGAAATGTTTGAAACTACAATACTACAATACGTCTCTGTTTACGCCGTTTCACTCATTAGCGCATGCCTGTTTCTAAGAGAGCTTGTTTGTATTCAATAGCCAGCGATGCTGTATATTTTCTGTCAGTGCGTGTGTAGATGTGTGGATTGGGTATGCACGTGCACTCTTTTTGTGTAAGCCTCCTCCCTTGAGATGGAGGGTCAGCAGCAGATGTGCAGGTCAGCCAGCAGCATGATGACATAATCCAGCTGAGACCGCCCGTGACATCATATCCTTAGTGTCATGGGAGTTGATTCTCATTAAGAGACTTAAGGCAAAGCACCAATTATGGGATAAAGAGTGAATGTGTGTGTGTGTGTGTGTGTGTGTGTTTAACAATTGTATATTTACATTCATTTTCAGATTCAATCCATTAACCAGAGGCCAAAGGAGGAGTTTGTTATTTTTTTGTCTTGTTTCCTGGCTTAAGTGTGCGTATACGTGTGAATGTGTATGTGTGTGCGAGTGTGACTCCTGGCTGCCTCTTAGTTGAAATGACATTAAGGCCAAAGGCAAGCAATAACACGCCCTCCTGTCAATCAAAATATCATCACCTCTCACATGTTGTGTTTGAACAGACAAAGCTCACACACGCTTTGTCTGTTCTTAATATGTTCTAAAGAATAAAGCCGCTTCCCCACGTGTCAGTGGATCACTGCTGCAGATGGCTCAGCCAGACTAATATAGGAGTATAGGAGAAGTGTGAAGTCATGCGCTAAATTTGGGCACGTGAATGTCTGCACGTACACTACAAGTATGTTAAGTTCCTGTGCAAATGTATCTGTCTTGTAAGGCATGCATTTCAGCATGTTTTATGTTTGTGACGGTCGAATTTAGCTGTATGAGCTATACCACATTAAGCAAAAAGCATTTCGGGATGCCTGACCTGGTAAAAAATAAGGCTGATTCAATATGGAGAAGGTGATGACAGGCACTGCTAAAAGATGGCAATGAAGTCTTTATACAAGTGAAGCAAATCAAATCGAAAAATGGAAAATAAGGAGAAATCATAACATGAATGAAAATAAAACATCAGATCGCTGAATATGAGAGGAATGAGAGGGTAAATGTGAAACTGGATTACAAAGTTTTAGAAAATGGATTAGATTAGTTTGGAGACGTAAGCGGTTTCTCATTTCATGAACCGCTTGACCTCCTGTTTCAAGTCAGCACACACTGCTACAACTGCTTCATATATATGCGCAGCATTCATCTGTTTCTACTTTACCTAACCTGACTGTGTTGCAGAGATGTAACTGAATATAATGACCCTGCCCGCCTCAAAACATCTCTGCCTCTATACCTTGATTAATTTTTCTATTAGCAGATTAGCTATGGGATGTTTACCCCACAGAGTTTGGCTCAAGCCCATTCCTTCACTCCAGATTAAGAATTCACTGGAGTCTGCAGCTTAGTTGAATTAGTTTTTGTAAAGAGCCAACAATAAATCATTCTAAACTTTATGATTATAGCTTATTCCTCTGAGCTATAGACCTCCATTGGTGTGCAGAAACTATTAAAAAGACATCAGTCAGTCATGCTCTGTCTTTACTGTGGACATTGTTTTGTGGCAGTCCCGCTGAAAATTCACAGTACAGCAGAAACTCTGAAATGCTCCGCTAGACAAGATGCCACCTTGACCCGACCCTGGATAAGCAAAAGAAAATGGATGGTTGGCTTGCATATAATGTGGGTTGCATATACAGTAATGTAAACCCATAAATTATGTCAGTGGGGGACAAAGATGGCAAAGTCAAAATAACCGCTAACTCGCTAAACAGCTCTTAGCACACAAAATGTCAGAGGCATTGCAAGGTATAAGGTGTCTGTCGAGACTGGATATAAATCATCAGAGGACAAACTAATGTATTCAGGACTGTAACGAAGAGTCAGGTTATTCCCCCGATAGAAACAAATCCCTGTCTAAGTGGGATTTAAGAGGCACCAATCAACCCGCTAATGACTGCTGTGGAAACCTGCATCCGCATGTATGTGCGTGTATGTGAGATAAGGAGTGAAGGTGGGAAGGAGAGAGAGGAAACAGGAGGCGTATTCATACCACATCATTAATCAGCCTGAGCCGCCACATCTGACTATAATCCCATTCAGGTTCAGCAGGTTACACAAACTCTCCCTCTGCCTCTCTCTGTGTACCCCTTTATTATCAACAACACTTATAATTATTTCTAGTGCGGATCTAAAACACCGCATGCACCGACAAACCTGTTTGTCAACCTGTTATGTTCACGTTACCTTCTATCACACACTGCTCTGGTGTGGGAATCTGCTGCGCCATGTCTTTACAGAACTCCCTGATCGTCTCCATATTGTCTCTTAAATGGACGAAGAGTCTGTCGGCTTCCTCGTGCTCCTCGTTCTCCCCCTCCTTCTCTCTGCTTTGACTTCTCTCTGCTTCCTTGACCCCTCTGTCCAGGGCAGCAGTGATGGGCACGGAGCCATCACCTGTCGTCTTCCTCTCAGAAGCCGGTGCTTCTTGGTTTTCTGAGTGCGAATTCACAGGCGTGTTGGAGAAGATGTTGTCTGGGCTCGGCTCCAATCCCTCCCCGTCCTCCCCGGTGTCTGAATTGATGGAGCGCGAGCGCACAGCATGCAGGGCCAGGCTCTTTGACCTGCGAGAGACCATGAAATAAAAAAACAGTCAAGGCACTCCAGAATTATAGATCTTAACAATTAAAATTCTGCCTGCTGCCCGGGTTTTGACACTGTGCAGCAAATTGTCCGGGGTTTGGTTTGATTCCAGGGTTCTGTGGGAAAACCACTGAAGCAAAACGTTTGCAGGGGACATTGTTGACAGAGATTTTGTAACAACCAAGATGAAAACATAAAAATGTCTGAAAATAAGAGTCACTTCACGGAAAGAGTATTGTGGGCATAAGCATGATTTGGCCAAAGATACTGATACTTTCTTGTAATCAGGGTTTGTCTTTGCTTGAATAACTTTTTCGTTGTACGCCGAGTTATTCTGGACACCACTTCCAGTTGAATTTGTTTCAGTCATCCCTTCCAAGGTACCTTGTGAAGTCTAACATAGTAACAAACCTAAAACGAGTGACTTTATCTATTTTCTCAGTGGTCTGCAGGACTATTTACCTAATCAAGTACAGTCAGAACTGACAGGATGAATCATCACCCTGATCCAAAGAAATTCTTGGTTTAATATCCAGCTTATTGTATGGCTCTTCATTTTGTACAACATAAATCTGTTTTAGTTTGAAAGACTTAATCCAAACATAGTTATGCAGCTCTGCAACAGAAGGAATCAACAGTTTCAGTTTAAAATGGACAATGCAGTCAAAAAGTATTAAAAATTCTGCCTGTGTGCTTTGATGCAGTGACTTGAAGCATCACAAGGGAACACGAGATGAATGATGAATGGGCTAGGATATGCTCAACCAGCTCATCGTTGTAGTGCATTTATAGTGTTAGATACGTCCACACTAGTAGGTATTGTTTAAATATGGGAATAGCTGCACATTTTCAGACAGTCTTTCCTGGAAGTTATTCTTAGTGTTGCACTCAGTTGGTCACATTAAACGTGTCAGATTTCTAAAAAAAAAAACAGAGCTCGAGAGCTAGAGAGAGTCCAAACCCTGACGCCTTTCTCACCACTACACAGCTGACCAAGCAAAGCCTTAAGTTGAATGTCGAATTGCAGATCGCAGTCTGAACCTATTTGATCTTCCAACAAGCATTAGCGAGGGTCCAAAACAAATAAGAAGTCAAGATGGCTGCAGTACAGGCCTTCAGAGCATCGCCAAGGAAGTGTCTACTGATTCTCGAGCCAGTCATCCCCTGCTAAGGATCTTTAGTTTCCACAAAAATGGAACCATGAATATAAAGCTATAAAAAGGGCAACACTTCCCACACGGTCCAGCTGATATGTGTGCAAGTATCTTGTGCAAGCTCATTTCTAACTCACTAAACTACAATGTAATATAAAAATACATGAAATGAGCTTCCAAGATGTGTATTCTCAGCATTTATTTAATAAACTGCAGATCTCTGGATATCTCTTCTGGATGGTCTGGAGGTGTCTTCAATAAACAGACCCAGAGTTGGCTCTTCCTCTGCTCAAAAGATCTCTTGTTAATTTGACCGGAGATCAATAAAATCCAGCAGGCTACACAGTGACAGCGATAACAGTCGACTCTTCATAAAAACAGATTCTCGCTGAGCAGAGCCATGTAGAGTTAAACATTCACAGACCTGTTGAATCTCATCTCTCGTCTTTCCTCCCTGACGGCTTGGCTAAGGCTGTAGCGACGCTGGGGGGCGGGAGAGTCCTCCTCCGCCTCCTCCTCTCCCCCCTCCTCCCCCACCATTTTCTCCTCAAACGCCTGGATCTTCACCTGCAGGCGCTGCTCTGATCCTCCACCTCCCCCTCCTCCACCTCCTGGACAAGATGCACAGGGAGACGGCATGCACGCCTCGTCCGCCCTGTAACACACACACACACACACACATACAGGACAAAAGGTTGTATTAGAGGTGATGGGCACGTGAGTTGAGGCTGGAGAGACACATTTGGATGGACTGCCGCAGCCTCTCCCTCCCCTTCTGGCTAGATTTCCTGTAATTCTCGGCTTTTCGCGATGACCGGCTCTCACCCCACGTGTCCCCTCTCTCCCTCTTTGGCTGGCTACATCTCACCTTCTCACCCCTCTCTCAGGCTTTGTTTTTCTTTGTCCCTCACTATAGTGCCTGTCTCCTCTATTTGTCACTCTAACTCGAACTAATTATCCACTCCATTCCTCTCTCTTTCTTTCTGTCCATATTGGTTTTTCCACAAGTGGCCTTTATAACTTCATTAAACAGTCCACTTGTTTGCTAAAAGAGGACTTCCAGCTACCCCGTTGTTGTTTTTCTTGTGTCCTCACCCCCTGTACTTTCACTAATAAACCACCCAGCTTCTCTCAATCTCTCATTCCCTCTATCTTTTTCTTTTTTTTTTTTCCAGAGTACCCCAAGCAAAGTGTTTGGAAGCCTCCAATCCTGCACACAATGTTTTTATTTCAGAGAAAACTCTGCATGTCATTCCCACACTGCAGCCAGATGAATCCCAGTCAACTTATGTGCATTCATGCAAACATAAAGCAGTTAAATGAAAGTCATTGGAGGACACAGTTGGATATAAAGAATCGCAAAGAAAAAAACATTTGAATGTCCTTGAAATAACGGTGTGTTGTTACAGCCCTACACTTTTAGTGCCACAAATGAGTTGAACGTGTTGGCTCAACATGTGTACTCTCTTGGCTTTTTGCAAGTTTCTTGACTGCTTTCTGTGACACACAGATAAATCAGCCACTATACTTTGTGTTCATGTGGAACGGGGATCAATACTGAAAATGTTGTTTTGTTAATAGTGATTTCATTGCTCCTCAGTCTGTCAAATTCTGCATTTCCATTTAATGACCACTATTTAAAGATCCAGTGCGTAAGATTTAGGGGCTATATTTACAGGGCATGGCAGAATGGAATATTACACACATAAGTATGTTTTCATTAGTGTGTAATCACCTGAAAATAAGAATCGTTACATTAATGTTTTTGTTACCTTAGAATGAGACATTTATATCTACAGACACGTCTTCTTTCACAGAACCTGCTATGTTGAACGACAACGTTTCTACAGTAGCCCAGACCGAACAGACTAAAAACACACTTAAATATTCGCCTTAAATAAATCACCTTTTAACGACTTGACCACAAAAGACCACAGGCGAAACAAAACAACATGGAAACAGAAAATACCTTTTCAGCGCTGTTAAAACGATTTTGAGCAAACTATCAATTGTATCACTTGAAGGAGTATCACAGCTTATACAAGCACCAATAAAAATGAGTGAAAACACTTGTCAACATTGGTAACGGATCTCTTTTGGTTACAAACTACTTGTTGCAGCGTTGTAGTTCTGTGCAATGCTTATACAAAACATGAAACCTCCATTTAAATATCATACTGCTTCGCACTTCAAGTGTGTCATATGATTTGTTCATCCTTAAACCTAGTGATATAGTGTACATACAGTGATATACAGCTATACCTACTTATTTTTCAGTCCGTATTGGGTATACAAACTTCTAAATCAAATTTAGATGAGTAGATAGAGGGAGGAATCCTTTGCTCAGGTGATCTATTATGTAAGACTGATCTCACATGTCACTGTTTAGAACACAGAGTGTTTATGCTTTGCTGGATGGACCTCTTTAAAAAAAAAAATGAGGCTTAAATTAAGAATACTTTTCCAGGCACCACTACACTACTGCTTGAACCCATTTAACATAATAGTCCGACAGGTTAGGAAATACTGAATGCATTTTTGCTTTCTTGACAGGAGTTAAATTCATCCATCCATCCATCATCTGCAACCTCTTATCCTCATCAGGGTCACAGTGGGGTTGGAGCCTATCCTATATGACTTCGGGTGAGAGGCCGGGTACACCCAGAGCAAGTCGCCAGCTCGTCACAGGGCAAGAGTTAGATGAGAACATGAATACCGCTCTCACACATGTATGTTACATATGAAGCTGCAGCCAGCAGCTCATCTGCTCAGATAAATTGGCCTTCACACCCACCAGAGTTATGTGTTGGAACTTTTTTGTTTGAAAGAAAAACTTGACATTAGTCTGGCAACGAGAGCATGTGGGTGCATTTAAGGGTATTTTGGAAAGATTAACGAGAGAGAAAAAAACAAAAACATATGAGTAAAACACAGCCTGTCAGTCCTAATAAACGCGCCTCTCTAACCTGCAGTGCACGGCCGTGCTCTCCTCCAGTCTTCTCCCGAGCAGTCTGGCTATGGCAGTGAACGAGTTGCTCATTCTGTAGATGTCTTTCCCGCAACCTCCCAGTAAAGACGGATAACGATCAGTCAGAGCTCTGATCTCCAGCAGCAGCGTGTGATGAAAGCTGTGCTCCATGCTGCCCAGAAGGGACACCAGGTAGATCAACGAGCTGTGAGCATGAGTCTGGACAAAGCAGATAACAGAGACAGAGACAAGATGTTCAAATCAAATCTAGAGTCGATCCATCCTGTCATAAAACTAAAGGATGAAAGATATCACTTTGTTTTATTGCACACCCAGTTTAATGATTGTTCTAATATTATAGGTTGTTTCTGCGTGACCTGAGTGATTTTTCACTACATGTGTTTTGGTGAACAAATTTGCCAGCACATTCATTTTACACTTCCAAGCAGTTTGGGGGGCTTTGTGTAACTTTTGTTCCCAAAACACGGCAAACAAGAATAAATAAGAACACATGCTTTTGGCTCTCAGCAAACTTAGAAAAATATAAACAACGTTCATTCCCAAATGGATCTACTTTCCTCACTGGCCTTTGTAACAATATACACATATACACATTTCATCATTCACAGCCTGCTTTTTGTGGAAACTGTATCCAGACTGTGTGCACCATGCTCACCTTTGACATAGAACAATACTTAAAGCCTCTCTTATGCATATTTGTTGTATTCTCAAAGGAACAGCCATACTGCTCTCTTCTATGTGTTTCCTGTAATGTACAATATTGTCAATACAGTCCTGCAAATAACACGTACACTTTCATTTAAAACTGCAAGGGTTGTATCCCTGCCCACTTTGGATGCTAACCCATTATTTAACCAGAAACACACGTTTTAAAGTGGTGTAAACCAGTCAACACAGAAATCACTGTGATAATAGATGAACTAAGGTGACATGATTTAGTAACAGCTCTCTTGCTGTGTTTTAAAGAAGAACCAAAGCCAACAAGGTCCCCATCTGTAGACAAAAACAAAAACAGGATTCTTTTTTTAAAACTCTCTACGCTTGTAAAACCCTCACACACCTTGGACTAAAAGAACTCTGACCTGAGAGACAAACTCATTGATCCACTGAGCCACACGGAGCTTACAGCGCTCCAGCACACCTTGTAACGAGGAGAGAAGAATGCAGTTACTGCGCGGTTTGGGCACGTTTCACAAGCACACAGTGTAGGATGCTAAATTTATATGTGGATGTTAAAAACTACCAGAAAAGGGAGAACTTGACTTTATACTGTTACATCATGCCAAAGTAGGTATTTAGGAGTTTGTGAGCTCCAGAAACAGGAGCGTGTCTGGGCTGCAGGTACGGAATCTTTACTAGGATGCACGTTACTTCTGCACCACGGTTCAGGTTTTTATTGTTGTGATGATATTACTTGTTAAGGACTTGCTACAGCACTTCCAAACATTACAGCATTACAAGCAGAACTTGCATCATTTACAGTTTAAAAGTGAGACTTGCCAGATCAAATGAAGCCCCCCTTAATCACCAAACATGACAGCTCGTGTTTAATTGTGTGGAAAATGCACTTGGCCTTGATTTGATGTCCAACACATCACTGGTTTAACTCATGACTCTTATGTCAGACTCTTTAAAAAGAGGACAATAACAGGAAGTTTTTGGAAAAGCAAAAACTGTTGTATTTAATTATAACTGTTCATGTTATCCAAAGAAAATATGGCTGCGTTACAGATGTTGTTCTAAAGTAACAGGACAGATACAGATCTGGAGACAGCAATCGGTTCTTTCTGCCTCATGTGTACAAAACGCATGCATAAATACATCCTCTGCGAAAGAAACAACTTGGCCCATTAATTTCCATCAACAGTGGGAGCCAATTTCTTCTGGCAGTAGCACACGTGTGCAACAGATATCTGTTAATTTAAACATTGAATGATTGAAAGAAAACACAACATCAAGCCAGATCCTTTCTCTCCTTACTTCCTTCTTTCCTTCGGTCACTTAATTTACCCTGATTGTCCATCAGCACGCTGATCTATCTGCTTCCTTCGGAGATGCAGTGTGGCACACAAACGCTAACTTCTCTCACTAACAAGTCCCTCAGAGATTCTGCTGTGTGCATAATTTTTCTTCCCAGAGTGCATTAATTATTCATAACCATGATTAAATAAGTATATAAAAGGAGAGATGAATTTATCTTTGTAATCTCAACGGGGTTACTGTGAGGACTTTAAACAAAGTGCATCAAAAGTAATATTCCCTCAGCACAGCAACATCATGCTTCCCCGAGCAAAGCTTGATGTTTGCAGTTCATTTAATGCCTTTTGTTAATAACTAAACGAAGAGCAAAGTTCCACCAAAAGTTCATCCAAGTACGCCCGTTACTTCTGCATACTGTATGTCCTACTGCACCCTTGTTACTGGTTTGTACAGCTAGTGTCTGCACTGGCATTACCAGTATTAAGAGCTATGATTCACGTCTTTACAGTTTTTAAATCATGCATGAGGACTAGGTCATGTTCAGTCTCTATGCCAGTCGTTCCCAACCTTTTTGGCGCATGGTCCTTTAAAGCAAAGCTAACTTGAGACCCCTTTATGAACGTTTTTCATTTTTATGAGGTATGAGCAAAGAGTTATTTTTACCTTTAAATTGTTATTCTGAACCCGTTTTATGGGCCTTATGGGGTAAAACTACCTAGTATTTCATAAAATCCTGGAATATAATCATCTAGCTCAATCTTATTTTACCTCTCTGGGTCCACGACTCCTGGGTTGGGAACCACTACTTTGTTTTCTAACAAAGAGAGTGTCCGTTTATTAATTGAAACTGTATTATGCTATATAATCTTCAGTTTGCCTAATACAATGATGGGAAACTATAACCTGTATGAAGCAGTCCAACAGTAGTTTAGATTTTGATGAGGACAAGAGTTAAATTGTTTGAGTGTTGACTCAGTTCTATATTTTGGGACTGTCTACCGTGTGCTGATGTTGTGTTGGACCGTATGACTGATGATGAAATAACATAGAAAGAAAATAAAAATAAGACAGATGCAGACTTGGCCATCAAATTCAATCCACATATTTCTGAGACAGCCTTAAAATATACATGTAAACAAGCTTAGTCTTATAAAACTTGGATGCACTGAGAGACAGTTGGCTTGGACAGCATTACAGTGTACAGGGGCTTCTTTCTCTCAGTGTACATTGATGAATGTATACAGATATAACAAGCAATAAGTCCAGAAACACAATATAGACTAACTCCCTCCAGGAGGTAAAAGAAGCCAAAGAGAGTATTGTGCAATGCTGTTTCAATCAAGTACAAATGCATCCCAGTGAGAAAGTGTTTGTGTGTGTGTGTGTGTATGCGTGCGTGTATGAGTGTGTGTGTGTGTGTGTGTAGGGCACAAACACAAACCCACAGGAGGTACTCTCCACTGCCATCACCAGGAGGCCTCTGTGGAGGCACTTCCCAGAAAAACATGGGTTATTTTCCAAATGGTTCCAATGTGAAGAAAGACAGGACACTGAGGTCTGTGTGTGTGTTTGATTGAGTGTGTGAGCGTGCATTTGTGTCTGTGCTGAAGCTGGGTTGGCAGGTTCTTCCATGAAAAAGATTGTGGAGTAAGGGAGCTTTTGGAGGAGAGGTTGCCCTTGAGTAATAGAAAACTTTTATTATGGTTTCCAGCTCCGTGATCTCTGTGTGTATGTGTGCGTGGAGGGGCACACATAATCTAAAGACAGCCATGCCATATTTCCCCCCTTTGGTAAATTTCCCTAAATTGACGTTAAACTGCCTTAAATGGACCCAGAGGAAAAAAGCGAGTGGGAGCTCTCACCGTGTCCTGCTGTCACCTTCATCACTCTGCACACACACACACATTGCAATGTATGACTGTAATGGGTGACTTCATCCCGACCATCATTACACAGTGTTGCATTGACAATCATGTATTACCTACTTCTGCACAACACAAGTTGATACAATTATCTCATGCACTGTATATCCATATTTCAGCCTCGCCCCAGAGGCCTCTCAGTGCGAATCTTATGGAGGCTAATCCAAATGTTATTTTCTTGTTATCCGCAGCAGTTTGCATCAAGGTATTTTGATGATTTCACAAGTGTTTACTGTCTGTCATCCTTATCTGGGAGGAGAACACTTTTGCGTAAATTCAGTGTTTCCACAATCTGAGCCCAGCTTTTCAGAAACAAAACAACAAACTGTTCTCTTCTTGCTTCTTTCTGTACACTAAAGCCACAAATTCTGTTTTTGAGGATCTTGTCAATATCATCACATTTTCTGTTTGACACAACTGTTAACAAACAGTTAGCATTAGATTAGGTTCAGACAGAAGACGAACGGCTTCTACAGTGATGAAGGATGAAGAGTGTGAGTTTCTGGAAAAAACTGGGCAAATTATTTAGGAATACTGTGTTAGTGGTTCCCTCACAGCGTTCAGTTCAACGTTCGACATGCGTGGGTTCTCTCCAGGTACTCCAGCTTCCTGGCAGGCAAAATGCTCTGCTTCTGAGACTCCCGGTAGAATATGAGGAGAACCGACCAAAACAGTGTCACGGCCATAACATCACAGAGCCGAGCCCGGTGGGATCCAGGACATAAGCGGTCATGGGAAATGGATGGTTGGATTTAAATGTCGGTTTCACTCCAGGCAGAGGTGTTCTCATCCTGGGTGAAGGATATCCACCCATCACAAAAAAAACCTTGGAAGATTCAAACCACTTCCTTTGTGACCACATCATGGAGTGTACAGAGTGCCGAGGTCACATATGGAGACAATGTTAAACATACTTACCCGATGAGTGTGTCATTGGTATATAGAATATGTTATATGACTATACACTATACATCCTCTGGTGTATGTCTTGTATCATCCTTTGTATTACCTTAACATCAAGTCTTGTGTCCTTGTAGATTTGCAAGCATTAATTATGTTTTTTGAAGCTTGGCCAACTTCTGATCTAATGATCTGAACCACTTTCAAATGGGAAGGAAATCAAAAACAAAAGAATTATAAGTGTCATTTTAAACAGTCAGATGTAAGAGACTACAGCGTAAGAGTCTATAGCTACTACAGCAGCTCTGTGAGGCTATAACCTGCACAGCAGGGCTCTGAGATAAAAGCAAACATTACATAAAGTGCTAATATCCTTTACGATAATGACACTAACATGCTAATGTTTAGTTTTAATGTTTAGCACTCTAATTTGCTTGTGTATGTTTGCGACACCAATATCATTCCCTCTTCTTCCAGTCAGCAGTGATGCCACCTTGCAGTTTGCTCCAGTTGTTTAAGCTTAATTAACCTGTAATCAGCAGCTCAAGTGTTTTTGGGGAGAAGCCCAGTGGTCAGAAGAAGAGCTATTAGGGGCAGACGAGCGGCCAAGACTGCAGGGCAGCCAAGTGTTTAACCCATGGGTCGGCCAAAATGAGGCTCATGGGGCAAATTTGGGGTAGGCTAAATTTGACGGCCCATTGTAAGTCTTCCAAATATGTATATTAGTAGCAACAGTTACAGCATTTTGAGAAGTGAATACTGTGAATAGCAAATACGTCTACACAATAGGAAGCTGTAAGGAAGCTGAAACAATCTCAGCTGAAAATTCAGTTAAGATTTTCTCATTTTTATATTTTTCACAACACAACAACTTCAACTTAATGTTCCCTTAAATTGCATCACTGCTAACAGAGCTGTTCAAGTGTTCTTTCGATTCGATTTTTTTCCCCTCCCCCCCACCAGGATAGCAGTTTGTTTCTTCATCTCTATAGAGAGACAGAGCTCTCTCGAAGGAGTGAGCATGTGTTTGTTTAGGACGCGCACTGCAGATGAACACCGATGTAGGTGTTAGACAGCAGTCACAAACTCCAGATCTGCCTGGCTTGTCCGGTGTGAGAATGTGTGGGTTTTATTCTTGGCAGGACAACAGAGAAAGAGTCATGTGAGAGTGCAGCCAATTCCTCCCGACTCATTAAAATAATCACTCCTGCATGTTTCATTGTGTGTGTGAGTATGTGTGTGTGTGAATACCCACTGCCAAGCAGTCTTAAGGTGAATCAATAGTGGTATTTCCATGCCATTTTTACATGAATGTGTGTGTGTGTTTTTTGCAGACTGCCTTTGTTTACAACAAACAGCCAATACATTGAAAAGCAACACACACCACCTGCATGTGATTTTGTGTGTTTCTGTGCTAAAATGCTCAGAGAAAGTCTGATTTCAAGTAACTCCATTTTTCCTATTCCTCTTTCCTTCAGACTCTTTCTTTTTCACCTTGTCTCTTTATCTGACTTCATCTGATTTTGTTAATAATTGTGTAGTAACCTTTGTGCCGTGGAGCAAATGTGCAGGCATGACCGCTTTCAGACGCTGTTTTCTGACAGCTTTGCACCTACATGAAGTGCATATAATTACTTAAGTCTGGGAATAATTGCAACATTTTCTTCATTCAGACACGGGAAAATTTCATTTGTTTTCATTTCAGTCTGAACACACCAGAAGTACTCAAACACATACCTTCACTAACTTAGTCAAATCGAAATGACTGTTGCAAACAACTGTAAACTTGTTCATTTGTGTTTTGAGTGTGTGTGTGTGCGTTCATACCTCGCTGATGATACCCACTGCACCGTGGATTTTGGCTACGTGACCAAGGAGAGTAAGACATTGCTGTCCCACAATCCTCAGAGCTGGCAGAAAGCTGACCAGGGAGGAAGGGCTAGCCTGTGACACGTCCACGAGCGCGCCCAGTAGGGCCTCAGTTAGTGATTGGTCTTCTAGGTAACTGACTAGTGTGGGCACCTGAGGGCTCAGAATCTATGAGGGTGAGAATAAACACAGATGGAGAGGAAAGAGAGTTAAAGGATTCTTCATTATTCTTGATTAAACGGCTCACTGACAAACACCGCCACACAAAGGCTTGAGGTGTCTTTAATTAAGACTGGAGGTGAGAGGAGTGACCTTGGAACGTGATGAAACAACTGGTGACCAATAACAAACAAAAGCTTGACGGTCTTCCTCCTCATTATCCGAACTAGTCACACTGGACTGCACTAGACTAGATCAGACTGACAATGCCCAACACTGCAGGCCCTCATGCTGCTACTATATGAGTCACTTGTTCTGAATTATATTAATAACAATATCTGTTCCTCAGGAACAAGATGTTTCACCCTAGATAATATTAACTTCCAGTAAGTGAATGTTGGGATGCGGAAGATTTGGTAACAATCGTGATGAATGCGGCCAGAATCACAACAGAAATATGTTGTGTGTCTGCGTGGGGGGTGGAAAATAGAATAACTCCAGATGGCTTGTTTTGTGTCTCACAAGTGTTTCGCATATGAGTTTTACCACCATGTGTTCTGTTTGCTGGTATGTGGTACTTTCCCCTCGTGCTGAACATCAGCAGCTCTGCACCAAAATATGTAGGATTAAGGGAATTCCTACTGAGATGTGTGTTCTCCTCATTTCCTCCCTTGTTACTCGCAGCCCCAGTGTATTTTCTTCTGCATACTGACACGAGAACATTACGGGATATAACAAAGGTCTGATTAAGCCTGACTGACTCATAGGCAGAGATGTTACAGAAACGTCACACACATACTTCATCGTGAGCCAAAGCCAAGTTAAATATAAATGTATGCCAAACAGCCTCAGTTCTGATTTAGTTGGATGGTGCTTTATTTTCAGATAACCCCACACTCTACTATTGTAACTACCTCATCATCATTTTGAATAATAGGTGTCTTAATTAGATGTTTCTGGGCCATGGCTTCTTTTTACAGTTATTTCAAAATTGACAGACATTGTGCCAAGAAAAAGTCTTTAAAGTGTTTAACTTAATATACTTAATATAGTTTGTATTAAGATCCCTGGGAAAGCGATAGTGGTATGAGTGGAGTAATTTATTTTGGCACGTGAAGTTACCCATGTTGTGTTTCATTTCTAGCGCAAAACACTCACAAGTGGATGTTGCTCGGCAACCATTTGAATGAGTCTGATCAGGTGTTGTTGCTCTGGGGAGTCCAGCTGCGACATCATCGCAGTGAGGTTGCCGAGGTGACAGTGGATGGTATCTGGTTGTCTGGGGTAGACTGAGGGCAACACCCGCAAGAGCATGTGGTTACCTGCCAGAGAGAGAGAGAGAGAGAGAGATGCTTTGAGGAAGCCACCACATTTTGGGGGTCTTTTTGGAGGCTGTTTAAACTTTTATTGGATAATGACAGCTTCAACCAGACAGGAAAGGGGACGACACGCAGCAGCCATGGGTTGGAATCGAAACCACGGCTGTTGTGGTAAGGACTTAGTACATGGGTGCGCGCTCTACGAGGTGAGCTACGAGGGTGGCCCACACTGAAAATGTTTCAAATAAAACTTGAAGACCACCATGTGGACATCAAAGAGGGCCCCCATAGAAAACTGCAATTAGAGAAAAAGGTTCTGTGTCCAGTGTAAACTGTAAAAGCAGAGACAAACGTCCATTGTCTGATAAAAAAAAGCCCCAAATATGAACAATTTCAAACTCAATCCCAAGTGTCTTATTCTTTCCTCATCTTTCAAAAGAAGAGCTTATTCAAACTCTGCTGGGTGAAACAGTCCATGTGCCAAAACTAGCAGGAGACAGAATAAGACATGCTTTTATCACAGTATTTATATATGTTTCTATTCATTTTTATATACTGTAATGCACTAAATAATTACTGGCTGCTACCACAAACTAATCATGAAGGTTATAATGTACAGTTTTTCTTGTTTCACAGGGGTGTTAATTCAACTTGATGATCGCTGAGATCGACAATGATCGACAGGTGTTTCTGTTATTTTGTCCACCTCGTTTATATCATTAGGTGTACACTGAATATCAAAACACATCATCTAAACGGGAGGATTTAGAACAGAACTGCATTTAGCTGGTCTGCCTTAATGTTCGTCTTCCCTCAGGCTTGAACACGTAGGCGATTGTCTCACTGCTTCTCCAACAGATCTCAACTTGATTGACTGCTATTGAAATACTACCAAGAGATTGTGGTGTAGCCGATCATTTTCTGTGACTGTAACATCTGAGTTCAGTAATTCAATTTTTATCCTTTTCCTGTCAATATTTCTTCAGTGATGTTGACGCAGGAAAAACCAAAGTCAGTGCTGACGCATGGGTGGACATAAAGGCATTTAAAAACCAGCACACAGCCCAACAAAACCCGCAACATTACACAACTGCACTTGACTCACGTATGCAACATCTTTAAATGATTCACATCGCTGAACAAAGACTCTTGTTTTCCAATGGTAAGTTCATTATTGGTGACATTTCAAACAAAGGCTTTTGTATCCTACAGACAGACAAACGCCAGAGAATAAAAGATACTGCAGATTTGATGTTTAACAACAATTCTTATAAAAATTGTATGGGATAGAGGTCTATGCCACAGAGAATGCAGGATTTAAACCATAGACAAATTATATGCGGTGCTGATGTTTGGGAATTTACTCTAACAGTTTGTTAAAGTTTCAGTGTCTGCAGGACAGATGGGAACGCTGAGTGAACAAAGATGGTCCGACAAGTGCAGAAAGAGAGAAGAATAGACTGATGTTTAAAGGATGAAGCAATGAACACTTGCAATATAACAAACAGCTTGATTGTGAGAACAATGCAATTCCACAATTCTTGGGATAGAAAAGTTTCAGGTTCCATGTGATGTTCAAATTAAATTAGACTGGATGAACATCATTTATTAATGGTGGACTGTTTACATGTGCTGCAAGAGGAATTATTAAGGGAGAATACGTGTGTATATTGCTGCTATTAATAAAACTTTAATTTCTCTAAAGAACCTGCTGAGATGTCCTGGTTGATGTTATTCCAACTCACTGGTCCAATTTATTGTTTTCATTTGAGATGCTGTTTTACTATAAGTTTATTTACGTCAAATAAATCAATGTGAAATGCTAACATGTTGATGTTTAGTGGGTATGATGTATGGCCATGCAAAAGAAATGAAATAAGTAACAGTGGATTCGTCTTTGCTTTGATTTAACTTAGAGCAAAATTAGAGTGTTTATCTGTATTTATCATATCTACAGTATCTGTAGCGTTTATTGAGAACATCTGGTCCATAATATGTTGAACATTTGTCATATTTGATAAAATCTTACAGCAGCGACCTAAAAAAAATGGTTTCACACAAGAGGTGTTCCACAGCTATAAATCACTTTAACCACAGGTTTAATCCTGGAGCACATGCCTTGTTATGATCGACAGAAAGGTCCCGCTGTTCTGTACTGTTCTTTGCAGAGGCACGGGCAGAGGAGGAGAAGAAGAGCGCACATAAATATCTCGATGATGGTCACGGGTTCTTTTTATGTCCGTTTCTCTTCCCTTTAATCATAGATCATATTGTATGGCATCGCACACACGCACACCTCGCTACACGACACAAATCATCATAAATATGGACAGATATAGTACATGTACAGAAAGAGAGAGCTGGTAATAACCATAAAGCTGAGGTTGTAGCATATACAGTTCTGTTCAGAGGAATGTTAAAAGGCAGGAGGAGACGAGAGTCTGCACAGAGACACACTGAAGAGGATTTATAGAGCATATCAGTTCTCTGCACACACCTGAACATACAAGCAGGACATGTGACAACCTGCCTTGATTAAATATACTCTCTTGATCATTGACTAAATATACGCTTATTGACACATTTAATTTGGTGACACCACCTTATTTTACTCCCACTGCATCTCCCCCCAGCTTGTGTTTGTGTACACAGTATCTGACCTTCATACCTTCATTCCAGCACACACCCAACCCATTATCATGGCTTACAAATCTCAATAAAATATCCTGTATTGACCTTTGGTTCGGCACACAAAGGCGACATTTTTGAAAAGCCCCTCGGACATTTTCCAAGAAAACTGCGATCTGACAAACAATAGTTTGTCAGATCAGTTAGTTCTCAGTTTTTCTTGCTGTGCTGTGTTTTCCAAATGTCACATTAAAATCCCAACATGAGTCACAAAAGAAAATGATCAATTCTGGAGAGACGCTTAACTTTTAAAAATTGCTTCAATCCAGTTATTGGCTATTGCACAGTAATATTCTTTCTTAGTCCCTATTATATTAAAATGTCTGTGCAAAATACTTCCAGGAAGCCCCTAAGAGGGCACTAAAACCGTTTGAGTCATGGGAAAAATGATTTTCAGTGTCTTTGTTGTAGATATGACTGTGGTAGGAAGCCATTATAACCAAAAGCAACGACAGAACCATAAACCGAAGGTATCACTAACAGTCCAGGGACCGGTGCATTTAAATCAAAGTAACTTGAACATGCATATTTCAATGCTGTACCTATTAAGACATTTTAGTCCCCATAGTCAGTGAGACCAAAGCCAAAGCAGATCAAGATACTTATATGACTGAAGAGCAAAAACAACTTAGCTGGATTTCCTACATTAGGCTATCAAAAAGGGATTATAAAAATGTCAACAGAAATTTTTAAAAGGCAAACAAAAAAGCAAGTGTACAAACGCTTAAAATGTTTGCTGGGGTAGATTGTTTCATTCTGAAGTAATCTTTCAATTAATTTCTCAATTTCAGTCTTGAAAAAAAGTCTACAACCATGCTAGTGGCAGTGTGAGGGTTTGATATAAATGAAATGCTAACATGCTCACTATGACAGCGCTAACACACTTATGTTAAGTTCTGCCAACATTTACTGATTAGCAATACACACAAAAACTTAGTACTAGTAGTATTTTTTGTCATAAATTAAAATATTGCACAAAATGGTTTTATCATATCAGATTTATCATATGGGAAACATGAATGTCTGTACCAAATTTTGCGCAATAATTGTTTTATATATTTCTGTCTGGACCAAATTGGCGGACCAACAGACAGACAATACCAGAAAACCATTTAGGAATATATATATTTTTTGGACCATTTTGTGTGTTCAAACAGGACCAAAATTGACGCATCAATTAATCAACTATTTTTGCAGGTCTGTTTTGGACAAAGGCATTCCACATATCCATATCCATTAATATCAAACCATGTACATCCTGCCAAAGGAAACTCCTAAACACTCAACCTCTCTACAAGTGAGATTACTGTACTGGACAAAAATGTAGAGATCAGCACAAACGATATCCAGAGGGATGTTTCTGGATATTTTTACGACTTAAACGTGTTTTCTGTAGCTTCCAACACTCATTTTGTGTATGCATGTCCCGAAAGTCATATATCACGCAGCTCAAATAACCTCAGGTGGGCGTAGGCGGGGATAGACTGTCAAATCAAAATGTAAGAGACAGGAGTCAAACCTCTCCCTGCGAGCCCATATCTTTAGGATTCTGTGCATTTTTGCTTCGTGAGCAAACCCCCTGCAACACTATATAAATAATTTAAAGCATTCAGGACCATATGAGACATGACTACGCAGCTGGAAGCGATCCAGTCAGCAGAGCGCAAAGAAAGACATGTTTTCATCACGTGTACACATGACTCAAAATGTTTCATGCATAAAGATATTTTACATCTAAATCATAAAGTGTGTGCCATAGCAGCAGACCATATGTGCACCAGTTCACAGATCTATATCCATAAACATCACAGATACTCTCTCGTGCAAAGTTTAAACTCAATGACCACCATACCCTTTCACCTACATAGCTTCACCCAAACACACTGTCTCCGCCTGTCTATCAAAGACAAAATAAAATGCCCCGTCCTCTCTGACTTCATTACATATCATTACTACAGAAGTCACAGTGATGCTTCCAGACTCTGACAAGTCCCAAACAGGCTCACCACTTCTTTCATTAACTCCTGAGTCAGCAGTGCTTACGTGCAGCTTGAGGTGACACATTTGCAAGCTTGATAAAATTCTGAAATCCCCTGGTGTTAAGTCAATTTAATTACATAAGCAACAATGTAAGAACATTTTCTGAACAGATTTTTTTTTTTACCATTAAATAAGATTTTAAATCATTTTGATACATGTAATCAGGACTCTGCGCCCTGTACATCTGTTCTTGCACAATGTAACTTTGGACACCTGGGAGAGGTGCATGACATTTTAGGGCAGCCGGGCTGTTGAAACTGTGATCTCAGAGCACCTGGGGGGTTTTAGTATTTGTACCACAGGCATTTTGGACTACAGTGAAGAGGAGGTTTTCAGGCCCGGGGTGGGGGATAATACAGACAAATAAAGAGAATAAAGTCGGTGGGCAGGCAACAGTACTGGGCTCAGCAGAGGCAGAGCATGGCAGAGGTGAAGGCACCCAAAGAGGACATCGATAAAGGACGCTAAAAAGAGAAAAAGAGAGTGACCGAGCGAGAAGCCACTGGACATCAGTAAATCTGAGACTGTCTTATAGTCTTTGGTCAGACTCAGGCTAAACTGGACTCAATGCTGTTGGACTAGTAAGTAATATTAGCTGGCTGCTACGTGTCGTTGCACTTGCTTGATGTTTAGAAAAGTTATTGACTCTAGTTATAGTATTGTAACTATAACAGGTTCATGTGTACAGCAGTCCATATTCATGACATTGGTATTGCAATGTTGCTTTAAGTTTTGGGAACAAGAGACAGGAAGCAGCTCTCAGTAACGGCAGACCTTTTTACAAATGTTAACAGGCCCAGTTAGCTCCGTAATATGAGAATTTATCAAACATGTTGACTGTTCACTGTGAAGGTTATTTCAATAAATCTAAAGATGTCAAATTCAAATGAGTTGTTGTAGCCATGCTGTGTCGTAACACTAAAGCCCCCCTACCACAACATGTGTAACATGTTGAATCGAATGCAATATCCATCTTAATAGTGACAGAATGATAAAATACACCCTTCGGAAAAATAATATGATTTAATGAGAATGCATACACAATGCACAAGACACAAACATGCATTCTACACGTGCACACACACACCGAAGTGATTTTTTTTCAGTGGCCTGTCAGAGAAACGTATGATGTCTTTCCAGGTGGCTAAATTCCCACCTCAGGTAGCAGTTCTAAATGTGGTAACATTTACACTGCTCACATGTACACACATGCAGTGCATGTAGCCAAATGTTTCATTTTCAATATCTAACTTTGAGCATATGATGTATGTCTGCCTCTCTCTATGATAAAGAATTACACCCTTGTCAGTTTTACACAGTTAGTGCAGGTCTTTTTAACTTTTATTGAATAACATGGATTACATTTAGCCTTTCTGTGCCAGCTAAAAATGTTTTTGTCCCCAATTCCCTTAACCATAAATGCAGCTCTCAGTCTAGTTTGTCATTTTCGTTCAAACACATAATTGTGCTGAAAGTTCTGAGTTTTTTTTCTCACAGACATTGCCACACAATGGTTGCAATTAGAACATTGTTTTTTCCTTGGGTGCCCAATATTCTTGCCTGAATTCAAGGAATTACCACTCAGTGGCTGCGTGATATACAGACTTGTATATCCAGACAATGTGGTATCAATTGAAAGATTAGAGGCCAGGTTTTCAGCAGATTTTCACCGCTTATTTCTGTGTTGAGTTATAAGGCACACGTCTGTCACCAGTCGCTCTATTCCAGAGTTTTTTTTTCAAAGTGTGCCTCCTGTCAAAGTTTGTAGTTTACTTACCTTAGTTTCACTCAATTTTTGGATAACTATTTAACACATACACGCTCTATAGCCTAATATTGCCGTCTGACATAACTTCAGACTAAACCAAATGGAGTAAAATTCCCTTAAACTTCTGTATCTCAGAATTGTCAAATCACATTTAGGCTTTTCCGTGTGATCTCCTTCCAATGACTGAATCTATTCCGTGTTGAACAGTGTGATTACACAGTCTTTCCATGAAACAAATCTTATTGTTGTCAGTGTGCACAGGAGTGTAAAAATAAACATGCTGACCATTGTGAAAGAACAGTAACTCACTGTAACGAATGGATTGAACACTGCCCTCTCTGGTTGAATGTTTCGAGTCTGTTCTACCTCTAACCACACCCAACAGTGATGTCATGGTGTACTGCCACACCCCAAAGTGCACTTCATCATAACAGTGCCCTGGAAGAATTTATCAGTCTCAATACTCACTAAGAATGAATGAATAAGAACCTGTTAGAGCTTGTAAGACCTGCAGTCGTACTGATTAGCTGTCACATTAGGTTAATAATTGCATTTAGATATTCAGGTGACATTTGAGTGTTTGGTGGATGTGTTGTTTTATTTGCCATTTGCAACTCTTGACAGTTGGCGCTCAGTCATGCTAGTAACTCAGTCCCAAACAAATCACTGCAGCAGCCCCAGGGAACATAAAAGCACATTTCTTTCCATTCATCATTTTTGTTTTTCTTTTTTTTTTTCAGAGAAAAACCGGACAGCAGAGGAAAACGCCGAAATAGGTGTAATGCACACTAGAAGGGTGCGGCGGAAAAGGAAATCTTGCAAAAGATTGCGTTGAGTTCTGCACCTTCCTTTGGAAAACAAAATGTAATTCATTTTGTGAAGCAGCTTTACTACTTTGCCCTTTTTTCCTCGCACAACTCCCTCTCTCTCTTTCTCTGCGACTATCTGAATGAAAAGGCTGTTCCACCCGTACACAGAGCGAACAAGTGTGTTTCTGTAGGTATCTGAGAGAAAACGGACACAATGAAAGAGAGACAGACAGAGAGATGGAAGGAGGGGGATGAGAGTGGGAGAAGGGGCAAATCCTAAAATCTCATGAGGAAGTCATTATTTCCATTCCCTTGAAAACCGGCACACATACACACACACGGATAAATACAGCCGTATACTAATGCCATACACATGCGCATACAGTGTATACATACAAATACACACATACACACAGGGTAAAGCTGACAAATAAATAAATAAACAGAGCAAAGCAAGAGAGAACAATAAACCCATTTAGAAAACCCTGATGTCTGGGATCCATTCAAACTTTCATCAACACACACACACACACACACACACACACACACACACACACACACAGACACACACACAGACACACACACAGACACACACACACACACACACACAGTCTCTGCATGGGGCAAGAAATCAGGAAAGTTTATGTTCTCTGCTTCTTCCCCCTTCCATTACCTCTCCCACCCCACCCCACCCCCTCTCTCTTGTGAGTCACAGGAGCTGCAGTTACATCTGATTACGACATACATGCGGCTACCTCCAACGATGCATTACTCACCTCCTCTCGTTGGCTGAAAAATTTGCCTCTTACATTTCTACACTTGTGACAGCCAAATGTTTTCACAAAAATGGAAATTCTGAGAATTCCTTTTCAACATTTCCTCAAAGGACATTCCTCACATGTCTGATTGTATCATTTTGTGTAATAACAGGGGTTTAAGCCTGGGTTCAGACCGGTGAGTGAAGTTAGTATAAGGATTAGTTTTAAGGTTGAAGAATTTGAAGAAAAAAAAAAAATCTCACTTTGCGGGGTTGCAAATTTTGTGAAATGGGTTCCTGGGGGCAACATTGCTGAAAATAAATAAGATGTGGTAAGACAACATGATCAAACAGATCAGAAAGCCATGTTAGCTC
The DNA here is from genome assembly GCA_014281875.1 of Nibea albiflora. Classification (NCBI taxonomy): domain Eukaryota; kingdom Metazoa; phylum Chordata; class Actinopteri; family Sciaenidae; genus Nibea; species Nibea albiflora. The sequence continues at coordinate 10,156,415 of CM024794.1, forward strand.
AAAGGATAAAATCATGGCAGAAACTGTAAACATATCACAGATTATACACATCCTGCTTCAACTTTTACTATCCGCTTATGTTTCTTGTCAGACTTTGTTGTAGAGATTTCCACATCTCAGCATTTACTGCGATGAGTTATTGTAACTGAGAGACTGGATTTATCCTTTAAGAATAACTAAGGTCTGCAGGTTTATGGATGAATACAGTAAATCAGTGAGGGGATCTCATAAGTAATGTGCAGTAATACAAATATATGTGTGCGTGGAGCCCAAGCAGCCCCAGCTTGTTTGAAGGGCTTCCTGGCAAAGGATTGCTCAGCATTTAACGAGAAAGGATGAGAAAAAGAATGGGAGGGAGAGAGGTGGGGAGTCATTAGGAGGGAGGAGGGACAAAAACTGTATGAGAGAGAGTGAAGGGTTGAAAAACAGAGTGGTGGACCTGCAGCGCTGTAGAAAGTGAGACTGACTGAGAGAGACGCAGCAGAGACACAGACGTACAACAGCCAACTTGACTGTAGTCTTCTCTCTCTCTCTCTCTCACACACACACACACACACACACAGGCAGACACAGACAAGCAGGTAGGCCAACCTGAGACTTACCAGACACACTCATTCGTCCTCATACACTTTCTCACACACTCAGCAGCAGCAGCAGCAGCACCAGCAGCATGTTCCGGTTGAGGCTCCCCCAGGCAGTGTACGTGCTGTCGGCGTGTGTCTGTTTGATTCTCGCATACGGGGAGGATGATATAGAGATCAACTTCGCCGACACCTACTACAATGAAATCACAGACGGGGACACACCAGAACGTAAGTGTTAAACTGTGCATGTGTGCGCGTGCTGGAACTTAAGATTTCTCTGATTAAGATTCTCAGATGGCCGTGGCTGTGATTTAATTCAATTCTCGGAGCGTGAAATTTGATTTCTTATATGATTCATGCACAGGGTTGTGTGAGAGGTGAGCTCAGGACATTAGATTTATTGTCCTTATATGTCACTGTCAGGACTGATTAAAGTACAAATCAGGATTAGCAGAGAAATGGAGGAGAGACAACGGAACAGCTGGGGTGTAGTTGTACTGTAGCTGCTTCATGGGTTGAAAAAAAGAGAGAGAGAAATTCAGTTGGAGCGCAAGTTGTTTAGGTTGGTGTGTTTGAATACATCTTTCAAGTGATCTGATGATTAATTTGTGTGATATCGCTGACTATGTTCCTGACCTTCTTATGGCAGATCAGGCTGTTCATTTTCATGCTCCATACGGTACGTTTTGAGTTTGTTTGTTGAGTACGTTGTGTTTCATGTGCTAAAAAGATAAGGCACAATAATCCTCGATTGATCCCCAGAGGAGGAATTCAGTTGTTGCAGCAGCACAAGGACAGAAGTAAGTTAATTAAAAGATAAATAAGAGGTTTATAAAACTAAAACTAGGCAGCAGGATAGAGTACACACAGAGATAGAGTACACAGTACGCAGGCTGTTGGCAGAGAGACACATTGTGAATGAGATGAGCAGTATCAAAGAATACGGTGTGCCAGGAAAGCAGAGGGCTTTTATTACAGCATGAATGAACGAGTATGAATCGCAGAAACTCTACAGTATATGACTATGAAGCTCTTCTCTCAGCTGGAAAGCATCGCTCCTTGTGACAGTGTGAACACGAAAGTGTTTGTGTGCCTGCTGTGTGTCCCACAGCTTCATTTAGTTTGTTGCTTTAAACCTGGCAGGAGGTATATTTGCCGCACCAACAGTAAAGAGGCAGCAAACTTTGCTGTGGGCGCAGCCTGAGATGTGATTTAACCTGACCAAAGGCAAAACAAAAGAAAAAAAAAAGAGTGGCTTGAACAAATGACTGTGAATAGTAAAATACAAGCAGATGAATTGCAGCACTGAAGGATCGTTTCCGCTGGCCAAAGCAAGAAAAGGTGGGCGCAAAGGAGGACAAAGAGACAACACAAAAATAATTGGCTTGCTGGACTAGGAAGATGAAGATGAAGTGAAATCATGTGAGTTCAGTGCAGTTTGTAAGCAGGTGTGAGGGGAAGGAGAGAGGTGAAAGCCTGGAGGGAGGCACAGATCATCGCCTCTGACGCGCTAAAATCTTTCAGTCCCGGAGTGGAATCTGAATTAATGAGAACAAAATGTGAAAGCTCGTGACAGAGTGTGTTTTGAAATGAAAAATGACATGTGGCAACGTTAACCCAGACTGTTGGCAAAAGGGAGGCACCAGTTATACTTCTACTCCCCTGAGCGAGGCACCGATCTTCCTCAAAAATAAGTAGTAACCAATTCAAAATAAAGTGCAGTAGCAGATATGGCTTTATAGGACCTAAAATTCTGTGGCGAAAAAGTACCTGAAAGGGTCAAGCTACCAAGCTAAGGTCATTTTACACTCCACTTACTCTCAGATCCATCAACATCCCTTATAACCTCCTGACAGACCTGCGTTTTGTAAGTCAGAGGGAACAGAGTGCATGAACCTTCTGCCTAATTAACTTTGAACCTTGTGGACAGGCAGCCAAAACAAACCCTGCACTCCTGTGATAATGCCCCTCTTGAAGACATTTGCAGGTATAAACAGTGAGAGACTTTAATCAGAACAGTGTGTCTGACACATATTCTCACACCTGGATTGTTTTATCCTCTTTTTTTTCTCTAGGTCTCCATCTGCTGTTGTTATCTCTCCTCTCTAATCTCAGCAGGTTTCCCTTTCCTTCTCAGTGTAAAAAGAAACTTTCCTTCCTCCTTTCTGCTCTTTCGTGCAGGAGGCCAGAGGATCCGACAGGAAAAGCAAAGTGGTTTATGAGTCAATTGTCCTCTCTCACGCTCTTACCGCCCACCTCAACATCCCCACTTCCTCTTTTGTCCCCACCTGTACTCTCTTCATTGTACCTGCTGTTCATCTAACTAAATTAACGGTTTGACTAAACAAGACATCCTCATCCGGCAGCATGCACAGTTTTCTTCTCTTCAAGCAGACTTAAACATAATTTCCTTTTCTGTCTGTCTACTTACAACTATAGCCTTAAAGATCCTGTCAAAGCTGGAAAGATTATAGTCTTTTCAACTGAGCAGATTTGATATATTCGCTGCTTTCCGCACCTGCCACGGCATCTTGTAAATAAACATACCGAGTAAGCAACATTTTAAAACTCAAGACAAATTCAATTTTCCATCAGTCAACAGAGGAGGGCTTAAGAACTTTTAGTACTGGACCTTTGTCAGGCAGACATGCACTTTAAAACCCACCGAACCTGATAGCAACAGCTTGAATCAAAATGTGTACTATTTTTGTGTATTCAGGCCCACAGTGTCAGACTAAATGAAAGGAAATCCTCCTCGTCATACATGTTCCATCTTCTCTCGGATATCTAATGATACATTTTCTGTCCGCCTTTTTCCCGTCCTTCTCTCCAGCCACACCGAGCCCGGCCCCCTGCAACGCTCAAGACCTGACCAAATGGGACAAAATCTTCTCGATGCTGGAGAACAGTCAGATGAGGGAGAACATGCTGCTTCAGTACGCGGATGACATCATCAAGGTGGAGATGGGGTCACTGCGTGAAGAGCTGCTTAGGTTAGTTGGACGAGGGGATCAGAGGCCCAAGTGATTATGAATGTTAAGATAAAAATGTGATCCTGAATTCATCTAGTGAATTATTATTTCAATATTTTTATGAATGAACTGGGAGGCAAAATTGATTTCCGGTGCTAAATGAGCATTGGCGTGTTTTGCTAGTTGAGAAGGCTGGAATTTTTCTCATTGGTTCTTTCGATCAGGTTTATAGCCCAGTACGGTGGCTCCTGTGGAGCTGCAGTTGAGACAGCAGGAAGAAGGATGGCCGTGCAGCTGGACAGCCGCCTCAGAGAAACCCTGGAGCGCCTCATACTCAGAGATCAGTCTTCTGCTGCAGCTGCTGGGAATTCTGCAGACCTGGAGATGATGCTACAGCAGCTCCTCAGCGCTGCACGAACACAAGCTTCCCGACTTGCCAAGTTGGAGACTAGTTGCTTCAGTAGCCCGGGCGCTGGGACTGGAAAGACAGGATCCCAGCTTCCAGAGGGTGGAAGAGCTGGCAACCGGGAGCAAGAGGTCACATCACGAGAGGTAGCTTTGGACGGAGTGCTGGCTGCCCTGCAACAGACGAAGGTGGGACTGGAGGAGGTGCTAAGGTCATCAAGGCAAAGATACCTACCCGCAGGTAAGATATCCATCTTGCTAACAGGAATCTGTCTCTGTCTTTACCTGTTGCTTTCTGTTCCTTCCTCTGCATTTGTCTTCACCTCTTTCAACAGTGACACACAGCCCAAACTGCCTTCTGCCTTCTAATATCCTTCTGCACTGACACATTCAGGTCAAGCTTCAAGTAAAAGAATGAGACCCCCCTCTGTCGGGCCTTGCCTCTGAGCGGTCAACAACCAATCATGCAGCTTGTGTTTGTCCTAAATACCTTTTTCCACTTCCTCTGCCTGTCTCCAGGCATGCTGTCCTCCTCAAGTAGCAACCTATCCTTTTCCCTTTACAGTCTCAGTCAGTCAACATGGAGAAGATAGGAAAGTGGGCAGGTAATGGGTCAGCGGTATCTCTTATTGCTTACTATTTCTGCTTGTTTAACATTTACTATAAAACACATTTCGGTGAGTCATCACGCAATGATATAAAAGATATGATAATTCATTCTTGTTGAACTGACTGTGAACCCAAATTCTGCAACATATGGTTTCAGTCAACAGAGCTACTACTCTAGTTTGCTCTCCATCCTTGAATTAAAACACTGACTAATAACAATATAACTTCAGAGATTATGTGATTAAGTGTGAGTCAGTAAACTTGGATGAGATTTAGTCCCAAAAAGACACCACTTATGTCAGTCAGACAACTTAATTTCCTATAATTAATCAAATTTAAAAAAAACCCAAAACAATAATAGGATAGTTTATATTACTCATCTAATGCAGGGGTTTTCAGTGTCTGAGGGCCTCCCCTCAGACAAAGCTTGGAAAAAGGCACCCCCTCACCTACCCTTACTTTACTTGATGTCTGTGGGATCATTATTATGTTATTTGACCCCAAATCTAAGCCTAATATGCTGTAAGACTATATCAAATAGATAACAATTGTAATAGTAGTTCACTTCCATTCACCTCCCACTTCGAAAACCTCTGGCCTAATGCACACACGCATACACACAAATGCACACCTTTACAGTCCAGAAATGTAAAGCTGCCCTACATACAGAGCAGAGGGAGGTGTAATCATGAGCCCAAAACCACACCAAAGCACCCTGGGAAACTAGAGCCAGATGGAAACCATCATGAACAGAGACACTCAGCATGTTTAAAATGTTTTTTTTTTCACCATTATTTTTAAGTGGCAGAAACCTGAGACAAATATAATCACAATATTTGGGATCTCTGGTTTTAGTAGGAGTGTGTCACCTAACTGGAGGGACAGCGGTGGGGCTGAGGGGCAGACTGAGACCAAGGGAGAGAAAAGGAGAGAGAGAATGAGAGACTAATGGAGATGAAACTCACTGCAGTCTGCTATACCTCCAACAGAGGAAGGGATACACACAAATACCACACATACTGTAGTTCAAGTATGAGTAGAGCAGAGTATAGTCTCTCTGTGTTTTACGTACCAAAAGATTGATCAACAAAAGTGGGTTTCACAAGTACAGAAGACAGTGTTTGAGAGTGAGTGAGTATGTCTGAATAATTAAAAAGCGAGAAGAAGATGGAAAATAATTAAATGAAGCAGAACAAACCAATGAACCAGATAACCCAGAGTGGGAGGTGTGTGTGTGTGTGTTGGTGGGGCAGTAAGAAACCTCCCTTGATTCATAATCTCATAACCTGACCGTGAAATGAGCTCTGAATGTGTTTTATTCAACCAGACTGCCACTTGAATGCACCCTTTCAAAGCAGCATTCAGTGGGATCATACTGAGGAGAATGCACAGTATGGCTGAAGAAACATTTCCAATGCATTTTTGATACAGACATTTACCCAACATTATGCAGCAACATATTCCAATAAAGTCTAACTAGTTTTTAGCAAGCTGTAGCTTTCAATCTCAACACTGGTTTCTTGTGGAGTCCCTCAAGGTTCAATATTGGGCCCAATTCTATTTTTTCTTTCTCTGTTTATATGCTCGTACCAGGTCACATCATAATGAAAATCTATTTTAAACTCTCTTTTATCTCTCTTCAAAACTGAACAAACATAACTGAAATATAAACAACAACCTCGAGGACATGAAATGTAGGCTGGCTCAAGAACTTCGTTATCTAGTAAAACCTTTGAAATTATCATACATGGCCCTGCAAATTAAACTACCCTTTTAACACCAGACATGGCATCTTTTCCTTTTCTGCTCAGCCATACACAAAATCAGCATGGGGTTAACTTGATTCTTGACAGTCTTTAAAGGCTCTTAAACAGTAAGATTTGTTGTTTTGTGGTTTCTTTGCATCATGCATTTTATTTCTTTTTTTTAATTTCTAATTGTCAATTTCTCTGTGACTGTGTTAAACATGCCATATACATAAAAGTTAAGGACTGGGAACCTGTAAACTAGTAAGATGTATAAGATGTTTCCATGAATATGATCCATATTCTTTCTAGTGATGAGTCTACTTGCTTGGTAATGATGAATAATAACATAATATATTGTTGCTCCCAACAATCAATTTATGAAATGATAATTCTTATTCAGTGATGATGAACACTATCATGTCTGCTTGTTGTCTAGGTTGTGAGATGGCGCTCCTCTTCCCCATGCAATCCCGTCGAATCTACACCTCCGTCATACCAGATGTCCCTCTCTCCCTTTCCTCCTTCACTGTCTGCATGTGGGTGAAGCCATCCATTGTCTCCAACAAAACTGTGCTGTTCTCCTATGGAAACCGCCGCAACCCATATGAGATCCAGCTGCTGCTCGCTCAAACTTCTGTACTGCTAACCATCGGAGGAGAGGCTCACCTGGTGGGGGCTCGGGGTGTGGTGAAACCAGAAGGAACAACAGAGTGGATCCATTTGTGCGGGACTTGGTCATCTGAGCAGGGATTGGCGTCCCTGTGGGCAGGTGGAAAAAAGGTGGCCACCACACCCGGAGTGGCTGAGGGACATATCTTGCCTGATGGAGGCTCACTCCAGCTGGGGCAGGAGAGGAATGGATGCTGCCCTCTGTCTCCAGGCAGCGAGAGCGGAGTGTCAGGGTTTGAGGCAGGGTTCAATCCCAAGCTGGCGTTTGCGGGAAAGATGACAGGGGTCAACATGTGGGATAGGGTGCTGTCAGAGGAAGAGCTATCCCAGCTGGCTTTGCCGGAGGGTCAGGGCTGCCAGCAGAGGGGGAATATAGTAGCGTGGGGAGTGACAGAGATGGTACCACATGGAGGTGCTCAGTTCATCAACTAACAGATTCATACCCTTCATTGTTCATCATCATCATCGTCATTGTGAAAATCAGCAACATCCTAATAAGCTTTCGTGTTAAAACTGAAGAGAGACAACTGCTTTTATAATCATCACCATCATCATCTTTGTCCCTATAGTTAAATGTTTTAATTATTATGTTATTATCAAGACTTCTTCATCATCTCCATTGCCACCATTGAACACTAATGCTGCAATGAAGAAAGTCAATGCTGTGAGAGACTAAAGTTTATTTTTGTAACATAATCTTCTGAACTGTGGCCATAACACTCACACACACACACACACACACATACACGCACAGTGACGTACATTTAGCTTAGAAAACTTGTATTGTAGCAGGAAAAGCATTTACCAAAGACTTAATAAGACTGCAAGAAAGACAAAGGGTCTATTGTTAAAGTGAACAGGTTCTGAGTCAGTAAACAGAGTCAACACCAGCCACGCAGGAAAGGAAAATAAGAGGCACAGATGATTCTTGTAACAGAGTGATATATATTTTAGAGCAATTATACATTTATCTTTGTTTCTTTTTGTTTTCGATTTGTACAGAAATGGCAAATGCAGTTAATCAATTATCAATGAAAAAAAAAACCCTGTTTAACATTAATATAATAAAATGTGTGCTTTTCTACCTTTGCTGTCTTGTAGGTATAATTATTAGAAGACTCACTGTCACCTGTCCTCCATGCAACTGAAAGCAGAGGTACTTAGATGTTTTTACTTTGTTGCTAATGTGTTAATAATGTGTTGTAATGTAATGTGTGGCGCAACACATGATGTATGAAATAGCTGTGTGACTGAAAACTGCTGTACTTACTTTCATTTCAAGCATGGTCAACTAGCAACTCTAGAATTAGCTTCAAACAAATAGATTTTAGCAACTCATTATTTTATTATCATCGTTTCTTGAATTTGTGAAATCTTTTAAAGCGTTTTTTTTAAGAACTTACATTTCCAAACTTGTATTCTTTGAAGTGTTTACATTTATATGAATTATATAATTACAGTTCTGCTTTGTTAGATTTTTGTCAGTAGTTCTCAATTAATATTAGGGTAATAAGTCTTTTTTGATACATCGTAAAGTAATAAGAGTTATAACTGTTATATTTGTAATGTGAGTTTGACATTGATTTTTTTTAAACTGAGGACAATGTTTACACAATTTAATCTTTGTCTTGTATTATACTGTAATTTGCTTTTGTTGTTCCTGTTGTTCTTGTGAAATGTTGAGACTGAATGTATTTTGTACATAAATATATTTTGCATAACATGAGTGGATGAAAGGAGAGTGAGGTATGAATAAACTTTTCAAGTTATAATATATTCTGTCAGTTTTTTGTCTTTTACTTATCACTGAAGACTTCTGCTGAGTGTGTTACTGGTTTGGAAGAGTTTGCTTGTTTAAAGTTGGGCTGTTCCATATTTTAACATTCACAATAATAATATAATTCTTAATATAATTAAATTGATCATATCAAGATGAATACAATATTCTTACTTGCTGATGTAATGACATCATACCATTACAGACAGCAACAACAGGCAAGCGAAAACAACACTGCTACCGGCTCCATCGTGGCAGAGTTATCTCCGAAACAGTGAGCAACTACCAAGTAGTTTGGTTTCAGTACATGTACAACAAACCATGCTAATATGTAAGAAGTGCAAGAAAAAGAGGTCAATACAACCAAACTTATTTCACCACCTCAAGCAGAAGCACCCGCTTGAGTACGAGGAAAGTCAAAAGTGCTACAAGCAGAGCAACATTTGAAAACACAATGTTGCACAATGTTGAGCTTTGCCTTGTCAAGTTACTCCCTAGCACTGAGAAAGAATTGTTTTTGCTGCATGAAGCTTGGATTTACATTTAAAATAAAAAATAAATAATTGAAAGTCAAAATGTTATCACAACACCATTTGTCAAATTCAACATGATATACAGAACATATAATATAAATTCAAGACATATGTTATGAAGATACTTTCATAAAACACGTGTGTTTATTAAAATAATCTGACAGTGAAAATACATCTGCAGCTGCAGACAAATGTTTTTCTTTGCTTTTCACATATGCTTACAGTTTACTGTGGCACATCCCACTATGGGCCCATTAGTGAAATATAGCAGGTTTCTCCTGCAGCTACAACCTCTGCACAGTCTCCAACTGTGTCCGCAACTGTGACCTGTTACGAAATGGAAACGTCACCTTTAACGTTCTGGGCTCCCATTGAACCCACACAAGCAAAACCTTTCTCACTCTGCCTTCTCTTAACCTTACAAGCCAGACTACAGTAACTACACCTGTTTCACATCAGGGGAGCCAAAAAAAGACATATCTTTGACAGATGACACATTTCAAACTTGTGTTAACTTAAGATCAGGTTTTACTTAAAGACGGAAGGAACGTTTCCCTATGGGGACAAAGTAATGCCACATGTTTCTGTGTGCAGGCACCGGGTACTGCAGCAGGCTATAAAACCTCTTTTCTGTGTCCTGCTGCTGACATGCTGTAACTAGGAAACACATACACATCCTCATAAAGCTCACAATATACTGAACTGACAGACATATAGAAATATAACAGAGTACAAAATACAGCCAAATCATGTGCTAACTATCTTCCAAAGAACAGAAAAATGAATAAAACAAGCAAGTGGCAACCTCAGGGTATAGTAACAAACCTAACCTACAGTACACACACACACACACACACGTGAGTGACCATCATCACTCAAAGTCCATTACATCAGCTCACTTCCTGCACAGAGGGCTGCAAAAGAAAGGTGTGTGTGTGTGCATGTGTGTGTACATTCCAACATGCTCACATGTCTGTAGTCTTGTGTTTATGTTGTGTTGTGTTTATGTTGAAGCCTTGATGATATGGTGGTTGAGGTTTGCAGAGGTTGGAAGTGGGGGCTTGTTAAAAAGGCAACGAGGGGCTCGGCTGTTTAGAGCGCAGTAGATGAGCCTCAGCAGTGGGTTACAGCAGGGGGTAAAAATTTGAAATTGCCTAGGCTGCATTAAAAACTACCCATGGAAACATGAACCTGAACTAGCTGCAATAAAGCCCTCCAGCAAGACTTGTTCACTTTAATCCTCTCTCCGCTCTCAGTGCATGTGTGCGTGCGTGCGTGTGTGTGTTATATTCCAGCTTTAATAAGGCCCACCATCAGCTCATCACCCCCTGTCGAACTGGATCACAGCCACTGGAAGATTTAGTGTGTGTTTGCATATAACTTTCTATCTCTCCAATCTTTTCCTCCTTCTTCTCCCTCTTTTCTCTTTTATTTCTCCTTTAATTTCTCACTGTGGTATTATGTGATGATTTTTTGGGGGGTGCCATAAACCCATTGGAAAGAAATCTCAGAGTTTTAAAACAAACATTATGACTATCTCCCCTGAGCAGCTGACAATCAGGAATTTGATGTTTATTTGCTTCACTAGTCGATCAAATGAACTGAGTTTGACTTCGGCATAACACATTAAGTGCATAAAGATGTATCACAGAGGCCCAGTGATGAAAATATGCACACTGAAGTTGTTGTTGCGTACTTTAGCACAGCTCCAAGACAAAAACTGCACAGCTAAAAAAAAACAAAAAACGAGTGAGTGTGTGTGCTTATGCCTTAGGAAATATAGAAAACATAAAAAGGCAGTGAAGAGTTCTGCAACTGTAAGATTGTAACATTTGAAGCATTGAGTCGGGTTAATTACTGCCTACCATCTTAATCTTTGTTTAGAGTCAAAAAATCTTAATGTAGGGCGTAATATGAAATCGTGATGATAAGGTGGGACAATTTCTTCAAAGGCCCCTTGTGAAGTTTTGTTCTAAATAAAAATAACATTTCTATTCAATGTCAAAAACCTTGAGCTTTAACAAACGTGCAAATCTATTTCCATATCTTTCTTCATATATTTTTTTCTTCATAGAATTGTGAATTGTGGAAAAAAAAAACATAATAAATGATGTAGTACAAGCTAAACTTCACTTTAAAACAAAGCAGACAGAAGAGCGCTAAGCTGTTTCATGTGCTGAGCCGCTAGGTAGAAAATGTGCTCGGTGGGAGCATCACCATGGTGGGCACCTCACACAGATGATTAGCATCACGTGCTAGTGTGTATGTGTGTGTGAAAGAGAGACGTTAATTCAACATGTTGCCAAAAGCGTCACAGAGAAAAAAAAAAACACACACCTGCACATGTCATGTTCATAAGATGTGCAATTGGTAACTGAACTCCTGCATAGCAACCAACTCATTTTAATGGACCGTATGTGTGTTTGTGCGTGAAAGCCCTGAGGGGTAAACTGATCTCCATCAGGCAGTCCTAACTACACCTTTAGACACCTACACTACACTAATGAGCTTTAGAACCATCTGCATCGGGCAAAGGGGGTTAAAAGGGCAGGAAAAAAAGGTTTAAGAGCTGTCTTTAGCCACTGACCAGAGGTCAGCTCAGTTCACCATTCTCCTCTCTGACCTGAAGTGTTAAAAGTTGTTGAAACTACAGATCAGATCAATGCCTGAGGACAACGTCACATGATGCTCTTGGAGGATTTTCGGAGCACATGCTTTTAGAGGATAGATGCACTTCCTCGCACACTTCATAATAAACGTCATATTAATTCATCATTCTGAAAACACATTTGTTTTTCTGGATTCCTTGTGAGGGGTGACGACGCAAACGGTCCATTATAGCTGTGTGGGTTGCAAACTATGTTTGTGTGAGAGTTGCTAGAGTAGGATAACAGCCGTGGACAAGACGGAACAAAACGCAAACGGCAGTATGGCAAATCAATGAAAAGAAAAAGAATGAACCCGCTTGGATCAAAAAGTAAAGGCGTTCAAACGTATATTTATGTGCGCAGAAACAAAAGCAAGATAAACTGCACAAGACGACACAGCTATAGCACTTTTCTCTCCACAAACAAACTGCTTCTTACATATGAATTTCCATGCTGTGTCAAAGGGCCATCAAGGAAATGATGATTTGCAACAGCCGTTATTTACCATCGTTATTATCCACAATGAGCTGGTAATCATTATAACAATATTCTCTATGGCTTATGATAGGATAAGACTGTGGTTTGCTACTACAACTGCTGATTACAACAGTAATCCATTTTTCCACTCCAGTAAAGCAGCTGATCCCATTGTTGGAGATCTGCTAACAGCTCTCACAGTAAGAGCATACAAGTGCAGTTTTGGACAAGCCAAACGCACATGTCATCTACTAACCACTAAATAAACATACTGTAATAACGCCTTGTTAAAGAAGCTCCTTCTGTGACTCTTTATAGTCTCTCCAAAAGGCACGCACCCACCCACACTGATTACAAGTGTGTAAGAAGACCTGTATCTATATGAGGCATGCATTGCATGGCATCACTTAAAATGAGTTCACAGAGAAATATGTTGACAGCATTGTTTACGCAGATCCGTGTGCATGTATGAACGATTTAACGATGTCTGTGTATGAACAATGAATATATGCGTGTCCTACCTCTCAGGACACTGAGTGTAATGGCCTCTGTGTGTTCAGCTAGCAGATCAGCTTTGGCTATAGCAGCCAGGGAGAGATAACTGGACATGTTCCTGCTCAGCTCCCTGTTCCCTCTCTGCAGGAACCGCACCGCTACCGGGACAGCCAGCACCATGACCGACGGACAGCTGTAGTTCTGAGGGGACAAAAGGAGAGAGAAGGTTTGAGGAGACAGTGGGTTAAAATATGCACAAGAAAAAAACAAAAAAAAAACTTGTATGTGTGTTTGTGTGTGTGTGTGTTTGAGGGGGCAGACACATGCAGAAGATTTGACCCTGTGAATATTTACAGAGGGAACAATGAGGAAGGGGATTTGAAATGCACTGGCTCCCTCAACAGGACAGACTGAGACCAAGTCTGGTTAATATGTTGTGTGTTTGGGGGGGTGGGGGACATCTAGAGGAGTTTGCTGCGGATCCAGATTTAGATTCACATTTGAAAGACCTTCTGCAGCGATGACAGAAATTAAATGGGCAAAAATCCACCTCTGGATATGTTGTTTCATGCCGATGTTCACCGCACTCCTATTATATAATTTATTTGTGTACCTACATTTAAACTCAACCTTCCTTTGCATGCAAAGCCTGAGTCACCCACGTACAATCTGCTCAGCCAAAGGATTTGGTTGAGCAGATAACCTACTAAGTCTAAGGTTACAAAAGAACAGATTTGACGGAGTCCTATAATGAGCTTGTTATTCTGATAACCTTATCTCACCTATCCCTCTCATCCATAGAAGATAGATATGTGGAAGTATGGCTATTTTATTTGTTCTGAATTGATTCATATATTTTATACTTATGTTTATTATGCAATGCTGTAATTAGTAATATGATTTCACTGAGAGTAAAAAAAGAAAAAAGCTCAGAATGCCTTTTAATCTTATACTTACTGCGTTGATGTTTTAGTCTGTCACACCTCACTTCTGCCACATGATGGCAGTGTCCACAAAAACTTGATTATCCCACCAATCGAGACGATCCATCAAACTGTCCGTCTGTCTACATTACACTCATTTGGCATGTAACGATTTTCATCTGAATTTATGGTAAATGCAATGCTAATGCATGGACGTACAGATTTATTTATCTTTCCTGCCTCTCCCTTTCGTCTTATTAGGGAGAGTCACTTTAATGTCAGGCACAGCGCAGATCAAGCAATGAGATCAAACACACGCCCTGAATATGCTGTCATATGCTAGAAATCAACATACACACATACACATACACACAAGCAGGATGCAAATAAAAACGCTTCTTCCTACAGGCTGTTGCTCACAGCTTCTCTCCTCCCCTCAGTGGGGGTTTCAGTGGAAGGGTAAGAAGAGTGTTTGCGCATCTGTAGAAGAGCTCGGAGAAGAAATAAAGATAGTTGGAGGGTAGGGAGGAACACGAGAGGCAAACAGGTGAGAATGAACTCAAAGAAACTGATTGAAAAAGATAAAAGGAACTGCGAAAGATTGAAGAAAGAGAGAGAGAGGTGCTCCCCTGATAACTGCTGGAGTGACGACATCAGAGCGTCAAGCTGCTGCTGTCAGAACTTTTAGTCTCACCTCTTTGTGTGTGCGTGTGTGTCTCATTATGATGGTATTAAGCACATTCCTATTCCCACAAGAAGTGGAGAGTGGAAGAAGGCAAGAGAGAGAGAGTCCCTCTGGTCTGGAGGTCTGAAGGGGAAAGGTTTAGATTTACATTTTAAAGAACCTCTGATTACATAAAGTGTTTTTGCTCTTACAGCAAAATCCTCCTTTTTATGTTGCACAAGGAATAATTTATACTTGTGCCCCCATTTTCCCATGCCTTTCAACCTAATGTTTTCCTGTTATCTATAGTACTACGGCAAGTAAAAAACCACTGGCAATAATCCGAGAGGTCAGGAGATAAATTTGACTGTTTGCAAGATGACTGACAGGACAGAGAAACAGGAAAAACCATTTTATAACATTTCCCTAATCAGTGTTTTGTTCCATCTGAGATACTTCACATAGTTTTGCATCATCATTTTGTAGATGAAACAAACTGATAGGTGGATATACTCAAAATATGTGATGAGGTTATGAAATATTATTCACTGTTGTACTGGTGCTAATATACACCACTACACTACTGGTCGCGAGCAGACACAAGCTTTTTCCAAAAGTTTTGTCTGTTAATCAAACTTGTGCCACACTTTTTAGACAACGTGACAGCAGTCAATTTCCAAAATGTCAACAGCTGTAAAGGTATGTTCTGAATGTGCTTCAGGTAAAACAAATACAGAAGTTCTTTTCTCTGGAACCCAACGCTACAAAACAATGCCTGGTGTTGTGTGTGCGTGTGTGTGTGTGTGTGTGTGTGTGTGTGTGTGTGTGTACCTGCAGGATACAGCTGGTGATGTCGGAGGCAATCTTGGCGTGCGGTGTGTCCTCTGTGTTTTCACCTTGCGGGGTGAGGTTATGTTCCAGACACGACTCCCACAACCCCACCAACGCCGTGCTGTGCTGCTCGATGGAGCCCGTCTCCCTTATGGCCGTGGTGATGCGCGTTATGCAAATCTCCACCACAGCCTGGTCATTATCATTGGTCAAATAGTCCTGTCAGCCAGCAGACAGTAAGATGATGCAAAACAAAGGTTGCAATGATAAATTAAGGGCACAAAGATGAATTATGGATGAGAACATAAATAATTCATTCATATTTTGGATAAATAGCGTCTATGTGTGTTGGTTCTGCCTACTGACCGGTGAGCAGGAGATGGCCTTGATCTGGTCCAAAGCCTGAGACAGACAGTCTTCGATCTCTGCGTCCTCCAGAGAAAACAGATCTCCAGCTCTGGACAGATCCCTCTGCCCCAGCACTTGGCTGAACAGCTGGTGCATCCTGGTCCTAGTTTAGGACACCTTTTGGACTGGTTTGGCACAGGTGCTGTCCAGTTTAAGATCCCTTAATTGAGAATGAATATATCCCTGACATAATGTTGTTTTCTGGGCTGTAAGGGACCATTTAGAGAGCACACAGAGTCATGTGCATTCCTAACCCAAAAGTGTTCAATCCCTTTTAAAATTACATCAATTTAAATTGCAGCCACTGCTTCAGACATCATGGTGCTGTGAATGCGCTCGAATTGGTCAAATAATACGGACGCACGGATCAATAGAGAACATTAGTAACGAATTAAGAATCGTTAAACGTGAACTTCGATTCAACTCCTCTTTAGTGCAGTCCAGGATCAGGTAGGTTGGACAAGAGTGGATGAGTTTGGCCCAATGTTTTTTCTGGGTCTGCCTGAGGCCTGTTACCATGGAGACAAGGCATATTCTGGAGAAGGCAGTCTTTCTACAGCAGGGTCCTGGAGGACAGGGGGGGGAAGGGGAGAGGGGAAGATTAAATTAACTAAAGGGAGCTAAATGTTGGGATGTTCATTTTGTACACAAAATAACATTTTGGCAAGAAACAGACTGAGCAGATGAGACTGGCGATATTAATTTTGAGCCAGTAAGAATAGCAGTAGAGGTTTAATTAGGGATTTTTGGTCTCAAGAAACAGACTTGGACAACTAGGACAACCAAGACAGACACTTACATAAGCGAATGTGAGACGATATTAAAGGCATAGTTCAACATTTTGGGAAATATGCTTATATAGATTTTCCCAAAAGATGATGACCACTCTCATGTTGCTCTGTCAAATATGACCATAGCAGTCAGGTAGCTTATACAAACTGAAAACGGGGAAACAGCCAGCCTGAGGGTAAGAAATACAAGGATATAAAAAGATATCAGTAAGCTTTAGGTCAATTTTATTATCTTCTAACAAGGCTCTAACAGGCTGTTTTCTAAGCTAAGCTAAGCTAAGCTAAGCTAAGCTAAGCTAAGCTAAGCTAAGCTAAGATAAGCTAAGCTTCACACTTAACACATAAATGTAAGAGTGGTATAAATCTTCTCATCTAACTCTCAGCAAGAAAGCAGACATATATCTAAAAATATTACACTATTGCTGATTGTGCTTTGCTTTCAAATAGTCTTCAGGGGTGACATTGACATTCAGACAACATTAGAAGTTAAAAATATCCGCTCAAGCACTGTCCTTCTCCCTCATCCATCCTCTACCTTTTAAACTCTTCTCCTCACCATCTGTTTTCCTCTTTCTACAGGTGAAGCAAGTTTAAGTTAATATGTGATGATGTGAACCAAATGACTCCTTGGTAATGTGTGACATATCTTCTGCAAAATCATACAGATCAAACACGATGCACAAATATACTAATGTAGAATTTGTTATGTTCTTATGATGTCTTTAAGTATTTATTAGATTAAAATAAAACCGTTCATAATGACAGAAATAAGACTAATGGTTTATAAAGAATAAACAGTGCTCTGCCATAAAGTATTATGAATGCAGTCCGAGTTGTGGGAATTCAAAGGCACTGTGTTAACCATTATCCCTATTTCTGTGAACCTAAATTAAACATTAAAACATTAACTCTACAGGGGGCGGAGAGGAGTTTTACACACGCTTAGGCAACAAACAGTCACATACGTGCACACTCTACGTACAGTATGCTTGTTATATCTCTGGCTCCGCACAGTGACAAACATATCTGCCCTCCCACGTGAAAAACACACACAAACACTGCATGTTCCTATGCCTCCACAGACATTTAGCAAGTCAAAAAACCCAGGCACACGCAGGATGAGCTGCTAAGCGTATGTATCTGTGTCACTGTCTGCTCCCCGCGCCCGCTTCCCTCTACCATGAGACGTCATCTCGTCCTCACACCATCTCTCGCAAAGTCACATTGGTGCGAGCGCAAGCTCGACCAAAGGACGGCACAAAGAGGAGCTCTTGGGAGACCGTTATCTCTCCTGCCAAGCCGCCACTGGTCATGGAAAGCCGCCCATTGCCAGGACACCACATCAGGAATTCTTATTGGTCAAAGCCAAGCTGCTGGGTCCAAAACAACAAAACAAGCATAAATACAGAGCAAAGAGATTTATCTGCCATGCACAGACACCTATTATCATTGTTGTGTAGAACATCCATCAGAGCTATTTCTGTGCACGGTTGGAAGTACAAAATTAGCTACAAGATATTTTCTGCATATGCTGTATCTACCTTTATATATTCTATTATTCTTGAACTTTGTGACGCAAAAAATTATATCCTGAATTAAGTACAACTGCATAAACTAATGCAGTCTAACACAAAAAGGCATGCATTAAATCCTCCCTTCATGAAGGTTTTAATGGGTGAAACCATTTTATAGAGGCGTTGATCAATGGTTTTGATCATTTTAGAGGCTGCAGTTCATGATGCTGCTGAATTGCATTGCGTTAAACCAAGAGGTGTTTTTCATGAGTGAAAGGGGGCAACAGTGTCTATTCACCAATAAAAATGGAAAGAAGGCAAGATGATAAAGAAGGACAGGGACACAGATGGAGACGATCAGGAAAAGAAACACCGGGGGAAGAGGAGGAATGAGACAAACCCACAGTCGGCGTGAAAGGCAGCGGGCAGCAGAGGAGCTGACAGAGACAGAGAACCAGAGAGAGAGAGCCAGAGGTGGATAATGTTTCGCTGTCCTGAATTCCCTGTGTAACCTGCAGACAACTCGCATACTGAGCTTCCATTATTCTACCTGAATGCCTCACCAACACTCTCACTCACACACGCACACGCGCACACACAAACACGCACAGTTATGTACACACGCCATCCTCTCTCCCCTCACTGCTGAACTGTTGTGTTTATTTACTGTATCCCTTCCTGTTCTCACTATGTCACAGCCCGCTTGAGAGAGAGAGTACTTTTGCTTGTGTGTGTATGTGTATGTGTGAGTGTATGCATTTGCGTGTGTGTGTGTGTGGGTGTGTGTGTGTGTGTGTGTGTGTGTGTGTGTGTAAAAGCAGAGGAAAAAATGGGCCTGAGGAATTTCAGTTCTTAAACAATCAGCTAGTTACTATTAATCACCCAGCTACGGCTCAGCAAGCTCAGGAATGCAGCCTTTAAACACACACACACACACTAACACACACGCATGCACACACACTAAAAGACAGTTGCAGTACCTTGTTTCCACCTGTATTTTATGACACACACTTTGAATGCTCTAAAACTAAATTAACGAGCACATTAGAGCCCACGCCGTCTTCTTCCTGGTATATTGCCTGTCATACTTGACAAATGCAAGTGCAAGTGCAAATACAGTGATTCTTTCCAGTGAAAGTTCAGTTGACTGTAAAGCACCCGAATGTTGCAGGACTCTGCGCTGGCCACTGGGCCACTGGGTGAGGGGTGACACAGGGGGTGTGTGCTGGCGGGGTGGAGCGGGTTGTGGGGGGGTGAGAGGGTTTGGGGCTATGTAAGGACAATGTGACTGAAGGGCCTCTCTCTCTCTCTTTCTCTCTTTCCTCCACCACTGCCACTGCTGTCTTCACTCGGCACTCAGGGAGAGAAAACACTGGCTCTTTTGTATGACCTATAAGACAGACCACCCCTCCCTCCCCCGTCTTTCCCTCACTCTCTCTCTCTCTCTCTCTCTCTCTCCCCCTCTCTGCTCAGTCGGCCCTATCCTTCTGTGTAATGTGCACCTGCTCGGCCTGCAAGACATCTCACACACACTCGCACACAAATACTTTCAGAAAGGGGCTTGGTGAAAGGGAGAGACAGACAGAAGAAAAAAAAGCCCTGCATTCCACGGTTTTCTCTACATTACCGCTTCATATCTGATTATGAATTAAGAAGCCGAGTCTCTTTTGCTTTTTTAAAATTTATTTAGTCATGAAATGAGAGTTGGGCAGAGCGGGGAGATTTCCAGTAGAGGCAGCCCGGCCTGAGCACTGTTGGAAAGCTGCTTTTCAAAAAAAAAAACTGTTTGAAGTTCCTCATCTCACACTATTAAGATGAAGACAAATATGCCCGACTGGCTCTCATTCTGCAGTCAGAAACTCTTTGAAAAGACATCCTCTGGACTTTAACTGATTGTGTTTGCTCTCATTGAGGCTGCAGGGTTTGGTACTTTTACGCGATTTACTCTTTTTTTCACTGTAACTATACTCTATAGTATAATATGCAGACAAGACGCCTGCGGTTAAAAATAAACTTAAACAGAATAATGAATGAATAATGCAGAACATGCTGGAGTATATTAACGCAGCACTTATGGCACTTGTTGTTGAGCACTGAGAAAGTTGGAGGATATCCTGAGAAATGAGGCCTACTTGGTTAATTAGAAATGTAAGCCAGCGTGTGCACTAAAACTAGAAAACAGACGAGCTTCTCTGACGAAAGTGAATATGAAGTCACAAGAATAACTTCTTACACAGCCGCAGTGACACATAAGCATGTACAGGCTCATCTGATCAGATCTAGGGCTGCAATGGATGATTATTTTCATCATCGAAAAGTATTTTCTCAATTCATTTTTTGCTCTATAAAATGTCAGAAAATTGATCAAATTGCCTGTTATAAATTCCTAAAGCTGAAAGTAACATTTTCTAGTCCAAACCCCAGAGATATTCAGTTTACACAGAAAAGCAGCTAGGTTTTTTACACAGAATAAGTTAAAGAATACTACAAAGTAGCAGCAGATTGTCTTTCTAATGAGCAGAAATCCATTGTCTGAGTCTATAGTAGGATTCAAGGTTGGCTACATTAATAGTTATTCCCTATAACTGGGCCAATCAGTTATGTAACTGATGCCATGAATTTCATGAATAAGTAAAAAGAAAAAGTCACAAAGAAGAGATTCCATGAGGACTTCTTTGGAAATAGGTTCACACTGCCACAGATAAGTCAGTTAAGAAGTCTTAAGAGATAGGACCCCGGAGGTTTAGCTTAGGAACTGCGGGAGAGTACTGTATTATAAGTGTGTGTATGTGTGCGTTGGGGGGGTTTCTCCATTATTTATGCCTTGCAGTTATGCAGCTGTGGAGCAACGATTGGGAATTACAGTATGACAGGAGCTGGAGGAAATAGCTACTGTAAAACAAACTGAAGCAACTGAGTTAAGAGACACACAGAATGGGAAATACAGAGAGAGAGACTGAGCGCGAGGGAGGAAGAAAATATATCTCTTTCTCGCTGGTGATAGGTCACTGTGGACCTGATATGAGAAACCAGAAACAGACGACAGGAACCCTTAATGTGACACTTGATGTCACATTAAGGGTTAAGGGGTTCCACTGTCTGTTTGTATGTGTTCATACGTGTGGATGTGTCTCTGCAAGCACAACTGTGTCAAATGCCAGTGAATCCAACCTAAAGAGGGTTGGATGGATGGGGGTTCCTCTTTGCTCTCAAGTTTGGCTCCGGTGCGCTGTGAGACTCACAACTGCTGAGAGGATTTCCACAGCAGAGAGAAGTGCTGGTTGGAATAGTGCATTAACGCCACCCTCCACCAACTAACATTCACGCAGATTTTTCTAATCCATTCATTATTCATCTCCCCCCCCCCCCCTCCGCCTTTCCGCAGCCCAAACTCAAGAGTCTCGTCCTGTGAGCTGAACGAAAGCATGTTCTGGTTTCAGTGTACGGGTTTGACCCCACCGCATTAAATGTTGGGACCTCATTCCTAACAGCGAGCTGCTTTCAAATATCCTCAATACATGTTTAATATGTTTCCAAGTTTAGAAATCTTTTCATATCTTGCATCCTCCACATTTTCTAGGTTTCCTTCCTTAGTGAGTAAGTGGGCTGACTAGGTGATTTAACCTACGCTGAATTACTGCTTTCGCCTGCTAGGTGTATATCATGGAAAAATCACAGTCCTAAAAATAAACCAAACTTCCGTTTCTTGGTCGCTGAACATCACTTAAATGCCATCAGCACAAGGAAGTGCAAAGACGCCCGAGATAACTCAACCTGAATCCAGTTTAACCATCCTTCACCTTAGTGTGTCAACATATGAATCACATGATAAATCAATTTAAGGATGCGAGCAAAGCACATGTATATTGGCTCTAAATGACAACGTAAAATGCAATCATTTTTATATTGTAATATTTAGGTCATCACAGTCTGGAGAGAAGCAAGTGAGCAAATATGGGCGACAGTCCATTTATCTTTCTCCTGCCCTGTGATGACCGGCAGCTTCCACCTGGAACATGATGGATTTGGCTGGACTGAAGGCATGAACGAGTAGACCATTAATGCCTTCCACACAAAGAGGATTTTTATAGAAACAATGCAAAAATTATAATAATAGTTCAAGTTCAGGGCAATGCTCATTATGTCCCTCCTTCCTGGGACATTAACATCTGTCTATCTCACAAGTCTGACCTTGAGGAGTCCCCCCTCCCTCTCTGTATTCACACACAGGTGGAGCAACAGTAGATTTAGACTTGGACAGCGCATTAAGAGAAGAAATGCACAGACTAAATGTGAGTAATGCGACTGAACTTGCCTTTCAAGCTCTCAGAGCACATTCCACTGTATTTACACCGAAACACCGAGAGAGAGAGAGAGAGCGAGAGAGAGAGAGAGAGAGAGAGACGGACAGACAAGGAGAGGAGGGGAGGGAATACATGGAAGTAAAGCAGGTGTAAAATAAGTAGTCTAAGATTTCACAATGTTACCAGCAAAACCTAAAAATAGTCAACATATGTGCCATGTGTGCCTCAACAGTTTATTTCTACATGGGTAACATGTGGAGCCTGCAAATACACTGTCTGCAATAGGCGGGTTAACAAGTATTTAACCCTGTTTAACATTCAGTGCTTGTGGCAACAACCCACGAAAACACCTCTCCAATCCATCTGCGCGCCCTCTTATTTACATTTTCAACTAAAAGGTATTTGATGAGCGACCGGCAGAGACTGAGACACGTCGCTGCTGTGACCGCCGATTTCCCGTCATCCAGTCAACTTTCCCGACATCAAGGAATGCGGGTGGCATTCATGCATTTATCCCAGCAACGCGTTTGTCTCTAATGACAGAATGCCATGCAACAAAATTAAAAAAAACCCCAAACCTGATTCAATCCCTAACACCTTAGAGCGTCGGGCAGCTTACCTGCTCCGTGCAGGACGTGTAGGACGCACGGACAGTGAACGTGGAGAGCTTCGTTCAATGCCTTCAACCCTCGTTCAAAAAGCGGCACATAGCAACACAAATTGCCCCTGCACAGCTTCAAGTTCCCCCACAGAGCGAGCTTTATATTATATCCTCGTCGACCACCGTTGGAAAGCGCGCCATCGTGCGGCAGACTTAGAGCGCGGTGCGCAACAGGTGGATGGAGGAGGGACGGACAGGTTAGGGTGCTGCCTTTAAGTACAATCAGGAAATATGATATTTGTGACTTAAAAGTAGCCCCCATATAAACACCTTCCCTCCTGAATACAGTGAGCAGCCATTCATCAGATGTCATTGCAAATGAGGTCATGCGGTTTTAGATGTGAGGCTTTTCAGGGTTAAGACAAACTGCATTTAAAGTCAGTCCATTCTCCACTGAGCACGAAAGCATCACGCAGCAGCGAGAGGCAACAATAAATATGTTTCGATCTGACAAGTATTTTCAGCAGCATGTCTGTGTTAACTGGCTCCAAAAATAAATGTTGTTAAGAGTCGAGGAGGAGGAGGAGTCCTGAAGAATGACTTCATGGCTGCATTCCAAACCAAAGTTATCCCTAATCCCTTTTCCCAGCGCAGACATGCTGCTCAATGTTTGCGTGATTGCTATAATGAGACTCGTGGCAGCAGCAGCTATTTATGTAGGCAGCAGAGGAGTCCTGTTGGATCTATCCCAGCCAAGAAGTCATAGTCTACCTTATTATCAGTAGTAGTAATGATAGAAGCAGCAACAGCAGCAGTAATATATTTTAAATAAATAACAAAAGAACAAAAATATCATTGAAAAGTGTTTATTTGTCTTAATTAAGTGTATTATTTGTTATTGTTTGTTATTATACATATTGATGTTGCTCCATGAAGATTACGCTGATGTGATCAGTAGGTGGCGGTATTTCTCCAGGCACAATCCATCGGAAGTCAAGTTAGATAAATATGTGTGCAGTTTCCGGTGAGTTAATTTAATTGAAATCATGAATGCATTTTTTCCTTCAAAATAAGAGCGTGGATTCTGGTAAGAGGCCGAAAGGCACCAGCAAATAAAAACTTGCATTGAAAAGTGGGAATTATTCAACTAAACGAAATTAAATATGTCAAATAGTTATCAAATTGCATATTCAGGCATTTCCTGATGAGAAATTAAACCCTCTATTGTCTTTTCCACATATGCAGGCTATTCCACATATGCAGGCAATAACTAAATACCATACAGACATTTTAAAGCGGGCATCACGGATTAGCGGACTCCGGTCCGGATCCGGACCGGGAAATGGCTCTGTCCGGACCGCGACCACTGGCGAAATAAGTAGTGTTTTTCCCCATAGAGCGGTAAATTTCTATGTGAGCGCACATAGAAATTTACCGCGGGCGCTGCTACTATAGTCAATCCGGTAAACTCGTGCCGGTAGCCAAGGACACCCTGCAGGGAGAGCAAGGCTGAACGCAGACATGGCTTGTTCTAAAAAGAGGAAAGTAGATACTGAAAATCGTTGTTTTAATGATGAATGGACAACTAAATATCTGTTCATTCTCCCTGCTGGCAGCTCCAAGCCTGTTTGCTTAATTTGTTCCGAGACCGTGGCATTGATTCAAAGTGGGAACTACTTTTATTTATGATAAGAGATTGAATATGTGTCTAATATCTCGCAACTTAAGTAAAAACTTAAACAATTAGTTACTTTTTAAAAATGTGGCCATGACTTTCGCTCGGACCTTCTACTTGTAAATGTAATAACCGGACCTTGGGGACTTTTAATTGAATACCCCTGCTCTAAAATCAAACCAGTGAAACACAGAGTGGATGACTCACATGTGAAATATTCACAACACTTAAAAAATAATTTGGACCAAGCTAGCTCGCTTCCAGCCAGCTTCCAGCCAGCTAGCTTGACTTACCTGTGACTCACCTGTTCGTTGTTCCCTCGATGCTCGTCCGTGTTGAAATCGGAGAAATTTGACGGAAATTCACGACGAGAAATGAACGCAACGCAACGCAACGGACGGGTTTGTTTGTTTGGTTTTTGAGTTTTTGAGTTTCAGTTTTAGGTTTGTGTTTGAGTTTTTGAGTTTTTGAGTTAGGTTTGTGTTTGAGTTTTTGCATACCTCAGGTTGAGCCGGGGCTCGATCCCGCGTCTCCACGTTGGCGGTCGGCGTCCTTCCCCACTGGACCATCTTCAGTACCGATGAAGCAGAAGAACCAGGATCAGACTGAGGGGAGGAATCATGCTGAAGATTCTCCTCCATCAGTCCTGATAGAGCTGCTGAAGAACATTTCTGTTCTTCACTTTGTCTCATCATGGAGAAGGAAAACCACGTCTCCATGTCCTTTTGGACCACATGGTCCACTGAAGCTGCTCCTCATGGCCTCCTGCAGCTTCACTGCTCCTCATGGCCTCCTGCAGCTTCACTGCTCCTCATGGCCTCCTGCAGCTTCACTGGTCCAGTGGGTTAAGCACATGGCACCAACTTCCTTTTTAATCCAGAAGTCGTGAGTTCAAATCCCGCTCAGAGCAGCACTGAGCAGAAGTGAAGGTGATACAGCGTCCACTCTGTTTTCTGTATTCACGTTTGGTCGTGTTCCTCAGATCAACCTGAGCGGACAGAAGACGAAGGCAAACAAAAATAAAAGCAGGTTTGGTCATGTGATCGTCACATGACGTCTGCTGTCAGGATGTTTCCTGAATTCTCCTTCAGGGCTCAAGACAAAAAGTTTCACCGTCCTCCTGATCCACATTCAGCCGAGAACACGCTTTATCAGTCAAACTCTTCATGAGCACCAGGAGAAGTGGCAGATTTACTATTTTTATCCGGGTGGAGCTGGAGGAGCTGGAGGAGCTGGTGGAGCTGGAGGAGCTAGAGGAGCTAGAGGAGCTGGTGGAGCTGGAGGAGCTGGAGAAGCTGGTGGAGCTGGAGGAGCTAGAGGAGCTGGTGGAGCTGGAGGAGCTAGAGGAGCTGGTGGAGGAGTCCATTATTCAGAGGACAGAAACATGTGAACTGTGTTTGTCCACAAACACATCATGATCAGGTGTGGCACTCAGAGACGTCCTGTCAGGTCAGACTTGGGTTGTGGGTCGTAGTTCTTCAGGTTCTTCAGCTTCTTCAGGTCTGTGTCACTGCTTCACTGTGATTGGCTCATTTTAAGTAAAAAATTAAACAATTAGTCACTTTTTAAAAATGTGGCCATGACCTTCGCTTGGACCTTCTACTTGGGCAAAATGTAATAAGCGGACCTTGGGGACTTTTAATTGAATACCCCTGTTTTAAAGGATAGCCTTGTACATCTCTGTTTTACATTATACATGTGGCAAAACTGTTTATGTATTCACATGCTATTTGTACGGTGAAGCTACATTTATTCATTCATTTATTTAGGCCAGTTTGTATGACTAATCATAAGATATGTTCCTTTATTTTCAGTTGCTCAATGTATGTTTGTATGCTCTATCTATCTATCTATCTATCTATCTATCTATCTATCTATCTATCTATCTATCTATCTATCTATCTATCTATCTATCTATCTATCTATCTATCTATCTATCGTCTATACGGGTATTATTTTGAAAATCCTCACCGGATGTAGTGATATCGTTCATGTTGTCATGACACAGGGAGGTATCAGCGATGGGTGATAACATCAGGAGCTAATGTGTAATGTTATTTAAAAGCTACACACGCTGTTTACAGAGACGTGTGAGAATGTGGGGACAGTCACCGCAAGCCCACAGACACTTTGCAGTCTGCACCGAGTCCATTTTGTCAGGTGAGCGGCTGCCGAAAGCTAATTTTAGCCGTCATCTTTGTTTGTTAGCATCTCATCCTCAAGTCTGTGTACGTTTGCCTTCACAATGACTGTGTGTGAAGCTAGCGCAAAATGAGCTAAAATACACGCACACTTAAGAGTGTCTAAATCACAAACACGGAAGGGTTTCTTAAAATATAGGCTTAATTATTGATTTTGGATGAACTCTAAATCAGTTGTAAGACTTCTTGGTAGAGTTTTAGCTGTTTTCTGATTTATTTATCTCTCGCAGGCTCGTCAGGTGACAGAACAAGTCTTCAAACGTCTGATTTATTGAGGTAGGTAGGTGTGTCAGACCTGATTTTTTTCAGGTTTGTTGCCAAAGTAAACACACACATTTACTCACAATTTGGAAGCAGCACTAGCAGCGGGAGGTCACAGGGACAGTTATCTCGCCATGGCCACTGCGCGCTTCCCCGGCAAGAGTGTGGACGTGTCGGCCGCCAACTGGACAGCTCCGGCGCTTGGCCGGCCCGTGTGTGTCAACGGGACGCCCTGGATCCTCTACCTCCTGGAGGAGTGTGTGGATAATGTGTGGGAGTACTGCAGCGTGTTGATAGGACTCGTATCCATGTTCTGTTTCCTGCTGTCCACTCTGCCGTAAGTTGTGTAAGATTGTGTTGCATCTTGTGGTGAAAAACCAGTTATGAATCACCTGGCTAAAAGTGTGATCTGTCCATCCATCTATCTATCTTCACAGGCAGGTCTATGAGGCCTATCGGAACGGTAAAGTGGAGGAGGCCATGTCTTTTGGCTTTCTTTTCTTCCTCTTCAGTGGAGACCTAACCAGCTTTGCAGGATGTTACCTTACCAGCCAGCTGCCCATTCAGGTGAACACACACACTCAATCACTCAGACATATAACCACCTAGTTGGATTTGTGGTGTGTATGTGTGCATGGTGTTATTTCCTTTCTTGTCCCTCTCTTCCCTCCCTCCTTTATTTTTTTCCCTTTGTTTCCTCCTTTTTTCATCTTTTTTTTTTGTTGCAAATATTGTGTTTGTACTGCTAACGTTGTGTTTGAAACTGTTAAACTTGCTCTAACCGTAGATATTTTGTCTGTTTTCAGTGTCAAGACATTTTAAAAATATCCCTAGTGTTACTAGTCACAATTATTTAAAGCTTGTCCTCATAAAAAGAAGAGATGCTTTTATTAATCTCTTGAGGGAAAATTCTTTTTTCACTCAGTTTTACATGCATTTTAACCCAAAATACACACACACATAACACACACTGTTTCCCTAGGGCACAACTCAGCAGTATGAATCTCTCTCTACTTGCTCTTAACCTGCAAATGTTTGTTTGAGTTTTGTTTTGTTTTTTTGTCTCAACTGTGACTTTCTTTTTTCCCGTCTCAGGTCGTCACAGTGGTGTTCTACATCTTCACAGACTTGATCCTCATCTCCCAGTTTCTCTACTATAAGATCAAGAACAGCTCCAGCAGAAGTAAGCCCAGACATTGTTTCTGTTTTTGAGTTTGTGAGTGATGACTGCGCTGCATGAGTCAAACGTATGACTGCCCAGATTAATGAAAAGCAGAACTACGAGGAAGGAAGTATTTCCTGCTGACTAACTGCATGACATCAAAAAGTGAAAGCGAGGCCTCGCAGGCTGCAAGGCACTGTGAGACTTCCAAGTTCATTAATGATAACATTTGCTTCCAATCGCAGTCTGTGTATATAAATATGTATGTATTTATCACCTGTATCGGTGAGATCACTTCGGCAAGTAGTGGGATCATCATGCTAAGTTTTAAAATATACGATGTATACACTTTTGCAGTCGTTTCGCGTGAATATGTAATATTGGTTCTATGTGAGATAAATACAGCAGGAATGAATAAATGATTGTTGTTATGAAGTGAAATGATCTGCCACGTACTGACTTTGGAGATGATGGGGACAGGTTCCAGCTGTTATGTACTTAGCAGAAAATCCCAAAGTGCATAACTGCCAAATGACACATAATCATACTCAGACTTCTCCAAGACTGTGCACAGCTTTGTTCGTTCCTGGCTGCTTGTAGTGTCACTGACACAGAACAAATGTAATCTTGCCTGTAATCTCACACTTATCTAGTTTAAAACAGTACATTTAAACTCTGTTTATATCTGAGTCTGTATGTGTCTTAGCTGTTTTTCTTTGTTCTGTACTCCAGAAAGCCCTGTGCTGAAGTGGCTGTGCTTCATGTGGTGTGGTGCTGCTACATTAGTTCTTCTGGCTTTACCCAAACTCATCATAGATAATAGTTCAACTTTAGACACCCAGGTAGGTAGATTGTGTGCAGCGAATTGCATATATTTACATATACATGTGTGCAAATGGTAGATTGTGATAAAAGTGTTCATAAATCGGGTTTGGGCTGTTTCTTGTCCTGATAGTTTCAGGTTTATTGGATACACGTTAATTCACTTATTGTACTGCTGTGCAGTTGCAGTATTTTGATTCTTTTGCCTCTCTCTGCATCCTCATCTTTGCCAGAGCCCAACTACCTCTAAATCAGTGGAAATCACAGGCTATATATGTGGATACCTGGCATCTGTCTTCTACCTCTGCTCACGTTTCCCCCAGCTCTATAAAAATGTAAGTGACCGTTTGTCTATTCATTTGAGATGTGTTTGTTTTCATTTGTCACTGTAACCTGGTTTGCATGTGAGCAGTGCCATGATCCTGACGGGAGATCACGTACAGCGTTGGCAGGGTCTGGGGGAAAAAAAAAAGCATTTATTATAAATCCATTGGTAATAAACAGGGACTGTGTGTTGTGAAGGGGGGGGGTGGGATTCGTGTGTTTGTGTATACAGTATGTGTGTGTCAAAATGAGAAGCAGACGTTAAAGACAATGGCACTGTTGTGCTGAAGAAACATCTTGGCCCGACTGCAGCTATTAATCACTGGAAGGAGGATCGTCTCAGTATGCTGCCAGTGCCACAGAAACTCCTGGACACACACACACACACACACAGATTATTGTAAATCGTTTAAGTCGGATTTGCCCCATGGAAATTCCTGCATGTTCAAACATGCTTATTTTTTCAGCAGAAAGACCCAAACGTTTCTACCTCATCATTAGCTTATCATTCTTAGTGGCAGCTCACTCATCCAGTTTAGTGAAACAATAAGAAATAGCCAGTAGTCTTCAGTTTTGCTGTGACAAACTGGTTGGTTGCCTAGAAGTTTTGGTCTAGTCCATGTTGTAATCTGCAGTGTTGCCGGGTGAGTAGCCACAGCACATTCTGACAAGGTTAAATGTGTCTTTTGTTTCACAATATTGGATGGATACTCTCATTCCAGGTCATGTATAATGGAAGAGATGAACTCAGTTTGTCTGTTTGTTTCAGCTACACCATTCTGTTTGTCAGTTTCTGCGTTTAGGATGAAGTAACAGTGCAATCTTTTTATTGTCCACTGCCATGCCACAGACAATACCGTTCTTGTTAGCAGAATGAATTCATTGTTGGTTATCATCCCTCCAAGGGATTTGTTGATAGAGCACAAGTACAAAGAAAGCAAGTTAATTGTTGTGAGTGAAATAGAAACCTGTGCTTGTGGCTTACATGTAGTTCTCGACCTTTTCCTTTTTTCTCTGTGGATTTTCACCAAGCGCCAGCCTCCGTGAATGTGAAGTGAAGCCAACGTGCAAGTGTCAAAAACTGCAGTTCCTCAAAATGCCACTTGAGGCTGGCTACAAAATGAGCCATTAGTCCCCATGTTAAAACAGCAGAAATAAACACGTCTATAGTTCATTTCCTTGTCCGTGACAGCATGTCCAGTGCAGCTTCTGTGCTGTTGTTTGGTCTATTAATGAAATACTGTAAACTCTTTCCATTCTAGTTCCAGCGACAATCCACAAAGGGCACCTCCTACCTGTTGTTTGCTCTGGCCATGATGGGCAATGGGACGTATGGATTGAGCGTCATCGTGGTCTTGCCTGCACTGAAGGGATCCAAACGGACCTTTATCATCAAACATCTGGCCTGGCTCATTGGCAGCCTGGGAGTCCTCATCCTGGACTTCTTTGTATCCTTTAACAGCGTGTAGCTGTGTTGAGTGCTTCTTCACATCCTAAACTTTAACTTGTATCCATATCCAGGCATACAATAAATCCCTGCACATACTTTATATTTAAAAAATAGTGTGTTATTTCAGTTTGTTAATAATGTTAGATGTCATCTTTGATGTTAAGTTGTTGTACACATCTCATGAGCGATCATAATTTATATTAGCACAGTGCTAATACAAACTTAATGAAGAGGAAGACACTATAAAATTACAATATGTAGTGCTTACATTTACCATTACAAATTGGTTTGCCTGACTGAATGGTCCTATAAGCTCTTTTACCAAAATATTGACTGACATGTTTGACCTTGCATGCCACCAAAATGTTCTTAAAATAATAACATGACATTTTAAGAGTCTTGTCTACACTTTTGTTGACTTAGCATTATTGCTGCTAAACAAGATTGCTACTTAAAGCTTGATGTCATGGAGGGTTTCTAAAAAGAAATCAGTAGTTGCCTTAAGAGAAGATGCTGTTAAACATATGTTCGTGTATGAGCCTTAACAAAGTAAGGTGACTGCCCAGTTCATCATATACAGGAAGAACTACCCTGCTAAAAGCAGCACACTCCTCAGTGTCCCAGAAGTGGAACCTCTTCTGTGTGAAGAAGTGGAACTGTCAATGTTATAGGACAGAGACTGGACACCAGCATGAAGCACTTGGGCTGAACGGGACGGTCAATCTACGGGTTGTTTTTGATCATTCCGTGGGTTCTTAGTGATCACCGCTTTAATCGTAAAAACTTGTTAAGATGACACCATGATCAATTCTTAGATGGTTTAATGTGACAGGAAAAGCTGCATAAAATGTTTGGCCAGTATATTTATGTTAAGATTAAGTAACGTAACTTTTTAATGTTTCAGTGTGTTTCTCTCTAGACAGACAGGTTCGCAAGACTGAAATCTTTTTCTCGTTATCAATGCTGTTATTTTTGATAAATTGTTTCCCTGGGATTTCATTACTTTGGTTTTGGTTGGAATAACTGGGAGCCACACACACCCAGAGGAGCTCGCGTAATCCCAAATGTTTTTTTCATAAATGCAAACGTTATGGAAGAGTGAAGTGCCTGTTATATTTACACATTTCTGACAGGATAAATAGTGATAGCAGTATTAAACTAAGATTCTTGGTATGAAGAGTTGTTTTTCTTACCTGAGATGGTATTTTACTGCCATAAAATACGGAACTTGCATAGTAATAGAGGAACTTCAGAGTAATGTGTCTCTGGAGGAAATTGTCATGGAACATTAGAACCATAGTTCGTACGACATCACACAGATTGGCACACTGCAAGTGTATATAATGTCCTAATTTCTCTAACAAACTGATGTTGCATTTTTCGCCTTCTTGCTCTCCACTCCCAACACGTTGTTGCCTTTTTAAAACGAAACACAGTCTTAGAATAAATGCACTGTCCATTTTAGAACAGAATTATTTTAAAATTAAAGTTAGATACTAAACTATTGACAGTGGTTTATTGAAGCCACAGTTTTTCTTAGAAATTGCAGTGGGACCTTTTCTCTTTTTTACCCTTTATTATGATCTGCCTGTTATGAGTAGCATGAACGGCAACGGTGTCCTCTTTTGTGACATCTTCATGAAGTGCAAAGACATTCATGAGAGAAAATGAGACGGGTTAAGAATAAGAGCATTAATGGGATTAATTATTGAAGATTTAGTAAAATAATGAATTTCAAAATTACTTAAAATTGTGTTCCTGTTGTGTCGGTGAGTTTAAAGCAGAGCATCTTGTCGCAGGTTACATTTATTTTTTATAACATTTTCTTTTAGTTGTTCAAAGAGTAACACAAAGCAAAGGGATGACGACAGAGGAGAATAAGAACAGCAACACATGGAACAAATAGTTGTCCTATCGATCAACCAGACGTACACGTTAAGGTAGCAGACATTCATTTAGATCATTAGCAAAGCTAACGGCACATCGGTGTGCCAAATGTTACACAGTATGTATGTGGCGCTGTCGTCGTTTAACCTGGACATCTGCCTAACTGGAGTACTGTACTTGCAGAGATCTGCACATTTCTCTACCTCATTGTAATGTGGACGTGACTTATTTTTCCCAGTGTGCAGGAAGAGCGCAATGCTTCATGTGTGAAAACAGAAGGGGAAATGAGTGGAGCGCACATTGCATTTAACGATATGAAATTGTATGTGGTAGCATCTGTTTTGGAAAAGAACTGCTATTCAGCATATGTTGGTCAATATTAGCATAAATACATGATGTGATTACATGGCAATGTTTTTCTTCCCTGTCAAGTGATGCAATAATCTGGAATTATGTAGATATGAGGGGATTTGTTCTGACTTTAGCGACTAAAAAATGATAATTATTTGCAAATACATGCATTTAGAGTACATTTCTTTCACCACTGAGTTAAGTTCTTGCAAATTATTTTTGTATTGCACGATTCATACTTTTGATCTCTTCCCAATTATTTCTTAATGAGTCTTTTTCAAGCTAGCACAAATACGTATTTATGTGTATATATTGCTGCTGTAGTATTTATAAGACACAGTTTTTTACTTTAATGGTGACAGTGTATTGCTAAGATGCATTTATTTTCTTCATTTTTATCCAGATGCATTTAATTGTACATGGCCAGTTATATTGTAACCCTAAACTCTGTGCCATGGTATGTTCTGATGGAAAACCACTGTGCATATATGGTGACAACTATATGTATATTGTACAAAACTTGAATAAACTGCACAACATACGGTATGTCATCAGTGGAGAAGTTTGTCTATGAGTAGGTCAAGAAACCGAGTGACACATTTCTATGAATCATAGATATAGACGTCACTTTCTATAGATGTGTTATAATGAATGTCGGCTCTGTTTTAAACTTTAACACAGCAAAAGAAAAGAAGAAAAAAGAGAAAGATTCTCTCCACCCAAACATGCAAACTACAGGTGTCCTCTGCTATATTTTTAAACAGGTTTTTACACTTTCCACAAAAAAAAAATGCAATTGCACCGAACACATTAGATTTATTTAACTTCATTATAGCGTATAGTTTGTTTTGCATGTTTATGCGTCCAACGTTAGTATTAAAACACAATTCTAACAATTTGCAATTGAATTACAGTTTATGTTATTTTACATTTGTACTGGGGCTTGACTCTAAGGTACAGTAGGGTTGCATACTGTATATTTTCATATGTCTATAATAGTCCTGCAGGTATTTACACACTGCACAGTGTCCTGAGATGTTATCACAGGATTACAACAGGTCTTTGTAAACTACAAACTCCCCACCCTCACGTACTTTGCTGCTTTTTGATCGAGCTCTCTGGCGACCAATTGATAAAATCTGCTCCTGTGAGGGCGGGAATAGGGAAATTTATGATTTTTCGGAGGAGGGACTTCCTCCAGAGTTGCAGTAGGATGGCAGGCAGCTGCTGGGCTGACACGTAACTAAAGTTAAAGGTGCTATGGAGGCCTCGTCGGGGACTTGAGGTTTTAATTTTTCCACCCGTCCACGAGCGTCTTCGTATTGCGCCGGACAAGTTAAAGCGTGCAAGGGGGGAAACGAAGACGCAAGGCGAGGGTCGTCAACCTCGGTTTGACCCGCATTTCAGCGGCGCGGAGCGGGACTTTGACGTGAAGTGAAGCGAAAATCTGAGCGGCTGCTTTGAAGTCACAGGGGAGAGTCGCGGGTGGATGTGGCTATGCTAAAATAATGTACACGTCGGGGAAACTTTAGGGCTTAAACTCGTATTATTATTATTTTTTTCCTGCTTGAAAATGCTCGGGGAGTGAGGGGGAGGGGGACTTGTTCAGTCTTCACCGGGAGGGTAAAAAGTTGAGTCGGAAGTTTCCAGCAGTAGAGACGGGGTTTTCTCGCGCAGACAGCGGGGAGGGGTGTGGGTCCAACATGGGAAACGGGGTGTGCTCCCGCAGGCAGCGGAGGATCTTCCAGTGTCTCCTGCTGGTCACGGTGGTCTGCGGGATGATGTACGGGGGGATGGTGTCGTTTGAGATGCACAAGCAGCTCAAGAGGACGGAGACGATGGCGTTGAAGTACCAGCAACACCAAGAGTCCCTCTCGGCGCAGCTCCAAGGTAAACACGGTGATGGCGAGGTGATTGAATGTTTATCTGCGCCTGCGAAGGTGACGACACCTGTAGGCGTGAGAACTTGTTGCACGGCTGCTGTTTTCTGGCTGTCGCGCTCACTGTCAGATGTTTGCACCTTTTAAAAAACAAATTCAAGGACTTAATATGATTCACAACAAATTGTATGTCATTCCGGCATCCAGTTAAAGACAGTTTCAACCCTGTCAACTTGACCAAAATACTCAAGTGGGTGGCATTTGAAAGTGCATCATGTTTGGGTGTGTGGCAAATCCATGAATGACTCCACAGAGTCCACTAAAAGTGTCTGACCTAACTGCACTGTAACTACACTGTACACAAGCGGTGACCTACCAAGAGCCCGTCTTTGACCTTTGACTTCAGCCGGCCTTCCAGTCCTGTGATAAAGCAGGTTACGGTCTGAGCAAAGTGGGCTTTAACCTACAACAGAGAGCTCATTCTGTAGGACGGGTCTTCCTTTTGCATAGGCCTAGTGTAAGACTGAAATTAGACCCCACACACACACACACACACCGCCCAGTTTACTGCTGACTAGAGGCTATGACACACATGCACGCACACATTAACGCACACCTGGTTGGAGTCGCCGTGTCCCAAGGCTCACCTAAACAGTGTACAGATTGCTACCTTAATGTCAGTCGGACAGGACATCTGTATCTGTCAGCCACAGCTGGAGGGACAGGAGAGGAGAAGTGGGCACAGCCACCTCGCTTTTTGAGCAAAGGTTTGTTAAATGCACTGTTACATAAACTTGTTCTTGAAACCAAATAGGGGTGGCTCGATGGAGCACCGCCCTGATATTGTGTGCATGTTGCCACAACACAGCTGAAGACAAACCGACAAACCGTCTGCAGCACTTTTGATTTTTGCCGTAGCCACGCTGTGGTGTTTTCAATCTCCCCCGTCAACAGCGTAGGCCCTTATGCTTTCCAGGTATATCTGTCGTTGAATGGTTTGATCTTGAGATATAAAAATGAGGATTTTGTGCGTCTTGCAAATGTCTTAAGCCCCGTGTTTGCAGACTCATACGCAAGAAAACATTTTACTGCAGCAGAACACATTAATAAATAATAAATAACCTAAAATTAGGACTGATAGCAGGCCCCAGTTAGGGCTCCAACTAATGATTATTTTCGTTATCATTTAATGTACTGATTAATGATTAATGATGTTGATGACGATCAAATGTTCCAGTGCAAACTCTCAGAAAATGGTGAAAGTGCAACAAGTTCCGTCTGATCGTCCGTCAAAGCTGTCAGTTTAACAGAAAAACAGCGAGTCCTGACAGCCGAGAAGCTGTAACTGCACAGCATTTAGTAACCTCGCCTGGAAAAAAACGACTGAAATAATAATCAAACCAGCTGATGAGCAGTTTTTCTGTCTCATCCGCTTGTCTTTAAATTCTGATTTGGATCAGAGTGTTATTTTTTACAGCGGCTCTGCCTTCACTTGCGATAAGACGCCGGCATTGTAAAGATATGCTGGCACAGAGTCACCAGTTATTTAGTCTCAATCATGGAACATTATGATTACCAGTAAAAAAAAATCACATTTTCACGCCCGGAGATGAGATATGGACTAATCTGTCTGCTTTATTGCTTTATGTGTGGGAAAACAGTGACACGCTCCCATTAGCAGACCAACGATACGTCTCCCTGCAGAGCGTTTCTATCTGCCTAACCTCTGTAAAAGACTGTACAGTTTGACCTATAGTAACCTCACTGATTTGCTCCCTCCGCACAAACACACACACACACTGCCGCGCTGACAGGATGCGAGGTTTTGTTGTTCCATTATTCCGTGAGTTTAAAATTAACCGCCGAGCTGAGAGCCTGCTCCTCTTTGGTCTCATCTATTCAGAGCAGGGCTTGTGCCCACATCAGGGCGCCTGGACCTGTCCATTTAATGCAGCCTTTGATCCACCTAACCAGCAGTTATCTCTCCTTATCGTCCGCCGCCTAGTCCAGCAGACCTACCGTGGAGTTGCCCTTAACCACCACTTACTGTGCCATGTTTGTTAAAGTATATGGATACCCATGGACGTAGGCCCGTGTTTAATTTGCTCCGTGGTATACGCAAGAACTGACCACCTGTTGAATTACCAGAAAGTCGCCAGTGTTAACTCATTCTTTGTTCCTATTGCTTTAACTTCTTTGTTTCATTTCATTGTTCCATCCGTTTGTTTTTTTTAATCCTAAATTCTGTGTTCATGAGGCCAAGCAGCGTCTTCTCATCCGCCTCCATCACGTTTACAAAGCAGGTGGTCAAAGGTGGTCAAACCACGCAGCCTGATTCTTATTCTTTTGTTCGACGACCAGTGGCAACTAGCATTTAAGGAGCATCACCTCCACCTCCCGTGCTTGAGTGTGGGTTAAATGTTCCCGATTGCACTATTGGACGCACCCTGATTGATCTACGTTATTTTTTTAAATTGCATGTTATTTTTTTTACTATAATTAATGAATCTGTTAATTTGACAGCCCTAGTTTCTGTCTTGCTAGTTATTGGTGGCAGGGCTGAGGGTTTCCAAGTGGGGTAGGCTTACAAGAGCATTCCATTGCACTAAGTTTCCTATATTGTGTTATTTCTTTTAAGACAAAGAAAGTTGGGTCACAGGGACAACTGTCCCACATTTAACGAGATAAAAGAACAAACTGTTCACGCCACCGCCCCCAGGTGAATATCTATATCCTCTTACTAGGCTGCTTTCTTTTAGTCAGTTTCAGGTCAGCATTATATAAATTGTATTGCTTTTCTTTTTTTCCCCAAAGCTGTTGAGAAACAGAGAGCATCGCCGTGTAATGTGACAGTTTGAATGAGGTGGGTGTTGCATAACTCTGTTTGCAATGCTTTACTTGTGCACCACGCCCTTACTTTTATTGTGAAGCGATAGATCATTCAGCCAATCACAAGGGCCCGGGCCACTTGATATCCATGGCTGGCTGTTGATTGCTGTGTTTTGTGTCCTATATTTAGAGGCGTGGACCATAGCTTGGGGGCTGTTAGCCGGCTATATTGATTCGGCGTTGCCCACTTTAACCACAGGCTTTGGCAGTTGTCAGTCATTTAAAAAGATCAACTGGCACTTTGTGGTTACGCTCGTTCTCTGACAAATGTGTCCCCGTGATTTAACACCCATTCGCTCCCTCACGCACTCACAGGCACATTATTGTTTATAAGTCATTTTGCGAAACGTTAATCAAACGGGTAATTGCAGCCATCTCCAAATGTGCTGTTTTTTTTGTATATTATTGTATATGTATTTTTGTCACTTGCTGTTTGTCATAGTGAACGCTCTTTCTGAGCAGATGGAATGTTTTGTTTTCATCCATGAGGCAAAGGAAAGCTTTTGTTCGAGATGTGATGCCAGTTCAGTTGGGTTTTTTTTGGGGGGTCATTTTCTTTACTGTAACCATTAAAAAGGTCAGATTTTAGTCCGAGACGTTCCTAACAGTAACTTGAGATGGAACGACTTGTAGTCGTTAAACAAATCACAGCACACAAGCGAACTCTGCAGCCAGCAGCTCATGTGAATAGTCAAATATTACGTAAGCAAAAGCAAAAGCGCAGTCTCAAATGTCCAAATTTCCATTCATTCTCAGTTTAAAGGAGTTAAAAAAATTTTAAAAAGCCAGCTGAGCTGTGAAAACCCACACCACCCAGCCTGTATCGTCTGAGTAACCTTGTGTTAAAAAAAAACAAAAAAAGATTTTATGTACCATATAAGCGTGGGTTTGCTGGGTTTAAAGCTACCCATGTGGGTTATGGTTCACCAGAAGGTAGATAGAAAGCCACAGAAATCAACCACGAGAGGTGGAAGCTCGAAAGCCGCAATATGTTTTGGTGGAAGCTTTGCACAGGTTTGCTCACCTTTTGCTCCTTCAAGACAAAGCTAAAAATAAAACTGGAATCAACTCATGCAATTACAGCGATGAACTTAAGAATTAAGACTGCGCTGTACACATATGTTTGTTGTCGTACATGTTTGAGATGCAAGCGGTGAGGCTGTAAGGCCTTAGCAAAACATTTGCAAACTTTTCTACATATTCGCCTTCTGTGACCTGATATGTGAAGGATCAGTTCAGGGCTTGACCTACATGTAGAGAAGATTGATTTGTGGGAGTTGGATTACCCATTGAAGTGTCCTGTGTGCAATGCGATACAGCATACCTCAAGTATTTACACACACGGCGTGTGCATTATTAAAATAAGTTCAAATCTTCCTTGAATTTGCACCCACTTCTAAATTGAACTATTCCCCTGTGTTTGCTTGTGTGGGAGTGTGAACACGCATACAAAGACTCTTCAAACAAACTCTTGGAGCCCAGTTCCCTGTGTTGATAGTATTCACAGTGCACGCCACTGGCCAACTCTAACCTCTTCAGTTTTCTCCAAATCTAACCCAGTAAGCCAGTAAAGGTCACCACCATAGAGGGCTCCCTTGTTCTTGCTCTGCTGATGCACTTTAACCACATGGTGAGGGAAATGTTTCATTGGCCTTTGGGGAAACCCGCAAACAATAAATGTCCATTCCCACAGAGGTCTGAACGAGATAAGGACTGGTGTAAAATGAATTGG
The DNA here is from genome assembly GCA_014281875.1 of Nibea albiflora. Lineage (NCBI taxonomy): Eukaryota > Metazoa > Chordata > Actinopteri > Sciaenidae > Nibea > Nibea albiflora. Next base: position 10,196,002 of record CM024794.1, read on the forward strand.
TGTGTGTGTGTGTGTGTTTGGAGGCTCCAGGAATATTGTTGCTTGCTTTCAGGTACAGTGGTCTGTGCTGCATCGCTAATTTTACAGGGGGAACGTTCACTGATGACCGATAAACAGCAGCACGAAGTGGTACAGATGTTTGGAGCCGCACACCGCGTTAGGAGTATATTGATTAAGCTGTGTGAAAGACTCCGGGGTCATTTTTGAGGTTGCAGGTTATGTCATTAGTACAATTTGAAATATGAAGTAAACAACAAATGATTTAGCCTTTTCCGGTTATGTCTTATAAATAGTTGTTTTCGTGAAGTGCATTGGTCTTCTGTATGAAATGTAAGTAATGAATCTATGTAAGTAATTACTTTGTTGTAGCACTATTCGTGGGTGTTAATAATTCAAATGCACATTCAAATGACCTTTTTTTTAGACTGTAGCTTCTTTGTAGCCGTTGCCCTGCTTGTCCATGCTGTCCCCCAGAGAGAGGGTGTGTGTGTGTGTGTGTGTGTGTGTTGAGAGGCTTGAGCTGAGCTAAGAGCAGCATGGCCTCATCTTTGGCATTTCTCGCTGCCGAGAGCGTACAGAGCCTCGATCAAGCAGAATAAAACCTCCCTAATCTCATGTATCTGGACATCCGTCCTGTTTTCGTCGTTAATGAGGTGTAAAGAAATTCATACAGTCAATTCAAATATTAGAACCGAGGAATTTGGAAAGACAGTTTCACTCGTTTTTAGAAGTATGAAGCCTGAAGGTTATGTGTTACTGAAACAGATGTACGATGCAAAGTTATGCACTTCATACAAGGGATTGTACAACTTATTGCTGACACTGCATACTGGTGAGAGCAGCATGTTGTTAGCAATGGGACCAAGATGTCTCATCTGTATTGACAAGAATCTAATTTATCTCCTCCTTTTTTTACTTACATTTGTCATTCAGTCTTTCATACTTGCCAGACCGGGCAGATGGAAAGGGTTATTGAACTGCTCTGTCATCTCCATTACATGGAACATTAGATGCCACACCATGTCTGTGTATGATGTCACCAAGGGAAAGCATATACAAAAAATAAGAGTGATCCCAAAATTGAACCCTGGGGCACTCCACGTCATCGGGGCTAAAGAGGAGAGACGCTGTCACAAAAACACACAGTCTGACACATATGTTGAAAACGCTGCAAGACTGCGTACGATAGACCAACCCACTGCTGAAGTCTGTTTATGCAAGACGCCATTACCCACTGTATAAAAAAGTTGCATTTAGTATGTAAAACTCACCAGGACTAGAGGAGGGATTCAACTGGGGAAACAACGTGCCCTAGTTGTAACGGAAATTGAGGTGAAATAGGACAGGAAAAGTGTGTGAAGGAAACGGGAGTGGAAATGTTGGACCTGATGCTTTTTTAAATTTTGTGAAAAGGTCTGAAAACAATGATTGCTTAGTGAGTAGAGCCTATTAAATGTAGCTGAGCTACCGGTTCAGTGCTTGTTAACAGTAATCAAATCTCTCATGTTCTTAACAAGCTGATTGTGTGATGTTAACATCACACAATAAGCTCGTGTGTCCTCGTCTGTTTCGAGTGCACTGGAAGTCCCACCTCCCACGGCGCGTCTGTCTTTGTTTTATCTATCTCGAGCGGAGGTACAGAGCTAATTCATTTATTGGTTGATTTGTAAATCATATCAGCAGGACTGTTTCAGACGCAGCTGCCTTTTCATAAAAATTGCGAAATTTGATTTGCAATTTCAGCCTGGAATATGATCCGAAAAACAAATTGAGAAACAATACAAGAGAAAACAAGCGCTTCGAAACTCGAGCAGTCTCCTCTGAGTAGTTCTAGGTTGGCATTTAAAACCCTCATTAAAAACAATTGCCAAACCTCCCCCGCGCCCACTGAGCATGGGCTCACTAATAAAATCACGTGTAGGAAAGCAAAGCTCTGACATCAAACCGTAACCATATTAATGACGAGTGCAGGAATACAATCTTAGCTTAAAAAATGAAAACATCTCATGTTTTATTTGAGATGGAGCTCACATTGAGAAGGCCAAACTCGGCTCAGAAAGTTTACCAGACTGTTATTTCCTGCCGGATGACATGAGAAAGAAATGTTCCTATCTTATCAGATAGTATTTTTCCATTAAATAACCACCAAGCTATTTTTTTTTTTATTAGTTTATGTAACCATTACCTTAATAAACCTTAAGTCTGCGTTTCATTCTCTTTCTTTCAGTGTGTGTGGGTTTGTGTTTCCTTGACTGTCTCTTTGCCTTCAGCCTCCCATGGTTTGTCTATTTATCTTTGCCCTCCTTATTTGCGCTTGTCTCATCTGTGGGAGAGTCCGTCTGTTTCACTCTCCTTTTTTTTTTTTCTTCCCCCCCCCCCCCCCCCGCTCGTTCTCTGCTCCTACAGTTGCTCCCCTCTCCAACTCTCTCTTACCCTTTACGCTCGGCTCTGTCACCCTCGTGAAATTATTAGAAGACGTCGCGTATCTAACAGTTTATCCTGGAATCTGTTGAGTTGGCATTTCGAAGGAGGAACAGCCACATCATCAGCTAGACCGCCCAGCCCCCAACCCGAGGCGGGAGAGGTAGAGAGAACATGTAAGAAAGAAGGGATGACTTGGTGTTCACAGGCTGGCCTTTTTCTTTCTTTCTTTCTTTCTTTTTTTCTTCTAAAGGATGGGTGAGTCAGAGGCTGGCTCAAAGGACTAGTGGCAGAACACTTGGTATTTAAATTATGACATTAGAGTTTTCAACCGTATTGCCACTGACACGGATTAAGGCAATCGATATCCAAATCCAAATCATCTTGAGGTTTGGCTTCACTTCATATACATGCAAATATACATACAATAACACCATACAGAGCACCTATACAGCATATATCTACAAGTATTTATGACATAACAAGCATGCAGTTGCTGACAAAGGTTGCCAGTACCTGATGTCCATCTCTGTTTAAACTAATTGTAATTGTAGTTGGACAGTAGTGCAAGTATGGCCACAGTTTGGGTTGAGGTACTCCGTTACAACCCTCTGTTACAATGCTTATCTACTAAATACAAGAATTCTTATATCTACGCGTACATGTATCGATGAACACGTGACGCCTTTGAATTTACATGCAAATCTGTGTTTGCATACCATTTCCATGTGCTCTGTAAGTGTGAGCAGGACTCACTTAAAGATGTTTGCACTTGGAATGAAATCTCCTTTGAAGTGTTTCCTTCCCTCTAATCTTCCTCGCTGCTCGCTTGCTGTTTGTTCGTCGCTCCTTCTGCCCGAGTACATACGAACACACGGCAGAAACGTCACCCGTTGGACGGCTCATTAAGGATGCTTCGTCTGAAAGCCGCGAAAGCGTCTGAGCCATTTTGACAATCAAGGACCTCCAGCGTGCAAAAACCTGCCATTACTCACTCGTTGGTTGTAAGTTTTGTGCCTCTCACTGTCTGTTGCGTCGGCTTCAGAATACAGCGTTACTCTGCTTTATCTCGGCTTGCTACAATGACCCTAATTCCCCACAGGGATCAATTCCAACTCATTGGATTTCATCTTGAATCCGATGAAGGTTAAATCAAAATGAAGGGAATCAAGGAAGACTCTGTGCGACAGAGCGGGCGTGCGGAGAACAGCTGGAGAGATTAGAAGAGAGTGCAAGAGCCAAAGCAGGATCAAGAGCTACCAGGTTATGAGGGAAGAATTGTTTACCATACAGTCATCACAGTCAAAACTCCCCTTTAACCACCTTTATTTTCTCCGCGTTGAGTGATAAACAGCCTGAAACGCAGCAGCAGCAGCAGCAGCAGCAGTAATTTTAAACACCTTTTGGACCACCGGTCTTGTGATGAATACCACAGCTTCCTGCAGATGGCGGAGCTGTTGCGTACAAAGATCGCAGTCTGGATGAATAAATATCACACCCTGCCCTCATATCAACCATGAAATACACATCCGCTTTCTGTCTGCCTCTGTTTAAGTGTTTGTGAGTGCATGTGTTTGGTAGCAGTGTACACATTTGTGCTACAGCTCTCTTTTTTTGTTTAGTTTACCTTCCAAATGGCCCAGACAGAGTTTACTAATCCTGCCGTTTTCTCTCTCCCTCTCTTCCTCCATCTCTGCTTTTTTTTTTTTCATCTTCAGTGGTGTACGAGCATCGCTCCAGGTTAGAGAAGTCTCTTCAGAAGGAGAGGTTAGAGCACAAAAAGGCCAAAGAAGGTGAGAAAAATAACACCTACGCTCAATTCCGACTCTTGAAGGGTACATCTGCAGTCAAAGGAGCTGTGGGAAATTCCTCTTGTTCTCAGGCATCGGATGGTAGAACAAATATTAGCATTAAAGTGCACTGTAATACTATAATCACTATGTAATACTGCCTAATAATATATAAATGACGTCATATATTCAGTTGATTAAAGATACAAAGTGTTGCACCCTTTCTTCATCGAAATCAAATTATTCCTCAACAATTTCCATCACAATAAATCATCATGTGAAAAAAGTTTGACCTGCTGTCAATCTCTTCTAGATTATCTGGTTTATAAACTGGAAGCACAACAGTCGCTCAACAAGGAGAAGGTATGTTTCCACATATTCACCCAACTGCTGTGACCAAGTATCATCGTTAAAAAACACCCCATAAACAGTGAAATCTGTCTTTTATCACCTGTCCCTCGTGTTGTTCTGTGTACATGATTTGTTTGTTGATTCGTGAAGCGCTTTGCGGCGTGACTATTGTGCGCTTACACAAACACTGCTGCTACAGCTATTGAATATAATTTATCTCTTCACTGTCATCTTTCGTAACAGCACCTTTGAGCCCGGAACAACAAAGTCACTAGTTCAATTTTGTTGTTGTTTTTATGCTCAAACAGCAAGACTCCAGCAGCAGATTCAATTCTCTACAAGTGCAACATCAGATGCTAAAGGTAGATCACTAGCGTGCCCTCACAAACACAGACACGTGCTCACCCTGTAGCTTTCATTACTTTTATCGTAGACACAGATGTCCTCGCATTTGAGCTTCTTCCTTCCTTCCATCTGTTTTCACGCCCTCTCTCTCTGACCATACCACTCCACTACATCCTTCCTCTCTGTGGCCAAAAAGTTCACGCATATGCGTGTGTGTGTCCCTTCATGAATATACACTTGTTTGTAATGAACAAATGAAACATAGACCATATGATGACGGTCTTTTCTTTCTCTTCTCTTGCAGAACCAGCATGATGACCTGAAGAAACAGTTTTACGAGCTGCAGGACCAGCACAAAACCCAGGGCGAGGACCACGGCCGCCTGCTGGACGAGCACAGGGACCGCTACGAGAAGCTGCAGCAAGTCAAAGAAGTGGAAATCTCCCATCTCAAAGGTACCGGTGAACACACACACACACACACACACATGCTGTTGTACATACACACAGTCATGTACTGGTGTCGCCTTTAAACATTCTTTGTCTCCATCTTCTGACTTAATAAAATACTGCATGTGTGAAGCCAAGCATATAAGTGCTTCATGTCCGGACCTTAAGTGAGTAGTTAAACTGTCCTCTGATTTAAGTCTTGTTGCTTAAAATCACTTCTTTGTAATCATAAACCATAAGGCCAGAGCAGGGACATGAACTGACAAGCAGACCCAGGGTTTGTAGCATGAATCATAAAAGGTTATTGTTATTTTTTTGCAAATGCTCAGCAGCCGGACGTTGTTCGTGTTCACGGGTTTCTAATTTACTAGCAGTTGTGTTTTGTTGATGTGTTTGCTGTTTGTGATGGCAGATACTGTATATAACCTGAGGGAGGAAAATAAACAGCTGAGGAAAGCCCACCACGACATCCACACACAGCTACAGGACGCACAGGTGAGACTGAATCCGCACTGTGCTTTTGTTTTCTCTCCTCTTTGTCCTCAACTTCCGTTTTGTGTGAAACGTAACAGAGGCATAACAATGCGTCGCTCACACTGGAAGAATGCACCAGGGGAAAAAAAGTTTTTCTTACCCTTCATTTACGTCGGTAAAATTTAAACCTTGCTTTAAAAAAAAAACAAATGGTTCACTCGTGCTGTTCTGTTGCACTCGTGCTTGTTCAGGTTCAGCATCAGGACCTGAAGGCAGCCCACAACCAGCTCGCACTGACACTGGAAGACCACAAGAGTGCGCTGGCTGCAGCTCAGGTAGGACAGCTGCACAGAGATGCAGTCTCATTGTTTACTCCAGTCAGCTGATTGATGCTGAACGGCTCAATCACAAGTATTTTGGTCACATCTGTGTTTGGTCCCCCCCCCCGAGTTGTATTGGCTGGAGATCATGAAAGACTCGAGGGGATATTTTGACATCTAGCTGAGCGTAGAAAGACGGAAGCTGACATGGGATTAGGTTTGTCTCTTTAACATATCAGTAGCAAAACCACACAGTAAAACTACGGCGTTAATTGAGGAAAGCAGCCCGGTGACGTGGAGTGCATTTAAATCAAGCCTCTCTTTAGCTCTGCAGTCCTCTCAGCCTTACTTTAATCTTTTAACCTTCTCAGTAAAGCAGAAAACATGTTTGTTGGAGCGGACTGTGTAATTCTCCGTCGAGAAGAAAAACAGATGCCAGAGGTGTTGCTTGGTTTTTCGGATAATTAGATGATGTTGCCGTTTCTCCCTCAGACTGACCTTTTGAAAAGGCCGGACGTACAGTTCTCTGCCGATTTATTTTGAAAACGCTCTCCGCCTCTGCTGTCTGCATTGATGCATAATCACTCACTCTCTTCCTCTTTCTGCCCGTCTCCATTTGCTAATTTATTTCAAAGCCCGTCCTGCTTCCCCGTCAGTGCTTCTGCTCGGACGTGCACGCGCTCACGCGCACGCGTGCGACTCTTTCCTTCCCACCGGGGGGGGTTTGGTTTAGTCGGGGCTGTCAGAGCAGCGCATCTAAAACACGTCCCAGCCAATCAGTTAGAAACATATAATGGAGGGGCGAAGATGGGAGCAAACTTTTTTTAGATTCAACCCACTGGCCTGGTTAGAAATTGTGTATGTATAATGGTTGGCGTCATTTAACGGTGTACTGGTCTAAATGGAACAGTGAATTTGAAGAGAAATGTGCTCAAATGTTCTGCCAACAATATATATCTGTCAGCGTGGCAAACCTAGCATGCTGACATTAACGTTCAACTAGTTTTGTTTTCTTACAGCTAAGTGCTAAGCTAAGTGAGAACAGTGGTCGGTCATTTGTCTTTTCATTCATCCCTTTACTGTCTGTAGCACTGAAAACAATATCCAACCTTGGTCCCACATTAAAGGATTTTTCTCTCCTCCCCGGTTGTGTTTTGTTCCCTTTAGGCGCAGGTGGATGAATACAAACAGCTGAAGGAGTCCCTGAACAGGGCACCCAGTCAGCGACAGCCCGAACAAAACCCTGCCCCTCAGCACCCGCAAGCAGCTGCCATAGCGCCCGAGTCCCATGTTCACGAAGCCAAGCAAGACACAATACGGGTGCAGCCGCACAAAGAGGAGCCCGCAGCCCACGAGGAAGAACGCCAGCACACCGAGTCCAAGGTAACGTGGTATTCTTTGGGATCCTTTTTTTATTAACTAGACAAATACGTTCAAAATCAAAAGGCACAAATCGAATTACTCCTCTCGCCGATTTGTCCTCCAGTTGAACCATCAAGAGGAGGAGGTGCACGCCCAGTCACAGCACACCTTGTCAGACAAAGAGGAGGACGGAGAGGGAGAGGCCGAGAGGAGGAGGGAGCTGGCGGAGGAGGGGATGGCTCAAGCGGGACAGCCACAGAAGCTGGAAGAGGATCCGGACCAACCACTTGATGAGATGCAGGAGGAAGAGGAGGAGCGAGAACCGGAACAACCCGACGAGAACGCCCTGGACCAACAGAGACAGCAGATGCAGCCGGTCAGCTATGATCGAGGCAGCTCAGTCTTATTTAAGAGGGTTACAACGGGCCTTGAGCTGGCTTCAATTTCCTGTATCTCGTTTAACACTTGCATACTTACAGTATTGTTTAGATTTGTGTCCCTGAACAACATCCCAAACGTGTCCTTGTTAAATCGTAGGCACAGCTATTGCACCAACTGAAGTGCTAACCATTTAGCTTTAATCCCAGAGGAACAAGAATAAATTACAACCTTTCCTCAGCGTTCACCTCATTGATTAATGATAGCTTGCTCATTATATGCATTGCTCAATGTTCTGTGCTGTCATTTTCATCTATTAAACCTCCCCAAAGGACGTTTATGACTCAAATTAGCGACAATTCTGTGTGGGTGTTATTTTATCTTTGCTTGCTCTACACATCCTTCCCTTTTTTTTAAACCCCACTCGTCCTCTCAAAAGGGTCCCCATCACGACACCCAGCTGCAGCGCGAGGCGCGCGCCCAGGTGGGGCGCGTGAAGTCGGCCTACGAGCAGCAGCAGGAGCAGCAGCGCCTGGAGGCTCAGCGGGCCGAGGAGCGCAGGCAGATCCAGATGCACCAGGAGGCCCTGCAGGCCCAGAGGGACAGGGTGCTGAAGGAGAGGGAGCAGAAGATGAAGGAGCAGCAGGAGAGGGAGCAGCAGCATCACAAGGAGGCCGACAGACGGGAGCAGATGCTGAGAGAGGAGCACCAAAGGTCAGACTTTGGAAGTAATTTAAAATCGGGAGGACGAGGTGAAGGCAATTTGATCTGTCCTGTTCAGAGCTTCAAGACTAAGCTGTGCTGTCACTGCTGTTATTAGGAAGAGGGCCCAGTATGAAAATATGGACAATGATATTGTCCAGGGAGAAGATGAACGCCACACTGACGATGAAGAAGGTGAGATAGATACCACATAAAAAGAAACGCTCGATCAACAGAAATATCAGTAATATAAGCTTACATATGTCGTGTGTGTGTGTGTGTGTGTGTGTGTGTGTGTTAACAGAGAGAGATGTTCATATGTTACATGAGGAGGAGGAGGAGAAACAAGGAGTGGATCACAGAGTGCCTCCACATCAGGTGACCGTCTCTCCATCCCGCTCACTCCCATCTGTTCGCACACATTGTCCTCATCATCCGCCGATCCTCTCGGCTCATTCACTCACTTAACATTCACGCCGGCGTATCATGTGTCATACGTCCATCCATCCAGAAATCACTTCTTTCATCCTCGCTGCCCACTGTCCCACGCTGGCACATTTATCTTCCACTTGTCAGTTAACCCCAGCGATGCACTATGTCTCCTGAATACCAATAAGGCAGTTAATACAACATTAGAGTACAGTCACTGCCACGATCGTTTTTATTCTTCCAAACTCAAATTCAGTTAATAATCCTTTTCCACTTCACGCTCTGCGTTATTTCACTGTGACCCGCAGGGCGGCGTAGACGGTGAGCTGGACCCCGAGGACGACCCCAACAACCAGGGCGAGGACGAGTTCGAGGAGGCCGAGGATGAGCGGCCGCAGCACAGGGTCGGGGAAGAGGAAGAGGAGGCGGTGGAGGAGGAAGAGGAGCCGGCAGCGCCAGCCCAGCACGTGGACGCGCACCACGGCCCCGAACAACCTGCTGTGGAGGAGGAACTGGTGGTGAGTAAAGGGTCGGACAACGGCAGCAGATTGCAGCGAGAGGGAGAGCTGAGCGCTGACCTAGAAAAGTGATTAAAGGTTGTGATGGAAGCGGGAAACTGCTCAGGGTGGCGTGATGAAACCGAAACGTACTGAAACCTCAGGATCTTGGAAAATAAATGAACTTTAGGTGTTTGAACTTGAACCTGTGTGTGTGTGTGTGTGTGTTCAGATGGCTGGAAACCCAGATCAACAGGAAGATACGCTGGACGACCAGTATCAGGAGGAAATAGACGATGAGGTGCGTTACAGCTCTGACACATTAAGAAAACAAACACGCATAGCATGTCTCCCGTTGATCCACTGTGTGTAATTGTCTTGTTGTCGCCGCCCTGAAGGCTCAGGAGGACATAGCTGGTGGGCAGAAGAGAGAGGAGGAGGAGGTGGAGGAGGAGGATCCGTATAATGAGGAGAACATAGAACAGGTGGGTTCTTGTGGAGGGAACCAGAATCAGAGGAATTCTTTATATTGTATCGCCAACTTGATATTTACCTCCAAGGTGTCCGGCATTTCTACAGCATTACATTTTAATCAGTTCCTGTCCCAGCTCCTAAATAACATCAAACCCTGACACAATTACAGCAGAAAACACTTGTTCTACACAGTAAAAAAACAAAAAAGTTCTGATATCCCATCCAGAAAATAATGTTTAGAACACTGATGCGATGGCCGTATCGCTTACACAGGGATGAGATTGTGTCAGCATGCGTGTGCGTGCGCGGCTGTCTTTTGGCAGCGGTAACTTGAACCTGGCTCGTGCGTGTTCTGGTAAATGAGGCAGATCAGGTGTCGAGTCAGTTGGGGGTTCAGGTTTCCACCTGGGTTTAGTTTATTTAATTTGTCCCAAGAGGAAATCTGTTTGAATGGAGGCGGTCACACACATTTTATCACTTTTATAGTCTGTTTAAGGTTCGTACACTGCATTTACTGCTCTTGTTTACGCCGCGCTGTAAAACTGGGCGCCGCGGTCCGCTGGTTGGTCTCGATAAGAGGACATTTTAGGAAGCGATGTGATCTCCGGAGCAGGAGAGTAATGTGCAAACATTCTGACAACCAGCAGCCCAGTTCGCTGAAGTGTCCTTGAGCAAGACATTTGACTCGCTCCTACTCTCTGCTCTGTAACTGACCCTGACTGCTGTCCTCCTTGGAGACCGATGATAACTTATTTATAGTCCCTGTTTTTGCTGTACATTTATTTTTGCTCATGTGCAGAATCATTAGTCAGTAAGGTCCTTTGTCGCCCGACTTCTTTTACAGCTGCGTGTTTTATCCTCAGTCCCAGACTCAGTCACCTCACGAGTGGACATACTTATGTTTCTCTGTAATTTGAGCTCAGTGGCGCTTTCACTCCATTCAGCTTCATCGATTCACTGTTATAGAGTTGTTCTGGCAGAGGTGTATCAGTTGAACCTTTTTATACAAGTGTCTCTGCTTCCATTAATTCACACCAGAATTCAAGTCCCGTATTACAGTCCTACACACAGATAAGCAGAAGAAAGATGCTTGTACGTGAACAGTCACAAATCATAACTCGAAACATATTTTAGTTGTTTCTGATCAACAATGCATGAAATCATGAGTTTAAAAAAAACAAAACAAAAGCCGTAAATGTCTAAAATGATCATCTTTAGTGGAAAAAATATCCCAAATATGACACTAAGTAGCGACGTCGTCTGCTTGTGATTTGCTCCAGGATGAAGTGAAAAACCAGGAGGGACCAAAACAGGAGGGGGATCACAGGAAAGAGGGCGAGAATAACGAGGAAGACAATTACGAAGAGGAAGAAGAGGAAGCAGAGGAGGAAACGGCTGGTCGAGACAAGGGAACCAATCGGAGGGCAGAGATGTAAGACGGACTTTTGCGGACTTTGACCCGTTGCAGTGCCTTTTCGGCTGCCCACAGGAGCCTATCAGGTCTTTCTTTCCCTTGTTTCCCAAAGGAATAAAACCAGCCATTCATTTCAAATTCCAATTAGAAAAATTGGGATATTATGCCTGGAAGATGGGATGTCGTTCGAAACACTGTGAGGATGGAACTGAGCAGCTGACGCTGTGGAAATGGACAGAATTTGTTGGGCAGAAATGGGACATATACTGTAGTTTTTTTTTTGTTTGTTTCATTTTTTTATTCATTCATGCTTTTGTCTACTCGCACGTCTGCCTGATTGCCTGGTCTGTCTTTAACAGCAGACAGGCAGAGAATGTATTTTCATCGTGCTGTCTTTGAGTATGTATAAAGAAAGCAAAGATAAATTATGTTATTCTGACGTCCTCATGCTCAAGCCTTTATATGTATGTTTTATGCAAACCGTTTTATTCTTTGTAGAGTTGAAATTTACATCTCGTCATTCCAATCGATCAAGTCGTTTTCTGTTATTTATTGTTGATTGTAACAATTCTGACAATCGTAAAGAGGTGCGACATTTCTTTTTATTTCCCCAGACTGAACTAGTTAGTTTCACGATGGCTTTTACCAACTTGTCGATGCTCTAACACAGGAGTATTTTCACTGGATATTTCTGCAAATGCCGGTCAAAAGAGACATTTCTGGTGAGGCGTTCTGTGCTGAAAGTGGCATATCGACACGCGTCTTTCCACTTTTGGAAACTCCTTTTAGGTCTTTTAGTCATTTTACATTCGCAAAAGCATTTCAGTAGGACAGGAGAGATGAGCATGCCAGTTAGTGCTGAACCTCTTGCATATTGCTTCAGCACAGCCTTAAATCGGGGGCTGTTTCATGTCGACTGCTGGTGTGAATTCAATTCACAAACTTTAGTTACTGTACAATGTACGGTAAAACTACATGCTGACAATTTGTACACTTTTCCACCAGTTATATTTGATACAAAAAAAGTGGGATTCCGATTGTACTGAACCACATTTGTCATCTGAATGTTGGGTGTGGAATAAAGAGGTCAAAGAATTTCAGGTCACAGGGATTGTGTTGTCTGAGTCTTTACTTTCACCTTTTCATAGACGTTATTTCTGTCTCCAGTGGAAGGTCAGTGCAATGAGCAGTGGTGAGTTCATTTTAGAATGTCGGCTTCACAAATAACGCCTGTAGAGACTGAGAGCAGCTCAAGAGGAAAAAGTAGAAGTTTATTTTTTATCATGAAGTGTCCGCCACAATAAAAGCAGTCCAAATTCACTCTAAGCTAAAGAGAACTTTTGTCCGTGAGGATTCAATATGAGATACTGCAGCCTCTGCAGTCTTTTCTCCTGCAACACTAAAATAGAGATGAGGTGTTTCTGAGTGTTAACAAGTTTATGAAGCATAGCAAATTTTCTGTTACTACTGAAATGATGAAGTCAGTTCATTGACTGATTTGTGGATCAATGGAAAATTGTCAACTTTTTTGATAATTAAGTAACTGTGTCCTTTTGTAACTGTGTCCAAAATGCCAAACATTTTCAAACGTGCTTCAAGTGTTGGTGTGGTTCTCTACATTAAGATTTATTTTTGCCACTTTCTGCTTTTGACAGTTGGAGAGATAGAACCAAAATTGAAATAATAACATCTTAAATATTTAAAAAATATATATATATTAATTTAGACAGCTGAAAGACTTGGTTGAAGTCATTTGAGTAAATCATGAAAACATTCTTGTGATGTTGAAAGATGAGCAACTCTATTCCAGTCCCTCCTGTTAGAAATTCTTCAAGTATTTGGTTAAAGGTGGGGTAGGAGATGTTGGGAAAACGGTTCCAGCAAGCTATATTTTGAAAATACACACCCATGCCTTTTCTTCAGACCTCCCCTCGAAATCAAAGTAATGGACATGTCAGGAGCCAATCGTAATGCGCAGCCTCATCAACGTGATTGGACGGTGTTTTCTCATGATTTCGCCCTCTAGACTGGACTAAAACATTTTGTTTATTGACAAATCTTCTATTTTACTGGCTGCAATGGGGTCGTGAAGAAATTTTCAAGCAATATGGTAAAAAAAAATGCTCCAGAATAAATCTCCTATCCCACCTTTAAATCCTAAATTACGAATTGGTAAATTTCCCATTTATTAGAAGATATGGCGGGAGAACGGGGTGGTCGCATTGGGGGATCCATATTGTAATGGTTCTGTAAAATCTTTTGAGGATTTGATGCAGCGGTTCAAGATCCCTACATCCCACTTTTGTAGGTACCTGCAACTCCACCTGCATTGGTTCCCCACCATGATTCTTTGACTCCCAGCAGGTTCATATTTCTCTGTCAAGTCTATTTTCAAACGCTGAGAAAAAATCGCACAGCATTGAAGACAATAATAAATACTCATGTACGGTTTGAATCGTGGTGATCACGTCTGCACTACAGGCCGTGAATGCTCCCATCTTGCCAACTCTGTTCGTCCCCCATTTTCCAGGTTGAGAACAGAGAGGAGAGAAGAAGTGTGTGCGTGCGTGTGAACTCGCTCACATGGGAAATGAACCGACAAATCAGGATGAAATGAAAATCAAACGAGAGGAGGTTGACTGAGAAAGGCAATTACCTCTAATGAACAACATTTGTCCCCAGCACACAGTCTCAATCAAATCATCCCTCCTCCTCTCAGTCTCTATTTCTGCTCTGCCTCTCCGTTCCTGTCATTGTCCCTGTGCTTTTTCCTCCACCCCCATCGTCACTGCCTCTGAATATTTTTTGTGTCACCCTCCTGTCATCACCCCTATACTGTTGGGAGATTGTTGATCTCCCCAGACGGACTGTAGGATGCTGCAGTAGTACGGGAGTAACAGGTGTCTCATTACTGCGCTAATAGCAGGCCACAGGGAGACACACACACACGCGCTCACATTTTTACAGTGACGAGCAATGTCAGAGATGATAACTCCCACGCAACCCCTCACATTCTTGCGCTCTCTCTCAGTCATTTCATGGGTGAATTACCAGGAATGAATAATTCCAACATGTCGATGCCTAGAGCCGGAGTCTATCTTGAGATGCATGCCCACACGACTGCCACCAATTCTCCAATCTTTCATTTAACACCAGTGCAAGATTTACTTGAAAGCTGAAGCTGCAAGCTATGAAAAGACGCCTTTCTTCCACCCCCGATCTTTTGGAAAATCAACTCAAACTCTGCTCCCTGTTTTTTTTCCTTTTTCTCACAGCACACTGGAAGAGATCATAGCCTCGGAGATAACTGATGGCATCTTGAAACCATCACATGAAGTTTCTCGTCTTGACCCGGATCCCGTTTGCGGTTACACAAACATCCAGCGAGCTCATTACACGTCTCTCTGCAGCAGTAATGATCTCTCATTCATCAGCTGCGGACTTAGTTCTTTGTTTCTCTACCTCCACACACACACACACACACGCACACAACACAATATTTCACAAACAATCTTCCACACTTAAACAAATCCCAATGAGGCATATAACTGGTAGTTTGTACCCGGCTGTATGCTCGTTAGAGAGATATTGGCTGCTTGAATTGTGTTTTCTCCGCGCTACTGTGAGGGAAGAGAAGCCGAGCGACGTTTGTGCGCCCCAGTTCATACTTCAGACGTGTGTTTATGCATGTGCGGCTGCACTCATACTTGTGTTCTGCTGTATTAGATAACAAAGTGTGTTTATGTTTCAGGTGAGGGCTGAAAATGAAACCACTGGTAAAGAATACTGCAAAGTATGAACAGATCAACTCCGGCCGACAGGTGGGGGCAATGTGCATAACCCCTGCAACACTCCTTTATGTATGACAGCACAGATGCCATTTGTTCTTTTATCCCGAGCACTTTATCGCACCAGGAGTGCACACCCTTTTAGTGGGATTTAAATCCTCACACTGCGAGTGCTTTCCAAGCTACCAAGGATTACTCCTTGCGTGCATGCTCGGTGTGTGCATGTGTGTGTGACCTGCCGCATGAGACTCACGGGTCATTACCCAGTCAGTCAGAGGACACAAGAGGCCATTATCCTGGGGAGTCTGGACACTAAATGTTTGATAAGCCTGGAAAGCGGATGTCCTGTTTCTCCTCTCTCGCATATTACAGACGTACACTGAGTGACGACACGGATACTAGTTTAAAACTCCGTACAAGAAGCTACGTTTTAGTTCAGCTTTCAATTTCGGTTCAGCCGGTATGTTTGGCGCAGCCTGTAGCAGACAGAGGAGTGTGAGTCCCGTGTCATGGGGCGATCTGATTAGCCCTCTCCTTTCTTTGTCATGCATTTGAGTTTGTTGTCCTGTGTTTTGTCTTCACAGCAGCCATTTTGACATGAAATAGTGTTTAGGATAGGACATGGGAAAGGACCCACATTGTCCGCTTGTCAGTACTGTGTCCTGTGTTCTGTTACCTAGTCCTGTTTTACTTACAGTGGTCTCTCTTTGTGCCTCCCCCTCTGTGTTTCTGTTTTTTTCTCAGTTCTGGATTCTGTTTATTGGACTCTTGGTTTCTCTCTGACTGTGTTTTTGCCTGGACTATCAGCCGCCTTTAATTGTTTTTGTGTTTTCAAATCTGCCTAGTAACTTGTTTGTTGAGTCCACTTCCTAAACTGAAACATTTTTTCCCTCCATCATACCCAAAGTTTGTAAATATACATGTACTGCATTATAAATGGATTCAAAACAGATAGGACTTTATGATATTTCATATTTATTATGAAACATGTATAGGATATATAAAAAAAATCTCACAAGGGTGTCAATCTATATTATGTTCATATATGTGACTGGTACTACATATAAAAAAAAGCATTTTTCTTGGCCTTGGAGCACATTACCACATTTCCTATGACTGCATTGTCAGTGTGGTCTAAGTGTTTTTTCGGCAACAGTTGTGACACAGTGTGTGTAAATGACTCAATAGCTCTGTGAAACCTTTAGTGCAACTCCAGCCAGTGCTGAAGAGTACTCTGCTGAAGCCTCGTCATTGCTTCAAGTGCTTCAGGATCGGGAGAGCTGACTCTGTATACATCCATTGAAGAACGTCATAAAATGTTGCACATCCTGGTGGTTTCTGGGAACTGTAGTCTGGTGAGCTGAGAGTCTTCTGGCAGCTTGGGGATTCCATCCAGGACTTCTAGCTTTGGCAAACAGTGGAAAACTCTGCACCGGGATAAAAGAGAGAGAGAGAAAGTAAGAGGATCGCCCTTTTTCTCTTACAAACACTTTGTCCTTTTACTGCTTCTCTCCCTTGCTTTGCCTCCTCACCGTGCACGGTAGTCCTGAGTGAATGTCACTGGGTTGCGGGTCAAGTTGAGCGAGCGGAGCGGGCTGTTCCCCAGAGCTCCTAGTCCCCCCAGGGAGCTGATGGCGTTTTCAGACAGACAAAGGTGCTCCACTACTGGGAGCTTTGGCAGTTGGCGCAGACATACCAGGTGGTTACGCTGCAGGTTTAGCATTCTGCACCTGGCCCAATGAAGCACAGACAAGCCTTAGCTTTCCTTTTTGTGGTTGTCACCCAAAATAACACCAGAAAAAAGTGGAATAAATTAAAGAAAGATGACAAATCAATTTGTTGTAGGAATGGGAAGTATGTAATTATGGTTATGGTAGTACTTTTTTGAAAAGTACCGAATAACAGAAACACCAGATGGGGAAATGGGTAGGAAAAAGACAAGTTAGCATACAAATTAGTGATAATAAGCAGAATATTAGCCATAGTGTATCAGCTCTGAAAGTCTGATTAGTCCCATGTTTACACGAGTCAGTGAAGAGTGCTCAAAAATACTAAAAGCTGTTTTCTTTCATTTTAATTCTAAATTAAACCATCTAGAGATCTTTATTGTGTAATATGAAATTGCTTGCTTTTATTTTAACTACATCTGGACTATGTGTTTGGAGCCTCATACAGACTGGGGAAGACTTTCAATATAGCTAAATATCATGAGCCTGAATGAAATGTTTGCTATTCAAATAATGTTAGGCGTCTCCATTTTCTGTGAGAAGATTAGAATGGGTTAACGATGTCGTACAGGTGAGGGTAGCCGTGGTGCAGTCTGGGTAGTGCGGTTCATACCTTGGCAGACGTACAGAACTCAGGTTGGTGAGGGAGTTGTCAACAAGTTGTAGTTTCTCCACGCGGATCAGCCGGCGGAGGATCCGGAGGAAATTCTCTTGCTGGAAGGGGTCACCCAAGTCCTGGTAGGACAGATTTAACTCCTAAGAAGAGAAAGGTGGTAGCAGCGTCAGGGTCATTGCTTCTTCTATCCCCCTAAATCTGTCCTCTACTCTTCTACTGTCATATTTAACATCATACACTAAACGCTCGCTGTCCTACCAGACAGTTTTCCCAATTCTCTTGCAGTCTCTCCTCCCATCTCTGTCCTTCCTCTTCTCTCCTCCTCCTTCTCCTCCCTCTCTCCAAACAGATGTCATCCCCCTGCCTTTGAAACAGCTCCTCTTCTGATGGCCCTTTTTGTCAAAACAAAACAAAAAGAAAGCCTCTAACAGTGTTCACATCATAATCCATCAAGTGGAAAAACGTCTCCTAATCGTGCTTGCAGTTCAGATTCTTTGTCACAGTATGTGCATCTTCATCTGCCGCATTAAATGAAACTTGGATGAAATGAAGGCAGCACATAAAGGGAAGAGATACCGCAGCGTGGGTTACTCCTTTTACAGCGGAGACTTTGTTTGATTGCTGAATTCATTTAAATTCAGGCAGCATAATTTGATATTCAGCTTTAGCGATGCGGGGTCACTGCAGCGTCACATCAAATCCAACTTTCCAATGACTGGTTGTGAGATTTCAAGTTAGTTTTCTGAAAGATTTGTCTTAAACGAAGGAGCCACAGTTCAGCAGTGGATGGAAACTGCACAGAGCGCTGTACTCCCTTCTTTTCTATCGCAGAAGGTTTTCCTATCAGACTTCTACCATGGCTGCATGTATGTTCAACTTATCAGAAAGCAAAGGTGGTTTTTCATCGTGGTCCAGACCTTCTCTGACCCTGGGGCAGGTCAGCTGGTCACCTCTGACATCACACTGCTCCAGCCGATGCCACGACACAAACCGGAACCGACTTGATGGAAGCTGACCAGAAAAGAAAAACAGGATGAACAGTGATCTGGGCCAAGTGGTGACAAGCATGATACATTCTGTTGATCTATGATTGTCTGTGATATCAAAACCATCATGCACACCACATACAGTACAGTCCATACAGAATTCAGTGTAATGCTAAAGATACCAGTGATGAGTCTTACCCTTGACCCCAAGTTTAATCAAAACACTGATCAGTCCGATTAATTTCAGCTGAAATTCAACACAGTCAGATTACATCGCATAACGGTGGACACAAAGAGAGGTATAAGCAGAGCAGGGGACACACTAAAGCTTCTCCCATAGCTTCAAATTAGTGCAATATACACTCTATTCCCACAGTGTGCAGTTAGCGTGTGGCCAAAATCAATGGATCATTTTTAAGACCATTAACCAATATGGCTCCGTGTGTTAACAAGGTGAGAGCGTTCAGCTGTTAGTCAAACTTATTTCGGTCGACGAGGAGCCACTATCATGGGCCTCCTCCTCCTTCCTCACCTGTGTTTCACCCCTTATCTCTCTTTCCTTAATATATTCTTACATAAATGCCAGCACAGATCTTTCCACCAACTGCAGTATTTCAGGTGTCACATCGCAATGTAGACTATCAAATAGCAGATCCACCCGATACTTTCTACAACTACTCTGTGCTTATCATGTTTAGCATTCATACATTTGCTTTTCAGACGTGTTTCTTTAGTTTCCAGTGTTCTCTCTGCCGAATGGAGAACGTTTTGGAAACGTCATAGCTCGTCTACAAAATTGCTAACATGTAGTGAAAGATTATGAGCTTTGTTACTCCAGCTGGATGCAGTACCGGACTAAATCCTTTTCCCCACTTGACCCTTTTGGAGCCGTTGGACTCATCTCGTTCACCCTTACTTTTGTCTGTGTAACTTTACACCTCTCTCTGTCACTCTAGACCCCACTTGACCACCACTCCTCACCGAGCGGACGCTCGCAAAAGAGCCCCAGGTCACCCAGGTCACATCATATGAAGAGCACAGTAGATAAAATAAAAAACAGCCTGATGCACCTTTTGCAGGCTGTTGTGAGAAAACTGGTTTAACAAATTCAGATGACTCAAATCATGGTGGCTGCACACTCATTCATATATTTTACATTGTGATCATGAATGAGACAGTCTGAAAAAATCATGAATGTTATGTCAATTCTACCTGTGGTTAACCAGGTTTTTTTTTTTTTTTTAAATAATTTATTCAACACCTGACCAGATGCATAGGTTCAGATCTGGAGCAGAAGCATCCATCACACACACACACACGTGAATCAGCGGGTGTTTTCTACTCAGCGAATGTCTTTTTTTGTTTCAAGATTTTAAGCAATACACCTTGCAAAGTATTTTTTAAGTAAAGGAAGCCTGAATGTCACATAGAGAGGATTAGGTAAGAAGCCATTTTTCAGCATTTCTTATTCAAACAGTCAAGAGGGTGAAAAATCATTCTGCATAGCAATCTAGGCGAGAGGCCAGTGGCCTGAGGGTAAAATAGAGAGCGCAGAGAACAGACTGAGAATATTAGGTTCAGTTCGAAGAGGGAGGACGGCTGCAATGGAAGGATTTGAAGATGAAAGGATGAGGTAAAGAGGGGGAGGACACAGGAGAGGTAAGAAGATGGAGGAGTCAAAGCGACAGACGTTAGGAAGGGTAAGGGTAAAAATGCCTGCAGGACAGCTGCAATGAACGATTACTAGCTCATTGTGTGTGTGCGTGTGTGTGTGTGTATTTCTGACTTAAGCTGCTTTCGGGGACACATTTCAGACTAAAGACAAGTTAATTGGGGACGGCTTGTCCAACTGGGGACAAGCTGTGATCCTAGTTTAAAAAAAAAAAAAAAAAAACTGATTCTTGGATCAGCAATTAAGGGTTACGGTATGTCTCCAGGAAATTAGTCTGTGTAATGTGACCTAAGTCAACACGTGTGTACGCGTGTGTACATGTGTTTGTGTATGCCACTCACAGGTGTAGATACAAGTCCAGAATCAGAACTCTGCTCCACAGAGAGAGGTGTACGTGCAACCCCAAGGTCAGAGTTCTGGGACGAGTGGGATTTGGGAAAACTGCCACTGAGAGTGTTCACACCCGAAGAACTGGGGGGGAAAAAGAAGGAGAACAAAATGAAAAAGACATACAGACTCATCCGGAGCATTATCACATCTTTGGTCCCTGACCCCGAAGGGCAGCTGTCTTTTTCGTAATGTAAGACCTGGTGTGTGTGCTGAAACCTTGACCACCGGCCGAGTGGGTAGAGTTACGGTGAACTGGGCCTGACAATGCAGATTAGGACCCGTTGCCATAGTAGCAGCAGACACCTGAGCAGGTGCTATGTAGCTTATAATAGTCGCTGTATGGGGGAGATAGTTAGCTGGATAACTGGTGCCTCTATAATTGATACTGCTTGCCCAGTAATGATTTCCTGTTTGCTGTGCTATATGCTATGATATATTTGCTATACACCTATAAAATGGTTGAATAAATAAGTATGTCATTTAAAATGTCATTTAAAATGTTAACTGAGTTACCTTAGCTGGTTTACATTTTAGTGTGTAAGTACAACTGGCCTCAGTCGTCTCATGAGCCTGTCAAGGAAATTAAATTGGCAAACAACACAGCATCACAGAACATGATATCCCTGTTGGTTTTTACCTTTCTGACATGTCCCAATCGTCTTGTGAGAAATTCTCCTGGCCTTCTTTAACACCTTGTAAACGGCTCGGTTTAGCCCTGCAGAGCTGTAGCTGTTACCCATGGAGCCCGCGGGGTTTGTTGGTATTCACTGGGAGAAAGTTGACAGTCGTTCCTGTTTGCTGGCTCGGGAGAGACTGACACCGGTGTGTGGGCCCAGTGCTGCTGCAGGTGAGACACCGACCTGATCGCTAAGCTGCCGGTTGCCTGGCAACAGTGTTCAGGTGTATAACACAAAGAGAAGTGGCAACTACCTCTCACCCTCTGCGGAGTGAAAATGAATATTCAGCTTTTAAATGGCCTTACCGTAAACAAGAGAGCGCACAGACATTTTCTAAACACACCTTACTTTGTGTCGGCACAAAAAAAAAAAGACTGCTTCAGTCTGTGATCAGGGTTTTGTTTATACTAATGCAGCTCTGTCTTCAGAGCTAAACTGACCAAGTAGGACACAATAAAATACAGTATGCTGTCATTTTGTCAGTCATGTTTACAGGCTCATTGTCTTTCTTTGATGATTGTCACACGCAACCTAATTTTCTCTTGTTTTTTAGTCTTTTATTTATCTATTTTAATTATATTTTATAAAACACTTTGGTCTTTGGCACTGAGAATAAAGTTATTAATTGTAGTATACGACAATATGTAAAAATGGTTGGTTAATAAATGTGGAAATGAGGGTCTCAAATCCTAACTCAAGTAATACCACAGTGTTAAAGTTTCACACATTTTGATTTATGTTTTTATTTATAAAAGTACAAGAGGTGCAAAATGCATTTAAGTACCTAGAGTAAGAAATGGTCCCTTTCTAAATAACTTGTTATGTTTTTTAATAAAATGTTTCAGCTGGTCTATGACGTACAATAAATATTTGATTATGGCAGATTAATATACAGTAATACATAATCCTTTATGAACTTAAGCATTTTGTATGTGAGAAAGAAAAAGAGAAAGCTCTTTGTTTTTGTCGTTGTGGCTGTTGTCTTGGGGAGGAGGAGGGATGAGGTTGATTTAGATTTTCAGTGGCACACAATAAAGACACAAGGCGCAGCTATCATACCAGCTGGTGAATGTAATTTAGATTATAACTTCCTACACCCCTGGGCTGTCGCTCCTCAACAATGCAGCTCGTTGTGTTTAAGATTTTGCAGCAGTGAAACGCACTGTGCACACCGAAGAGATGAAAAAGCTATTAGATATTTCATGGAGGTAAACGAAAACCTGGTACTGCTGGGGACTGTGGAAATGATTCCCTCTGACTTTGTACAGAACACTGGGTTGTATTTAGCACTTCTATTAGACACCCATTAGTTATCATTTACAGCAGTAAACTACTGTGCAGATCTGCTTTTGCTATTCATCACTGAAATGATTTCACTCGTTCACTTACGATCTGTTTCATCCTGTGTGACAATCATGTCACAGATAATTGCTGTTCCTCAAACATCGAGCGATGATGGGGGAAGGCAGTTGTCACTTCAAAGCATGTTTTTGTGTATTCTCATATAATGGCAGGGAACATCTGTCGCGGATGTAATTATCAGAGTTTATTTCCTAATACTTTATAATCACCAGGCTAATGCTTCGCAGACGGCAATAGGTATGTTGGCCGTGACTGGACTGTTAAATCTATTCTGTTTTTTCCATCATGAGACTCTTTAATGCTGAGTATTTAATAAAGGATTTCTAATCTATACAACAAACCTTAACTAATTAAACTGTTGCATGAATCTGAACATATCTTAAAGTGAGTTTATAGCCTCATTTAATACTTCAGTTAAAAATCTAATTTTGCATCTTAAACATTAAACCCACCAGTTGAAACTATAAACTACTACTGAAATGATGCTTTCATTTCTCTTTATAACAGAAAGAATTATTATTTTAATTCTTTTATTTTTTCTTTTGTTTGTACATGATGAACATCTTGACTTGTATTTTATTATAAACAGTCCTCCTTCCTTTGATGTATGTTTGACATTTATCTGAATTAACATGCAGGTCTCATTTGTCCTTGGTCACAGTATATCCTTGCCTTACCTAGTGATATGATCTGTTTCCTTGCCTGTGTGTGTGTGTGTGTGTGTGTGTGCGTGTGTGTGCGCACGCTAGGTAATGCCACGTGCCTGAAACTACTCTAAGATGCCTTGGCAGGACATCGTCTGCCCTGAGAAGCCAAGTTACGGTTGAATGGCCAACTTCTGCCATAAGGTTAGCCGTTCAACTGTAACAGCCAGACTTAGGGCATTATTAAAAAAGTATTATTATGATTTTAATATTATTATTATTATATATTCAGGCTCAATTCAATTGAATTTTCCAAATTTCATAAGTTTAAACATTTCATTAAGAATCTGAAATCTGTACTAGCTGTTTGCATGTCTTAAAAATCACCTTTAACCAGATAAAAAACAACCTCCATGAATAGACAGATAGGACACAGTTGTTGTTTTTTTTTTAATGGGAACACATTCATGTTTTTATTGAGTAAAAGATTGAATACAGCTGGTGTTACCATTTCTCCCTGTATGTACATCCAAAACGGTGCAGTAGATCTTTTTCAGTGCGCCTGCATGCTCCAGCCCGTCTCTATAGCAACCCACCTTGGTTACACAGTCCCCTCTGCTCACCTGTGAGATGGCCAACTGGGGCTTAATCAACCACTCAGACGTGATAAGGCATATTAGTTCATCAGCAGATTAGCCATGTGCCTACAGTGTAAAAAATGACTTGAATACTGTCTGGAGCAGATATATTACTAAGATTCATCGTATAAGGACAAAATGTTTGCACATCTTTATTCTGCAATAAATACTGAGCATATATATATGTATATATAGAACACAATGTCAAATGTACAGGGATATAATTAAAGTGTGAAACTTACAGTGTGCACATACTGTATCTCGAGTAAGAAAGAGTAAATATTTTTTGAAGTAGAGAGGAAACTGTTTTTGTGCATCGTGTGTGGGCGCAAGTGAATGCAAAGCTGCTGAACTTAAAGGGGTTGTGCGTGGATTACATATCATGTGTTCTTCCTGCTCATATACAAACCATCCTTTACTAGAGAATATTTACAACTTCCTCTTCCTGCATGTCCGTATCCAAGAGTTTAAAGCTTCCAGTATCAAAACACAGTCACATTATATGTCGAATGTCATATTTCAATATATAATATATTGTATAATATTATTCAGTTGATGTTTTTTTTTTTTTCAAGAGTATAAAACACAGCTGAAGATGGCAATAGAGGACAGGTAGCGTTTTTATGACGTCAGAATCTGATTGGCTGATATTGACGCTGTGGTTACATGGAGTCAAAGTCGTGGTCATTGGGCTCGATGACTTCAGGGGTCATGACCCTGCCCATGAAGAGGATGGACCCTGGTGAAGAAAGGGACAGGTCACAAACCAAAACACACACGTGTTATATGCATATCAGGTACATTTACACGCACAGACACACACACGTACCTGTTCTTCGGTTTCTAATGACAAAGAAGAATGGGTGATCAGCCATCACCTGCGGGTACAGCACCAGAGTCCTGGTCAGGGCGATCATTCCTGAGGGAGAGAGGTCAGAGAGCTCAGTGAAGCTCAAGTTGAGTTTGCAACAGTTATAGATAGAAAACGTTACGCGAGTAGTAGAATAAAAGCATACCTGACCCAACGGCTCCCTCCGCCCCCTCCTCAGTCACCTCCAGGTAAGCCTTCTGCACTGCCTTCTCAATATACAGGTCCTTACCATCTATTGCACACACATACATACAGAGAGAGAGAGAGAGAGCGAGATCATCAGTCTGACATGTGTGTGATGGTGTGATCTTGAGTCTAATTTGAGAATAACACTGTGCATGAGCAAACTTTTCAAGCTCGGGGCACAGATCAACCTAACAAACCAGAGCACGCGGTCATCATCACATCATCATCATCGTCATCATAAACCTGATGATTTGTTTAAAAGCATTTTAAAACATCCTCTCTTATCTACATACCTGTGAGAATGGACCACGTCCTCTGAGTGCAAGCTGAGGATGTTTTAGGTAGCACAGAATGTGCAGTGCAGTGAGTGCAGTGCAGCTGGCAGATTGTTTGCTCCACCTGACCAGTATGAACAAGCTGTTTTGGGCTGGCTCATTACTAAGCATAAAATGTCTTTGGGATGTGTTTTTTGTTTATTAAAATTGATTTCGGTTAGATTCAGCTAGCAAGCTACTCGTGTAGTGGATTCTTACTTCACCTGCCGTTATGCTTTAGATGTAAATCTCTCTACAGAATTCTCTGCCTCTATGTATACAGCTTCAGTCTCTCTCTCTGGATCTATTTTTACTAGATGATGTGACAGCAATGACCTGCCCACTCGGTGCCAGTTACCTTGGTTACCTTAGAAAGTACCGGAGGCTACTTCACTGCAGCCAAGAAGCAGAAATATTGAATCAACTTCTAATGCTGAAACTGTCCAGGAGTTCATTTCTCTCTTACAATTTGTGTCTACATCTATGTGTTTCATATAATAACACGTGTGTCTGCGGTTTTTCCATGCAGCGGAGTGTTACCTGTCATGGCGGAGAGATCAGCATTGCTGGTGAAGATGTTCTTTATTCCTAGGTCCTGCAGAGTGCTCCTCAGGTCGATCTTCTGCTCTACTTTGAACCTAAACGGCGCAGTGAGGTTTTAAGTAAGCTATGTGTTAATGATAAGACAAAAGTTTCACAGTTCCACAGACCCTACATGCACATCTTGTATTTTGCGACAGTGGCATGAGTTAAAATAAGTTCTCACACTGCATGCATTTTTGCAGTGGAGAAATCATCCTTTGAGCAGCCATTTTAAGGTCCATCATTGTGTGATCCATGATTTAAACATGCTACATATATAGCGACTAGCCAAAATTGAGCTGCATGATGTCTTCTTCATCTGCTTGCAATTCATTTGAGTTTAATAGATAATAGATATTTGTAAAAACAGAATCCACTCAGTTTTAAACAAAGTATGTCCTGGACCAGAGAGAGCCGGGTTTAGGGGCAGGACATAGAGGGGGCCATATCAGCCAGCCCTCTCCTGAACGTCTGGGTGCAGATTGAAGCAAACCAAAACAACTGAATGGCTAGCTGGACCCAACGTAGCTGACCCCTGCCAGAGCCCTAGTATCAGGCAGTGTCTTCAGTGTTGTCTGGTACCATTCCCAGTGTATGTATGTCTATGTCTGTGTTAGTGTCTCTTTGCAACATTAAAACAAAATAAAAATTCAATATTTGTGGTGCACAATATATTTTGATACCAATGGAATAATAATAATAAAAAAGAACATTTCACATCAACATTAATAAAACAAATCATACAGTGTGATCCAGTGACAGAGAATGCAACTTAATGATGGGAAAAAGTTGTTAGGCTTATTAGACAGGCTCCTTCCACATGTCTGATGGCTGTATGTGCTCTTATATGCAAGTGTGTGCGTGTGTGTGTTTGTGTGTTTCATTCCTCACCTAGGTAGGTAGACTTCCACCTTCTGTCGTTTGACATTGTTAGCCCACTCCTCCAGCAGCGGCGCTTTGATGATGGGCTCCAGGGAAGCCAGTGGTACCTCCTGCCGAGGCAGAACGATCATCATGGACATGTCCTCCCCCTCATAGGGCATCTCCAACACTTGGTACACACCGCCAGCTTCCTGTGAGCCATCGCTGAACTCGCCTGGTGGAGGGGAAACAGAGAGACATGTACACACGTGCTTGCTTGTGCTTGGAGCCTCCTGTAACGGGTTTGCGAACCACGCTGTGGGGGAACACACACAGATGTAAGCCTATTAAAACACATCGATCCACTGTATTGATCACAGCATGTGGTCATTTCCTTGACGCCCTAATTAAAAACCACTGACGCTTTACTTCGGAGGCTTTGGTTGCACTTGGTGTGAAATTTATTACATACATACAGGATGGTGTATGGTCCGTATTGCGTGATTATGTGAGTGCTTTGCTCTCACAGTAATATATATGCATTGAAAACCCAGCCAAAATTCAATTAGACAGGAAAAGATGGTGTGTTTGTCAGTGCAATGCCCTTTTTACACAAACATGCACTCGAATGCCTTCAAGCATGAAATAAAATCTAGTATACGACTCTACAATCAAAAAAAAAAAAATGACATCCTTGCATGTGTACGTACACACATGCAAATACTACTCGCCCACACACGTTCAGAGACGAATGCAGATGAGATTACACACAAAAACATCTGAGAGAGCTGAACTCTCCTTACAGATACACTACAGAGGCTAAGAAGTTATATCTTCATAGCCTTGAGGTGGATCTCTAACAAACATGTCCCTTGTATCAAATTAAACAAAACCCGCAGATTAAGAAGTCTTAACAAGACAAGCCGACGAACATTTACAAGAATTAAGAGAGACAGTATTTCTTAGTAAGGATGAGATAATCCTTTTATACTCAAAACAAGTCAGACTAGATTTTAAATCTAAACATAAGATTGTCTCACTTTCTTAGGTTTTTGAAGTGTGAGATGGAGATTATAGAGCAATTAACACTTCCAGACTTTATCTCAGTCTTTGCACATTTTTTTTTCTTTTGAAGCTGCTTAAAAGGGAAAATTACAACCAAAAGGACTCATCATCCTTCATTAACTTACATGCAGCATCGCGTGTAGTGGCTGCTGATGCAGAATGAGGCAAGATTGCAGCAGCGAGCGGGGTGTGGCTTCCAAAAAATACTTATAACCAATATGATCGTGCTTCAAAATGAGAAAGCAAACGGAGCCTTCTCTCCAAGGACCTGTCCCTGTTCTGCAGTCCTTAAGCACACACATCCACACGGTATGCTCATCACACACTGGCACACAGACACACACACACAGATTTCCTTCATCCTGAGTGTGTGAAGATGAGTTATGCGTGCACCCTGTGAGCGTAGGTGTATGCAAGTGTGCAATCTCACAACACACACACTGCACCAAAATAACTCAAATGCATCAATTTTAGTAGCAGTGTGCAGTCTATTGTAACTGTCTTTGGCAGTATGTCAGGCATAAAATGACAAGATGCAAGAAAAAAAAAAAAAGACAGACTGGAATCACCAACCTGCAGGACTTCTGTACAAACTGTCTAACACCTCACAGTGCTGATAAAACACCAAATACACCAAATACAATATCTGCCACCTGTAGTTCTCCTGACATGAACAAAATAATATGTAATGGTATAGAAATCTGTATTGTATAGTATAGGTCAGTATATTACACGTACTGTACACTAGATTTAGCTACATAACAATAACCCCGAAACTTCTAATTCACTAGTTTTAGATGTAAAAAAGCAAAACAACATATACAATTAGTGCCAGTACAATTCCTCGACATAATTTAGATAGCTGATTGATCACTTAAAGGACCAGTGTGTGGGATTTAGTGGCATCTAGCAGTGATTGCAAATCCCTGCTCCAAGCATGAAGGAGAAACCACAGTGATAAATCTAAAGCCAGTGGTTTGGTTTGTCCATTCAGGGCTACTTTAACATGGTGGACATTGTGGATCTAACTTAATAAAACAATTCTTATTTTCACATGATTATACACTATTAGAAACATAGTTATGCATATTATATTCCATTGCTGGCGTATTCTATAAACTAAGCACACTAAATCTTACACATGGGACCTTTTTAGGTAATGTATTTTTGCCAAAATTGCAAATATTCCAGCTTCTTAAATATGTAGATTTCCTACTTTTCTCTGTTTTATAATTAATGTAAACTGAAACAAGTTGGTCACAGCCCTAATTTGATTTTTTCAGTCATTTGAGCTCCTGAAAGATTTTTTCTTCCACTGAATCAAGCCGTTCTGTTTGTGAAAATGTAATGGTGAAGTATTAAATTGGAGAGAAGCAAAGGGTATTTTGAAGTTTGAACAAAACGACTGTCAGAGAATATTTAGCTAAACATTTTATAGTACTAAATGACTTAACACAGACTGTCACAGCACTGCTAATATTTAATGCCATTAACCTATAATAAACTATTAAATCAAACAGAGTGAAGAAAATGTTAGAGCAGAGCTCACTGAGCAGAAAAGAGGTGCCTTTCCTGGGAACAGCACTGCAAATATGAATGTTTCAGATCTAAGATTAAGATTTTAAATAACCTCAGGAAATATGAGCTGAAATTTAAAGGCTTTGGACAAAGAGCCACAAGTACATATATACACACATACACACACAGAGCTCATCCCTACCATAGTAGAAGTCTCCCTGTTGGTACATCATGAGTGTCTGGACTTCAGAGCCGTCGTCTTTGCTGAAAGAGAAGGTTCTGGTGTTTTCTGGCCTGAACTGGTTTTTCCAGGAGCCTCTGAAGTATATGGCGTTCACCAGGGTCAGGCGGGTCACGCTGCTGAAGTCTTCGGCTGATAGCAGCTCCCGGATCTTACCTAAAGGGATAGTGCGGTGTATTAGGATCTACTTGAGTTTTCATTAGCCAGAGGACAGCGCCCGCTGTGATGCAGCTTTTGAATGATGTGGATGGAGACTTGTGCAACTGAGGCTTGGAAATGTATTTGGTGAATTTTGTTTAGTGATATACCTCCTTTGACAATTTTGCACACCACTTTACATTATGGTGGTATTGCAAATGTAATGATATACTCATATTATCACCCTCTCCTGTATCATTCCCTTTCCCCCTTCCCTCTCACTCACTCTCTGTATGATTTTCCACCCAGCTGTTGATCTGCTCGGCCACGGCTGCCGATTCGCTGAAGTCGACCGTTTCCACGTCAGCTTGGAAGTACTTCTTTACCAGGTGCAGAAACTCAGGGTTAAAGGTGACACCCTCTTGCAGGAAGAGGCTATTGGCAAATCGTATCACGTAGTGGGTGTCATCATCTGACAGAGCCGCTGTCAGGTTCTGGAGCAAAGAGAACTCCACACCTGGAAAACAGAGAGACACATTCATACTGTATGTGTGTATACAGAGAACTACAAGATGTTTTGTACATGTAATTGTATGCACTTTTTTATACACTTAAACACTTGCATTTCCTTTAGCAAAAACTTTCTGTAGTTTGGATCCAACTCCTCTTCCTCCACCTACCACTGACCCTGATGTAGGTGCGCCTGTATTTGTGAATGTGTCTCTCACCTGGCAGCAGGTGGCTGAATCCTACAGCCTGTCGTATCTCCTCAAGCGAAGCCCCCCGGGCTCCCAGCTCCACCATGCCCAGGGCCACGGCCACACTCAGCGGAGAGAAAATTATGTTGTCCTGATCCCCCGCCGCCTGCAGCTGGTGGTACAGTCTGACCGAGAACTCTGATGTAGTGTCCTCCGGAATGTCCGCCGCCCGGCAACCGTAGCTCGGCAACAGGATGGAGAGGAGGAGGAGCGGGGACAAAACGTCCAGGATCAACATTGCAGCACAGACCACAGATAGCTGAGTGAAAGACAGGTTGGATGGAAGGAAAAAGATGATTTATTTAATGTCGTGATGGAGAGAGAAGGAAGAGGGGATGGGAAATGAATGCGGAAAAGGGGAGGAAAAATATATTTGGATGAAAAATAGAAAGATGGATGGGTGGGGGGTGAGGGGTTAAGGAACAGGAAATGAAGCGATTGGAGCGATGGAAGGGGGATGGGCAGCCAAAGAGGGGTTGAAGGAAGAAAAATAGAGAAGGGTGGAGGGAAGACAAGATGAAAGAAAGAAAATGATTTGGGGAGGAACAGAGCCAAAAGTAGAGAGAGGAGGATTGCAGAAAAGATAGAGAGGTGAAGGCAGAGAGAAGACGATTGCATAGGGGAGGGAGGGAGATAAAGGTAGAGAAGATTATTGCGTAAGGGAGAAAAAAAAAGACGAAGGACAAGAGGATTTTGGAAGAGAGGGAGACGGGGATGAATGTAGAGAGAGCGGGGATGTGGGATAATGAAAAAAAGAGCAGAGAAGAGAGAGAGACAGAAAACATCTATCAATTTCTGCCAACTTAAAAAAAAAGGAATGCATTGATGAAAAAAAAAAAAGCCCATAACAAATTTTCTACTTGTTAGCAGAAGTAAAAAGAGGACTCTTTCTCATAAATATGCTGGAAAACTGCTTAAATGGTGCCGTAAAACGAAAGAGTGGGATAAAAGGGGAAGAGATCAGACAGGAAAAAAAAAAACTGTTACGGCCTCAGATGAAAGGGCAATCAGTCAGGGAAGAGATATAGAGTTAAACAGAGGACTAACATACAGAAAGAGACGGAGAGACAGAGTCAGAGGCAGTGAGACGGTACATAAACAACAAGAATACGCGGTAACTACAGCTGTACCGCTGACTGCAGTCAGTATTGATGTTCAGGGCACATCTGCTAAATGAGCTCATACATATTTCACGGCCGTTCTCATCATCTGAAGTCAAATCAGCGTCTTTTCTCCAAATTCTGCTTCTGTGTGTGAGTGTGTGTTTTGGCCTTTGTATGCGAACTGACCAGTTTCTGACTGTCTTTACAGAATGACTGATTAGGAAGAGGCCTTTACAGCCCCCCTCGTCCTCCATCCTTCCATTCATCTTGCCACGCCATCGCTCCTTCTCGCCTTCCTCTTCATCTCCCCCTCGTCCATATGTTATCCATCTTCCCCCAATCTCCCTCGCATCACTCTGCTCTCCTACCTTTTCTTTTTAACCCTCCCTTCATACCTTTTAAAAGGACAAGAAATGTACACACACTGCACCAACTCCGTGGTGCTGTTGTTGCCAGGCAACATTTTTTTTTTCTGCTGCCCAAACAAACAAACAAAAAAAAAAGACAGTGAGTCAATGATATATAGCCTAAAGAGAGAGAGGCAGACAGAGAGAGAGAGAGAGAGAGATATGGAGAGACCGTGATGAAGTGTGAAATAACACATGGACATTAGTTTTGCTGTTTGTGTCTCTGCTGTGCTGCTGTCATTATACACTTTGTATAGAGGACTCTATTAGCGGTTCCCATGCAGGGCTGGAATCTGCTGGCTGCTACTGTATGTGTGGGACGACAGGTGACTGTGCTCACAATGTACCTGAGTGTCAACAACAATGGGCAGCAGCCAGAAAATTAGTGCCCCCGTCCTGTTGTGTACTGTGCTTTTTCCTCTGCTGTGCTCTGGCATGTGACAAACAATTTTCCTTCCAAAATAAAGCACTCAAACCCGGGGGATGAGCTAATGTCAAATCCATTAAAGGATTAGCCTGGCGATATTCTATATGTTTTCTTACCGTCCATGAAAAGACCAAAGCCAATAATGAATTGATCATAGCATGTTCCACAGATGCCCACTGTTGTCCTTAAACAGCACACACGAGGCTCACACTGTTACACTGGGTGACATGTTCCTTTATAAGCATGAGTATGGGCACTGTAGTGTTGTTGTAAATACTCACTGGAGCACCTGATTTGTGGCTGAAAATACTTCCACTATTGTCATGCACTATTGTTTTTCGTGTTTGAGTAATGTCAGCAAAAACTACAGTTGACAGCTGTTTTAGAAAATTATGATTTTTTTTTCTCCCCAAAAAATGAAACTATCTGCCGTATTTCTGAGTCATTTTTAACAATTTTCATCTTCAAGAGGAATAAAGGGGCTTGGGAATGAGCGGCATTATTTATATTATTATTTGTTAAGAATTAAATCTAGTATACATTATCGCTATCAGATTTAATATCGATAACATTTGATCTATTTATTTAGTTACCTTCACCTTGTAGGCAGGCGCAAGCCAGCCGCGTCTGCATTTTACAATAAAATGCAACTAGATTATAAGACTTGAAGTCATCTTTCCTCATTCTCTTGCATAACACACATCGCCGCATGTCACTTTCGCTTTATGCCCTTCTGAACTGACAAGATCTCATCTTGTTTGTTCTCCGTCTTTAATTATTCTGACAAACTGCTTTTGACAGTCATGGCTCTGACCAAACTGCCGGCTGGATTTGAACCCATGCGAGTTTCTTCACAAGGAATGGAGTCACACGGCACTTGAACTTTGTTGTTCATATACTGTAATGTTTGCTCAACGCTACAGTGGTCGACTATTTTTAAGACCGACTTTAGCCTTTAAAAAATTTCAACCATATATTTGTGTTCTTAAATTTTTATAGCTTCTTTTAGAACAAATGGGCTTCGGCTTGACAGCTGAACACACATCAGAAAGTAGAAAGAGTGATGCATTGTAGGTTTGAAGCAGAAACATAGCACTATTATTATAGTTCAATTTGCCATCATGTCCAAAAAGTTTTAAAGGGAATCAGAGTGGGACAAATTAAATTCAATCCTTAATTAGTATTAATCTGATACATTAAGTTAGATTTCAGTCATTCAGTCCATTAAGTTGGCGGGCGCAGAAGTTGTGTTTAAAGCCTTGCGAACAGCCTCGTTGCATTAATGATGCAAGACTTTACAGAAAAATCAAATGACGCCCGAAGGCACAAAACTGACAGATTTGAGTTAATATCCTGTTTTTAGTCACGTGTGTTCACCTGCTCTCACGTGTCGTGCTGTGAGTCAGACATTGCTGAGAGAGTGAGAAAGATCCAGAGAGAGGAAGAAAGGCTGAGGGGAGGGAAAGGAGGGGTGGCTGGCAGAGATGTAAATGGAGGTAATGTTCCTGACCTTCTGAGCTGTGGGAGCTGAACTTTTCTGAGACAGACAGCCCTGCTTTCTGTAAGGAAAGACCCAGCCATGCAGTTAAGCCAGGGAAAGTAGTGTGGAGCATCGCTGTGTGTGCAGCTGTGTGTGTCTTTGTGCATGTGTGAGTGGATAACAACACCATGGGTGGCTGGATATTACTTGTAATGGTGACACCATTCTGACCTTTTGAGTTGTGGCATGCTGTCAGAGGATCCCGCACTTTTTTTTTAAGACAGTTTGGCTATTGATGACAATGAGCCCAACTTTGGCTCCAGTCTCCTCAGGTGGGGTTCCCAGCGTGCCTCCCAGGTGAGCAGGGAAACCCAACACCCAGCTATAAAATGTTCTCCCGTGACTGAATGTATCGGAAAATCTCTCATGGTTTAAGTTGCAAGAGTTTAATCCTGACAACTTGATTAATTCCATGCAATTAAACTCACTGGCCTTTAAAGGCAGCCTCTAATCTCTCTGTGTAATCCTAATTCTCAGACAGAATACGTCGGCAGTTGACATTTCGACAATTAAAATTTGACGTCACCCAGATCCACGGCACGCACGTTAATCCTTACTGCCATTTAAACCCAACACCTTGAGACGGCACGCTTCGGAGGACAGGGGAATTTATTAAACATGGACATCCTCATTCATGGTTCAAATCCACAGGTACACACGCGCACACACACTTTGAAGAACACATTTGCACATACTCTTCCAAGGCGAGGTTACCAAGGCAACTGCGAGTGATGGACATTTTTCGTTTTGCCAAGCTGACAGAGAGAATTTTTACCCTTAAAAGATATCTTCCTCCTTCCATGTAGGCAGATAAACTCTTTCCTTTTTTCATACACTACTCAGCATTTTCTGTCTCACGTAACCCCTCTCTTTGCAAGAACTCTTCACACAAGTTCCAGTTCTGTCACTCAGTGCACTCTCTGACATCGTCTGGTACGAGAACGCGCACGCTCCCCAGACACGCACACGCAGTACATTGACTGCACTCAGTAATTTTGCAAAAACAAGGCATGCTGCTCTTCTTCTTCTTCTCCCCCCCTGGAAGTGATCATTATGTAGCTGCAGCAAAGTTCAGTGTCTTCCCCTCAAGCCCAGCTCAAATCACAGCAAGTAGCAGTAAGTACACTTCCAAAGTGCTGAAGCTCATAGGCGCTTTGACGAATTCTGTGAAAGTGCTAACATTCCATTTCATCGAGGGCCTATCCCTCTGGGAATAAACCGCAGAGAATGATGCCTGTGATTATCTCTGAGAAAACCTTGAATTTCTGCGATGGACGCTCCATTAAAAAATGGCAGCGTAATCTTGCATGATTTCACCACGAATATGTCTAACTTATAAAGGGCTTTGCAGTACTGAGATAATGGGGTCTGATTATCATTCATGAGTTTCACATTTTGCTTGGAGGCACCATCGCGGGCCGCCTTCTACATAGATTTCTGGTCTCGAACTGAGTAAAATGCAAGAAGACACGCCAGAAATAATAAAATCCTACATATAACCCTACATCATTAATCTCAAATCGTTCATGTCTCTCTCTCTCTCTGTCTCATTTTGACAATTTGATTAGACACCCGTCTCTCACCTATCGCTCACCCGCAGATGTGGAATCTCCCAAGGCACAGCAGAACATTTACAAAGGGAGGCTGCAATAAAGCCCACCACCAGAGCCTTTAACTTCACTGCAGTCTAGGAGGAAGGAAGCACTAAACTCCGATGGTGGGTGAGGACTTCCATTACTGGGCCCAATAAAGTGGCTACAATTCATCAATCAAGTTGTCCGCCCTGCTCACATCCCTTCATGCCCCTTACACCCATTGTAGCAACCAGGCAACACTCGCTAAGTGGCTAAGTGGCTAGTATCTCATCTAGTAAGTTTTGTGACAAAACCTTTTTTTTTGTAGTTCATCTGTATAACAGTTGTGTTAGCACTGGAAGCCAACTATTCACACCACAGTCATCTCCATTACTAAGGTGCCTACTAATGTGATTTATCTGTCTAAAGCAAGCACAGAGGACTGGATAACCTTATCAGTGTCAGTGTGAATTACAGCAGATGAGATCATTCATTTTTGTAATGGTAAGAATCTCGAAATCAAAAGAGATGATGGGAAGTTGAGAATTTGAATTCACGTTTATTAATTAGTAGAGTAAATAAAATCCTCCAGTGTGTCCCTTTTTAAAAAGGTAAGGAGCTGCCACACCCGATTTGTACAGGTTACAATATTTCACACTGTTCATGTTCAATCATTTAAGCAGCTATGAAGGAAAAAAAAAACATGACTTTAAATAATTCCTTTGCTAGCTAACGGTTGCAAATAATCCAGATTCAAAATTTCATGACAGCTAATTCACACATGATTTCAGATCAGTTGAGTTTGAGTTCATCCAGATCAGATTTCAATAGAAAGTAGAATCTGAGGGGAAACACTGAGCTTTGTCTTTCCTTAAGTAGAAATTGCCTCTCTAATAACTTAGCAGTTGTTAATTAAGAGGCCAATTCAATTAATTCAGTTTCCCCATACATAGAGAATATTGATCAAGTGTGAAATATGTTATAGATTATTGTTAGATCATTTTAATTGAGAAGGCAACATGAGATAAGTACTGTAATTGTCCAACTTCAATTCTATAGTACTAATAACTGCATATACACTGCTTTATATCTCCTATCCTGTATTTTAGCTACACCCACAATAATGGCCAACACTTGAGGTGTGTGTTACTTGTTGTGGATGAAGCAGTAGTCCATTAGCACCAACCCATTAAACAAAACAAATGACTGGCACTGGACACTGTGTCCACCTATTTACCGTGCTTAAATTTGAGGTCAGTGACCACCAAGAAATCACTAATGGATAAGATTTTGTTGTTTCTATGATTAACACATACAGCGCATGCCATAATAAAATGCATTTATTATTAAAATTGCTTTACTTTGTCATTTTCCATTTATGTTTATGCTACGTTGGACACCTATATCCAGTAGTCCAATGTGTCCAATGTGCGATTCCGCTTTTAAAATCCTCTCCCTGCAGTTTATATCCATTACAGTGGCAGACAAAATTACCTATCTACGGCCCGTCCTCAGCTCAGTGCCTTAGCTCATTCAGCCCCTTGTTAGAAAATGACATAACGTGCAATGGAACCTGCCTGAAGTCCCAAGATGCTCACTGTACACTCCACAGAGGGCAAACAAAGGTTAACAACCCTTTATTAATCCCTGCTAACAGAGACACCCAGAGGGAGAGGCACACACAGAGAGAGATAAAGAGGTATAAAGACAGTTTAATAGACCGAAAGAGAGTAAAGAATAAAAAAGACCAACAAAAACAAGGAAGACGTGTGGGTAGAAAATTAGCAAAAGAGAGGAAGACACACATAAAGATAGACAGGCAGAGACAGGAAGTGCACTGAAAAGCGAAATAGAGGCAGCTTCCATACCAGCTTTGACTCAGAGCCAGTGGTATCTAACGACCCCCTGCATGGCATGGCAGGATGGTTGACTGCCCCCTACACTCTGCCAAGACAAACTCAACAGTGTCTCTTTTCTTTCTTTATATCAGAAAAAAAACACACATACACACACATACACTAACAGCCATGGTGCTGTGGGAGTGCAGTTCGGAGGTTTGAGCTGTAATTGGATCGGCCTCTATTTGGGGTCAGTGGTAAAAGTGAAAAGACTGGAGGCTTTTTCAAATGGACTAAAGACCAGAGAGACACCCGAGAACAAGAAAGGTCACTATCAACTAGTCCTGTGGGGGGAAATGTGTGTGTGCATGTGTGTGTGTGTGAGAGTGGGTAACAGAGGTAAAAAAAAATAAAAAAATAAAAAGGGAGAGGAGGCGGGTGATGCGGAATGAGAAGTGATAGCCAGGTGAAGAGGCTGAGGTGGAGAGAGCAGAAAGATGTCAGGGTGTTTGAATTGCTCACAAAGTGATCTGTGATTATTTGGCTAGCTTCGGGGGCTGGAAGGTCAGGTATAAAAAACTGAGAAGAGATTGAGGGACACAATGACGGCAACAAGTGATTGAGGATAATTCAAATCGGTTTGGTATTGGATCCCTTCACCACAGCTGTAGAGTTTGAGTGAGGGGGAAATATGGGTATTACCCAATCGCCTTTTACTGTCCTCCTCACAGATCTCTCTCTCTCTCGTCACCGTTCCTCAACACTCAGCCCATCCCTCAGTGGTACCAGTCAATCGACAGATCAATTCCAGGTTATGTGTGTGTGAAGTGAGCTCGGCAGGCTGTAAAAAGATAAAAGGATTGCTGTGAAATGGTGCGTTTCCTTTAAATCTGCCCAATCTTAAACAGAGTTTTGAAGAAAAATTTAGAATTTGCCAAAAACTGCTAAAAAAAATAAATAATTACTACTTCACCAGATAATGTCCTCAATGTTTTAGTGGTTGCTTTTACGATTTTATGTATACATTCAGTGTTTCATTTTAGATATCAACCATTCACAGTTTGGTGCATTAATTCCATATATATTATATATATTTAGATCAAATTACTTTGATTTCCTCTCTCTCTGCAACTACCTGATGTAACTCCTGACCTCTTTCTTTGCAAACCTCTCTCTCTCTCTCTCTGCTCTCATCCTCCTATCTGGCCAGGTATAAACTAATCCCCAGTGTCTTTGCTGCAGCAGACAGTACAGGGGACAAACCTGCTGCCTGAGTGTGTGTGTGGGTGTGCAGGTGGTGTGTCCAAGTGTGTGTTTATTTGGGAATTAAAGGGAAAATGCAGAAGACGAACTGCTGAAATTGAGTTCACCACACAAACAAGCAGGTTTTTCTGCACTGATCACTGCCAGCCTTTTGTTCTACTGCATTTTCAGTAGATTTAAAATTCGGTAACCATGAGCACAAGTGTATCTCAGGACAGGGAAAGATTAAATTTGACTTTTTTTCCCCCCCACTTCATACTGCAGCACATATTCAAGACTGAGAGGACGATTTTAAAGTCAACTGCAGTACTTACTGCAATTTTCTTTTTATTCTCACGGCAGAATATGCAACTGACACTCTTGTGCACACACAAAACGTGCAAGGGTACGGCTGGCTGTGGTACACATGCACGCGCTGTGTGAAGGGATTTTAAATCTAGCCGGTTGCTTCTCCCTCCCCTGCTCATTTTGTTTTGCTAGGCTGATTTGAAAGACATTTAATTATTGAAATGCAATTAATGCAGCACTCGGTGGGAATAGGCAGGACACACACACACACACACACACTGACACGGAGGGCACGGGGAGGAAAAAGCTGGCAATATATCATCACACAGTAGATTAAGCAGTGATTCAGATGCATGTGGGATTAATACATTGAGATTATGACTGAAAAGGATACAGTTTTGTTTTTTTTTCTGAATGTGGAGCTGCTAAAACTAGGGGCCTAAATGAGGATTTAGGAGGTCATCTTAGCTGCAGAGATAAAGAGATCAGAGGTAAATTAAGAGAATAAGGCAAAGCAGGAACACTGAATTGTTGATTACTGACCGTGTCTTATATTCTTTCTTTCCTCACACGGGATCATTATAAAATATATAAAATTCCTTGAGATCAAATGTCATTTCTACATATGAAACTAGACTATTTCTCTCTCGGGTATCTGAACCAGCTGAATCTGGGAGCTCTGTTACTACATGAATTTTAACCATAACCACCGTGAACACACACACACCACTTGTTATTCCTTCATGCAGGTGTGTGTGTGTGAGTATGTGTGCGTGTGTGGGGTGGGGATGGGGTAGGACCAAGCTACTACAATCTGCCTCGTTAATTCACACACACATGCACTCACTGCGCCTTTGCCTGTATTTCAAGGACAAGAAGCACACCGCAATGCCTGAGCTCAGTGGAAGAAACAAACAAACAAACAACAAAAACAAGCACTGCAAACGTAGACCACCGGGGGAAAAATACTGGCACTGGGTGGTGGACAAACGGGTAACGGCTTTAATCAATAGGCTTGAAGAAATATGTTTGGATCCAATGTGCGTCTCCATCCGCCCCCCTATTGAAAGCCTACACATGTTGATTACAGCATCATAATCCATTTATACTGTTCCATAAAATCCCCTATTACAACTACACATTCCTACACCTTCATTAAAAATAATTCTACATGAAAAACTACAGAAATAGCCATTTAAAAAAAATAAATCTATATATATATATTGCAAAAGCTGGACAGTTAAGGTTTGTTATCATGTCATGTTATGAAGATAAATTCGCACAGGTTCTGTGACTGAACCAGTTGTAGGTTATTGCATAAAACGGCTCTTACCGACAGACGGTGTTAGGTACGGTGGATGTATAGATGGATGTGTACGGTCTCTCTCTCTGCTGCTCTCCTCCAGCGCCGCAGCTCGCTGCTTGTTCATTCGCCACAGGCTCCGCCCCTCCTCCACGTCGATTGGTCCAATGGCCGTCGACCAAAGAGTATCGATACACCAAAACGTGTACGTCCCGCCGGTTTCCGTCGTTGTTTCGTTCAGTTTATTTAGCTTTTATCAAATAAATATTGTGTGTAACACGGCAGCTTCGTGATTTGTGTGAGTCACTGAACGCGTGTCACACTGCTACGGCACAATGTTTCTATTCAACCTATTTTACGTCACTTATACGTATCAACATCTCAATATGGATAACCTCTAGCAACATAGCGGCCCTGAAATTAGCCTACTGTGCCGGTTGTGCGCAGTCAACGTACATTAAGCGTGTAACGAATATTCTCAAAACCCGTTACAAGTAAACAGCTTTTTAAATCATGTGTAACGCTAACTGACAACAGTTTGTATTGTAGATAGCTCTCTTGAACTACTGTGCAACGACAAATTTTGTGCTGTACTCATTTCTAGCTTTGTTCTGCTGTTATTTTAACTAAATATATCTCCGGTGCAACGCTAAAAACAGATTTAATTTTTATTTTATGCTTTTAAAAGTGTGAAAAACGCTAAACTACTCATACGCACTTCTGTAAAGGAAAGCGTCATAGGGGTTAAAAAAAATACAACACCTGTGCCTTTATGGGACTTGTAGTCTTTTTTTGGTGGCCATTACAATGACTAAACATGTAGGAAACTTACCGAAAGAACTACAACCAACCTCTCGTGTGATATCAACGGACCGCTCTCAACACCGCCCTCCCCGGCTCTCGGTTTTGTCAGGCAGAAAACTTCCTGAATGAGACATAAACCACAAGAAGAAAGAGGGGGTGAGTACCCTGCCATGGCAAATATCTAAGGCACCTGTGTCATTGTTATTGTACGTGTATGTTTCTGCTGTTTGATAACTGGAAAGTTAGCTAGCAGTATAACGCTTGTTAGCTAAGGACGGAGTTGGCCACCTGCTCTGAACTGCTAATCTCATGTTAGCGCGTTGACGCTACCTGTACTTTTCCTTTTTTTCCAAACAATATCCATCTCTTTGTGGGCTCGCTGCTTCTTTTCTATTCATTGGCATCAATATCGCGATAGCCAAGTCTAGCTTTGTAGCTGTCAACCCTCTGCACCTGCGATATGACTGTGTAGTTTAAGGCAGTGAAGTGATAAACGTGTTGGGGTTCAGTGGTTATGGCACTAGCATCACCTGCCAGTCTGTCCCACTTATTAAATAGGGAAGTGACCTCAATGACCATACTCACGCCTGAGTGCCAGAAAAGTTCAGGAAGAAGAAGAAGAAGCAAGATAGTTTTGTTAAAAATTGCCATCACAAGGTGCTCGACCTGTAAATGTCACAGTGAGTTATTGCCATAAGAGCCTTTAAGTGTTGTGGTGGCTGTAAATTCAGCCAGATGGTAATGAGCCAGGCATGCAAAATCCTGGGTGCGAGCTTTATGCAGATAAAGCACAGGTATGACTAATAACATTAATTAATACTTCCATTGAGGTGATTCACTTCAGGCGCACCCAATGTCATGATTATTCCTTACGCCTGTGTTCCAAATATCCACCTGGGCAAATGGTTATTATGAAGGCTATATACAGATGCATAGTTAGGAAATATGGATCCCATACATACATGAGTATTATCCCTATTTTCCACTCGTCACCATCCATGGAGGAAAACTTCCTTGACCATAAGCAGATCCTCACGCATTCATTTAGCTGCTTGTTTATGGTTTGACACAACCTGACATTGATTTAATGTGTTGTGCGGGTTAACAAGGATTTCACTCATTGATTCTCCACGCACTTATTCAAAATCTGTCCAGGGAGGGCAGGTTTGTTTTTGTCAGCACAGGAAATATCCTTACCAAATATAATAATATTCCATTTTTTTTTAAAGATAACTTAAATAAATCTTATGTTATATTGGTTTTAAATTTGCATATGTACGTTACGCACACGTTAGATGTAAACGGGTAATAACAGCTGAGGGAAATCTGAGTAACCTTCATTTATAAAGATTATATCCAGACTATCCAGTAATGCAAAGTGATGAATTACAATTTTAGTTTGTCATTATCTCTGATATTCTACAAAAAGGACATATTACATATATGTATATATGTATCTCTGTTTAATGGCTCACAGTAAACAGAGTACAAGAGTAACTTGTCTTTGCTGACCTCTAGTGGTTCAGCTTCTCGCCTTGCTGCAGTGATATATAGATGTACGCCAGGACCCTGTGACATCACTGTTTGATGTGATTACAGGTGCGACACGCACGCCAGTCAGTCATCCTGGGTGTGGTCAGGGGTCAAACAGGTTTGAAACAAGAGAAGGCTGCAAAAAAAGAAAGATTTTCAGCCTGCCAGTATCAGATCTCTGTCGTAAATATGGAGGGTTGCACAAATGCATTTGGTTGTTGTTGATTATATTTCTTATGACCAAAAACTAGTGAGGTGACAGCTTTGCAAATATCCAAACATCAAGCAAGCGCACAAGACATAGCAGCTGGATAATATTACATACTAAGTCCAACAGCAAGAAGTCCAGCTCTGTCTTTCAGCCTTTTATTTCATGAAGCTCTCTCCTACGTCTAATACTCGTCTGAGCCCCAGATTTACTCTTATCCGACGCCTTCTTGCTCAGTCACTCTCTCTTTTTCTCTTCATAGCTTCCTCCGTCAACGTCTTCTTCAGTGTCCGGCACGCTTTGCCTCCGTCATTATGTCCATAGAGGCTTGCTGAGCTCGGTTACAAGCCCCGATTGTTGAGCTCCGTTTCTAGCACAGCCTGCAAACCTCCAAAATGCCCGTGGCACAAGCACTCACACCTGAGTACTCCTGAGGAGGAGATCACAGTCTGGGCATCCTGGCTAGCAAAGTGAGCTAACAGCACGTATAGTTCAGAGCAGCTGTCTTTACTGTCCATCAGGAAATGATGCAGCAAGAGGGGAAAAGCAGAACTATTTTCTCCATTAAAATATGAACCAGTACCAAAATCAGTGAAATTTCATCAGGTCATCAGGCAGAGACTCAGGAATCCTGAAAAGACAAAGCACACACACACATGAAGACATAATAGGTCTG
The DNA here is from genome assembly GCA_014281875.1 of Nibea albiflora. Taxonomy (NCBI): domain Eukaryota; kingdom Metazoa; phylum Chordata; class Actinopteri; family Sciaenidae; genus Nibea; species Nibea albiflora. The sequence continues at coordinate 10,239,406 of CM024794.1, forward strand.
TAAAATGTCCCTGCCCTGCGATTAATCATCTGTTGCGATGTATGTTGAGAATGAAGAACTACGTCATATTAGATCCTGTAAAAGTGTCACACGGCAAACAATGGCTGAGGAAGAACTGGTCCTGGAGGTGCCAGATACAGGTGTGTGCTTGTGAGAGACAGAACAGACATCAGTGAAAGAGGATATTATCGAGATGTTTCTCTTTTTTTACCACCTGGACTCGCTCTCTCTCCTTATGCAAGGTAGAAAAATCACTGTATATATGCCGTTTCTATATTTATCACTGTGATTTTTTTTTTAATTACATTTTTTACTGGAGAGGGTGTTGCTCATTCAGGTATGACTCATGCCAGTGTTGTCACCATTGCACCCGGTGGAACAGTAAAGTGCTCACTCTTTGGCAATGTGGCTGTTACGTGACGATTATGTCTGTGACTAAAAAAGCGTTCTGGAAAAGTGTTACACATGGGATTTTATGACACGTAATGGGAAGAAATTAAGCCGGAACATTGTCGGAATCATTATAAAATGTATTTGGTGTATTTATTACAGCTTCAGGTTACCGCCGCTTTTTAAAAATACAAACATTTAAATAGCCCAAATTTGAAGTGGCGGAATTGATTCCTGATTGTAAGCGTGGCACACTTTTCTTTAAAGCCCCCTACTCACATTTCCATCCGCCATTTATCTCTCCCCCGTCTTGTTCACCTGTCCTGCTCTCTCCTTCAGGTCCTCGTTTGCTCCCATTCTGTCAGTCTCCGTGAGTGATTGAATGCGGTGAAACTGGCAAAAGTGGACCGGGACACACATAAAAGCCCACCGATTGGTCAAAGATGACCATGGAAGACATGAAGAATGAAGCCGACAACGTCTCACCAGTCTCTATGGCTCTCTACAGTGTGATGTATCCTGTCTTTAACCAGGTAAAGGAAGAGAAGGAATAAATGAGGTTTGTTGCAGAGAGAAAGAAATGCGGCTGAGACTTGTACATACAAAGGTTAAGTAGAGGTCGTAACGTGTTTATTGAAAATGCTTGTGGAGGTTAACTGATGGGATTTTGTGCAAGGTTCAAAGGTTTATGGTGTAGCTAAAAATAAATAGAGGGAGATAGAAGATGCTGAATGTTTCCCGTTGATGTTGGCAATAAGGAAGAAGTATTAACAAGGGCGAGTGCTACGCTACTGTCAATATGTGATGGGTATTTGTGTCGACATGATGCCATCTGTATGTATAGATGTGCACGTGACTGTACTTGGACTTGAGTCGATGTCTATAGGGTTGCACGTTTATTTAAGGTCTGTGCTCAGCAAATCTACCAGTCTTTAAAGAAAATGCTCCTGGCATTAGACTGAAATATCTCAAATTGAATAGATGGTTATGACTGTTTTCACACTCTGTCATGATCCTCATGACCTTTGGACAAACTCTAACTCCTCCTTTTAGAAAAGGAAACTGAAGTTGGCGTTTATGATTCAGACCGAAATCTCACCATTGGATGGAATGCTCGTACACACATTCATTTTCCCTAGAAGATAAATCCGAATCCAAATCGATACATTTTCACTTATTTAGTGAAATATGAGTTTTGTACAGACATTTGTGTTTCCTAGGTGTATGTATGTATTATGATAACTTCTCTAGTGGCACCATGAGGTTGAGACTGTTGGTTTGTCTCAAGGGTCAAGAGGCACAAAGGTTACATAGAGGATACTACATCTGGCAAAGCGTACCAAACGAAACAAAAATGATCAAGCAATTTACATACCGCTTTGTGTTGAAAGTCTACATCTGTGCTCTTGTATAGGGTAACACACACACACACAGAGGCAGGGCTGTTTGCATATTGTACCACAGAAATCAGGAGCATTGTGTTTGAAAGCTTGGCAAACACTAAACCTGGCAGTTTTGAAAACAGTCTTTAAAGGTGCCCTGGTGGCCTGTGAGTCTGTGGCGCTGACCATGTAATCACACTGTCATTCTCTGTTCATCTCTTGCCTCATTTCTCCTGTCTACTCTCCAATAAAGGCGGGAAACACCCCCCCAAAAAAAGTTTAAATAGCAATTTCCGAAAACTTTAGCCAAAGCCCTCGCGTCAGCTCATCGCACGTCTGACTCCTGCAACTCTTTACTTTTCCATTTGTGTTTTTACAGCTACCTACTTGATGGGTAACTGATCACTAGATGACACTGTATTGTAAATCAACACACACGTGAGTGTGATTTGAAGTAGTGACAGGGGCTGTTATACCCGATATGAGCTCAGAGGAATTCTTGTGCGGTTTTGCCTCTGGCTTACGTATGTGTGTCATAACTTGCAGTTGGAGACAATCAACGCGTCAGCAGCGCAGACCTTGAGAGCGGCGTTCATCAAGGTAAAAAGAAAAAAGAAAGATTCCTTTTGTCAGTTTGTTTACATTTCATGAGATGCTGCCATCGTTCTCATAATAACCATGCTCATACCTTCCACTTTGAAAGTCATGTCCATGCTTTGTGCCGATTTGTACACGTAGCGCATCTTCGTGCCACAAAAGATCAAGGATGGCTGCAAATGCTGTCTGTGCGACTGTATGTTTGTGTGTTTCAAGGCAGAGAAGGAGAACCCGGGCCTCACCCAGGATATTGTTATGAAAATAGTGGAGAAGAAGAACTTGAAAGTCAACTTTAACGAGGCTCTACTTCGCATGGCTGCAGACGATGTGGAAGGTAGGATGCGCTTTGAGTATGGGAGGATGGGATGAGAGATGGAGGCATATTAAACTGGTCAGAGTCACTGCATCGCCTCCTGAGGAGGATTCTTTTTAATTTGCCGTCCTCCAGAGGCAGTACATGCACAACACTGAGTGCGTCGCTCAAAGACTGTTCAGAAAGCTGGAGGATGACCGCCCCACTGTAGAGTAACTTTGCCAACATTACATTAGCCCAACTGTCCACTGGGGGGAGCTGTTTCTCCACAAATCGGCTGCTCTCCCTCTTCTCAAATGTTCCTCTCTGTCTGTAATTGAATTCCTTGTGCCGCGTACAGTGATTGATGGTAGTAATGAATTCGCACATGCATACACACACACACACATACACACTTTGGATGAATTTTAAATGTACCTCCTGCACGGCACACCCCGAATCCTATCTTAATCGTTTCCGACAAACCAAACACTATCACTTTAGAGTGTATGCAAACACATTACACTTGATTCCGTATTCATTTTTATGCATTTGCACTATAGAGGTTTTTTTTTTTTTTTTCCCACACGTGCCGCCATTATTAATTGCTCCATTTCAGTGTCCCCTATAGCTATTTGCATGTGTGTTGATACACCTGCCACCGAGGAGTTTGAAGATCTGTATTTTTCTCTTCCTCTCCGTGTTTTCAGAGTTCTTGATTGACAGGGAGGAGCCCGAGTTCCAGGAGCTGAACGAGAGGGCCCGAGCTCTGAAACACATCCTCAGCACCATACCAGATGAGATCAATGACAGAGTAGGCTTCCTACAGACCATCAAGTAAGACAGCTCAGTGTGTGTGAGTGTGTGAGAAATACACTCTGTATTAATTAAATGCATTGCCAGAGAATGTCTTTATTATGGGTCATTAAAGTCTTTTATAGTTAATAGCTTGGTACAAAAACTAAATCTGCGATAAAGAGTGTGTCTTTGATGAAGACCATCATTGCATGAAACCCCAAAATATTTATGGGCATGGTGCTATTTCATACAAATCAAAGGAAAGACACGAGTGGCTGCGAATTGATGCAGATTGGTTCAGAAGCGTAGTGAGACAAAGACGAGTCTCAGCATGAGTTGAAAATCCGTCTGTCTTAGGAGTTTTAAGGCCAGTCTAAGTCTAAACAAACACTCCACACATAGGAGGTTAGTGCATAGGATCCTAGACAGAGCCAACGTCTGTACTCTTGGTACGTTGACAGGCTGCACAAACCGGTCCATTGGTCATATTCATACGAAAAATTCAGGATGAAAACTTTCTTTTTCGCTCTGTCCAAACACGCCCCAAGAGCTCCACGAGCTAAAACACGACATGTGGTTTAATCTAACTACTGCACCTTCATTTAGCAAGTAAGTCAAGACTCAGTGCAGTTAATAATTGGATTCAGATGAATCTTTTATTGTATACATCCAGAGGGTGTTTGACATTTAATGGAATTTTCTTAATTTAGGATCTGCATTTATGTCAAACAGGAGAAGTTCTGCTTTTAATTAGAAATGCAATACGAAGTGAAAACAAAGAGGGGCGTTAGGAACAGTATGTTACGATATAATCTCAACTCAAAAGTCAACTTATGAGCCACCTCTTACTTTACGTGTCATGACTTGCATTTAGAAATCGAACCATTAAAACATGCAACTTGAACATACGTGGCTGAGCTGATTATTTCTCCGCATTCATCCGATCCAGCTGGCCCCTGTCGGAACACACATGCACAGGAACACACACATAGTGACAGATGCCATATACACACACTGGAGCGGTGGGCAGTGATTCATGGGGAGCAGATGTTGGAGGGTACGGTGCCTTGCTCAAGGGCACCTGAGCCATGGCAAGGAGATGGACTGCCACCCCACCGGCTGTCAGTTCACCTTCCAATCGGGGATCGAACCACCAACCTTCGGGTGATTGGACGACCCACTCTGAGCCGCAGCTCAGAAAGTGAAAGAGTGATTCATTTTCTTGGCCCACTTTGCCATTATTTTGATCAAATTCAATACTGTTAGTGCGTCACCGCTTAAGTTACTTACCCAGCGGAGGACTTAGAAATAAAATCAATTCAAAAGGAATACTAAAAAATGAAAGTTATGCAACGGCAGATTTTAAGTGCATACGGGGGGGGGGGGAAAGTTGAAGGTTAAAGCGTGTTTGGAAGAATGACAACGAGCTGCAGTCTCAGGCTCACTGCCTGATAAAAACAGACAGATTTTCAGATATTGTGTGTATTTTTTTGTTTTGTTTTTTTAAACGCGCACTTATACTGTGCTTTATCCACAGAGACATTGCCAGTGCCATCAAGGAGCTGCTAGACACAGTTAATACTGTCTTCAGGAAATACCAGTATCAGAATAGACGGGTAAGTAGAAATGCAGAGAAGAAGAAAAAAAAAATGCACAAACACAGATGCTGTAAAATAAGTGGAGCTGAAAGGCTGTCTGTATTTGTTGGTTAGGCACTGGAAAAGCAGAAGAAAGAGTTTGTGAAATACTCCAAGAGCTTCAGTGACACTCTCAAAACCTACTTCAAAGATGGAAAGTATGACACTTTTTCTAGTTTATTCTCTGTTTTTGGACTTTTTTCTGTCTGTTTTTCTTCTTTTTCTGCCTCCTCACTCACTTGTTCAGCCTTTTCTTGTTCACACGCACACTACCAACACATTTTATGGTTGTAAACGCACATGCTAGCACACACACACACACACACACACACTGTCACCGCCATGTAAATGGTTGTCGTTTGATCAGAGGCCCGCTTCTATCAAATCCACCATTGCTGAATAATTCCCTTGACCCATTTCCTGTGGATTCATGCTGGCTTGTATTCTCTGAAGCTTGACATTCTCCATTCCAGTCAGATCAAAGTGTTTCCTGGATCAATCCTAATATTGTTGCCATGGTTCCTTTACTGTATGACTGACACATGTGTCCTTGTGTCTCTGTCACGGTTATTTCCAGAGTGATAAACGTGTTTGTCAGTGCCAACCGGCTCACGCACCAAACCAACATGATCCTGCAGGCCTTCAAGACCGTGGTGTAGCAGCCTGAGAAGACAAACACGCAGGCAGACGTTTTTATTAGAATGGAGGTGATATGTGGCTTTGTAATTTGTAATTTTCTTATTTTTGGCTGTATAATTTATAATTCTGTGGCTTTGAGGAGAGATCAGGTAGTTTGAAGTTCAAAGCAAATCAGGTTGACAGCAATTGCCAGGGATTTTTTAACTCTGTTTTATGTTGTTCTTTTATCAGATACTTAAGTCGATAGTTCTTCATTCCTTGATATATTTCCCTCTCTGTTTAGGACAGTGTAGTCCTGAAAAAGTTTTGGGAAAATGTGATTATTTCCTGTGTACTTTTTAAAAGTTTGTGATTGCACAAGTCTATAAAAAGTATTAAGAAGTAACATTTAGTTTCCAAATACATTCCCACATTTTTGCACGTCTTTTTTTTTTATTATTGGAAATCATAATCTTTACTATTTGGTGGTATCACATATACCCTGACAGTATCAGCATGCATCATATTCAACTTAAATCAGATATGTTCAAATCCTGTCAAGGTCTGGAGAAGTTCTGGGGAATATGAAATGGAGCCGGTGTTCTCTGTCTGCTGTCTTTGTCCTGTACTGTTGTAGAATGTACTGCATCATAAACCCTCACCGTCCAGGTGAGCACTAACTCACCAGCTGTGCTGTCTTTCATTTTTACTCAAGTTACAATAAAGTCTTCACATTTACCGTCTACTAACAACGGATAGTCCAAGAACACGTTTGAACCCTGTATGTCAGTGCTGTAGTTCACAGACCTATTTTACAAGAAAATGTGTATCCTTGTTTGGGTTTGGTCACCACTGCTGTATGTATTTATACAAAAGACAAATCTACCACAAAACACACTTTAAAGTTTACATATAACCATAGTCTGCAGGGCACCACACTGAGATGTTTCCACTAAAGCTGTCACCGTGTTTGATCAGAGATTTTTCATTTTCAGCACTCCACCAATGGTAAACAAATGTTTCAGTGTCAGATACTTCAGTCAATGAAGTCCATATCAAAACCAGAAGGTCTTGGTGCAAAAGTAAAAGAAGGTACAAGAGAAGAGTTCACAGAACTCTTAGAGTCACACTTAGAGTGACTGAAGGAGGGCGTTTCAGACATGAATCAACAGATCAATAGATCAACACAAACTAAAACTGGTGGTCCACACCAAGTTGACCGTGAATGTATCATTTCTCTTTGTCATTGAAGTATCAGATACTTAAGTCCCTTGAATCAAAATAAAATGAAGGGAATTTTTCAGAAACCCTTAAACAAGGGTCAGGAAGAATGTGTTGAAGAAACACTTTTTATTGCAAAAGAGTTATGTCATTTGAGAAAGATTTTCAAAAGTGGGTCTCTGCAGATTTGCATTGTTGTATGAAAGTGCTTCATTTCCGCTTAGTCGCCCTTGCTTTTTCTTCGCCTGCACCTCTTTCCTCCCAGTACTAAGATCCGTACCAATTTTTTCCCCATTCCAGCAACTTCATTCTTCTCCCTGTATAATAGTGGATTTTCCATGGTGGATTTGTGGTGGGCTATTTTGGGCTCTGTACTGGCTCCTAACATGCACCACTGTAATCCAATTGTGATAGTGTTAATTTTTAAAGCTTTATTATTGAAATTGCTGAGACCTAATTTTCTGATCCTGTCACCGTTGACGACCGCCGTAATCAGCTAATTCAAGTTATTCCAGGCCATTAAGTCACACACAGGGATTGGTCGTGGTCACTGAAGCAGCGGGGAGGGAGAGGGGGCGATAATATCTGTGTTGGAGTATAATTTTTGTGTGTGTTCATGCTCGCAGTCATACAGGCAATCTATTTGTCTCAGTGTAATAAATCCCAAAGAGACTAAATACCTCTTTTGTTGTGTGTGTGTGTGTGTGTGTGTGTGTGTGTATGTGTATGTGTGTGTGTGTATGTGTGTGTGTGTGTACAGCGTTGAGTGACCCACAGGAAGTCCTATCAAGGGCAGCTGAATGGCACCAGCTCTGCTGGTGTGTTTTCTCTTTTTGCCAGGTCCAGGTTCACATCAGGACTTTTAAAATTGTTTCAATGCACGAACACTTTTATGAGTGGCAGTAGAATACTAATGTTGCTGTTAATTGTGTGTTGCTATAGCTGTGGTGTTTTTTTTGTGTGTGTGTGTGCCGGGGGGTAATTGTACCTTGCACAGATTATTTTCTCTCCAGTGCCTAATCTGTGAATAGAACACACACTCACATTGTGTTACAATAAGGCCCGGACTCACAAACACAACTCTTTTTGACTACTTGGTTGCCAGGAAACTTACCCAGAGTCTTTGAGAGTGAGGGATAATAAAAGAAAAGAATTGTGTGTGTGTGTGTGTGTGTGGCCTCTGCCACTGTCTGGGCTACTGGGGGCAGTTAGTTAACTCTCTCTGGGGGTGTGTGCTGCAGCCAGGGCTGTTAGCGTTGATTGCCTCTCAGACGTTGCTGGCTTAGACAAACCTCTGGACACAAAGCTTGGGGGCTCCTGGAATCAGTCGAATCTCCCACAGACAAAACCCAGCCAAGGCAGGCCAAGACAGAGCAGCCAGAGCCCGAGGATTTGTTTGAAATGTCATACATTTAAAAATGGTGTTTCAACACCTGAGAGCACGGGGGATTCTGGGGCAGTTTACTCTGGACACCCATTGTGGACTGTGAGGATGAAATTGGTCTTCTTGGTAAGTTTGAATTTGTTATTAACTGAGAGACTGTGTGTCCAGCTCTGCTATATGGACTTCATGATTAAAGACCTGCCTGACTGATGTGTACGCGCCCGCTAGCAGTGCTGGAAAGGTACATCTAACCTGACAGTGATGTTGCTAGCCCAAGAGCCTGTCATTATGCAGTTACAGCCTGGTGCTGAGATGGCTTTTTGGACAGTTTGACTGCAGTGGATGATACTCTGTACAACTTTAATAAACCCCAGATAGAAATCCAGCAGTGACAGTTTTGAGAGACCTGAAGCGGCCATCTAGGAAGAAGAGAGGCAAGTCTGGTAAGTGGGTTTTGTTTGCCAACAGATATGACAGCACTGTATATATATATATTTTTTTTTTTCATTGAGTTATCTTGTAAAATTCACACGATTGGAAGCAGCTCACGCCAGTAAATGACAGCTAGCGGCATTGTTGGGTGTTTGGTGTGTTTTATATTTGTTCAAACAGCAACATGTATAATGCATCAACCCAAATTACGGGCCTCTTTTTGTGTTAATTTTATGGAACTGTGTCTGTGTAATCTCGTAAAGACCGACGCCAGCTGCTTGCCACAGAACAAGTCAGGATGTATTTGATTAAAAGTTATCACACTCATAAACAAAACATGATCGAATCCTCCCCAAGGCTCCGGCGTTCTTTTCATTTATTGCTGTAACATAAATGCATCTGTTGCAGTCTGCTGCTTGTTGTCAGTGATGTAAATAAAGAAGCGGATAAACTATCATCAACTTATCGGGATCAAGCGGCAGTTAATCACCATTATAAAAAAAAAAAAGATAACAGCTTCAGCAAAGCATCGATTTTTTTGTTGTTGTTTTGCTTTCATTACACACCCTGTCATCTAAATCTCTGCTCAGTTTGAAACGTTTATGTCAGCCTCAAAATGAAACTGAGAGTGTGTTCTGTCCTCCGCTGTCCTCTGTAGTGTTTTGTAGTTAAAAGGAAACTTTTTCATCCGCTCACACCTCTTTCTTACACCTCAAAAGAGCTTTTTAATCACCACGCGGGCTAATTTTCACAAATCCTACCTCTTATTCGTACTACTCATCTACCTGACTTCAGGATTTCATTTCACGTTTACCTGACTTAACAGAGACATGACATGCTGTGGCAACCTGTCGTCTCCTTAATCCATTTCTGAGAAATAATTTGGGGCCCTATTCACCCACCCTTCAAAGCCGCTGAACTGGAGGAGTTGAATTGAAAGACCTTTGCATGTCATTCAACACAGACCTGTTTGGTTGGAGTGAAAAGAGCCAACAAAGGAGGTCCTGCTGCTGCTGTGACTCTTTATGGTTACGGTGACATGACAACCTGCTGTGAAACAGATATAGATGGTTACTAAGGGATTACTTGAGCTGGGAACATCTTGTTTCTCATGTAACACCAAGAAATGCGGTGGAATCTATTATTTGACTGTGAGTCCTCAATGCAGACTCCCATACACATGATTTACCTTCCTGACCTTGCCTGGTATGCTGGTGATTGATTGACAGGTCTGAGCTGTAACTATGGGAACAAGGATGGAGGTAGCACAGCTTGAGAGCAGGATGAACACTGAGGACTATAGAAAGCTACAGGGCCTTTTCCTGGTGAGTGTTTTGGTCTGCTTTTTTCTTAGTTTCATATTACAACAACTATAATTCACATGAGAATGCTGGAAAGAAAAAAAGGGAGTCTGTTTACCAACATCCCATAGACATACCCAGGTGTCAAAAGAAATGCGCAAACTCTTGTTGATCTTGATACAGGATCCCTCTGGTGCATCTCGCTCCTTGTCCAGAAGTGAATTCATCCATCTGGCTTGGTCATCAGTTGGCCGTGGCTCCAAGGAGGAATATGGCCTCCTGTTCGACAGTGTAGTTGTCACTCAGGAGCACCGCGGCCTCCTCCTGGACATTGACGCTGTGAAGGAAGAAGGGCGTATCGACTGGGGAGGCCTGTGCTCTTTCCTGCTGCTGGAGCTCTCTGATAAAGTGAAGAACACCAGAACCAGCAGCGTGCCTTGCTGGAAACCACCACGCACTTTGACCTGTCCACATCGAGACCAGGTTCAGAAGGTAAAAGGGTCAACGACCTCTTGGAGTCTTAAGAGGAGGAGAGTTTGTTGCTCATTTAAAACATATGATCTATTGCAGGATGTTATCTTGAATATATTTTGACATTGACTGGCTGGAGAATCCAAAACTCTGCTGACAGGGTGGAATTCCACATTATTAAACATTGTGCAAGGAAAAGTTTGAAAGTATTAGGGTCCTGCTCATCAAAATGGCACACCTCTTTTGAGATAAATGGCTCTGGACTCCTTTAAGTTTAACATCTATCAATTAATATGTAAATGAAGCAGCCGGGAATAAAGTGCCTACTGCTGTGGTTAAAGTGATGGCTCAACACTTTAATCTTTCAATCCTGAGAATGTCAAAATGTCAGAGTGTTGTGTAAGTTGTTTTCCAAATGGCTGGATGGTTTTGGCCCCTTTAGCTTAAGGAGGCAGACAGACAGACTACTGTTGCTTAGAAGACTCATTTCTCTCCGTTTAGTGTGGCACGGCTTAAATGGGCTAGACAAAAAAGAAAATATGAAAATATATTAAAAGCTGTAATAATGTATTGTTAATATAGCATAAATCAAATGTGACACACGTTTACCCGTTATGATGAACCATATGTAGTTAACCTTAGCCCTACAAAAAGTTTAAGCACCTTTCAGCTGATTGTTTTGGTTCAACAGCCGACAATTTGAGTGTTTTGGTTCAGTCTAAACTCCTGTATGCTATCAGAAATGGCCAGAAACAACACTAAATTAATTCAAATGCTTCTCTATGTCTGACAAAATTGTAAACAGGGAACATTAGCCACAGTACTTTAGTACTTTAGTAGCCACTACTACTTCACTACTTTACTTGTTCCATGGTTGATTATGTTTTAAAGGTCCAGTGTGTAACATTTAAGGGGATCTACTGGCAGAAATGCAATATAATGACCATAACTATGGTCTTTTCATTTGTGTATGTTAACCTAAAAATAGGAATCATTAGAATAGAATGAGAATGAGCCTTTTATATCTACAGAGAGAGGGGGAGGGTGAGGCGAGGAGTGTTCAACTGGTTGAATTCTGCCACGTCACCACTTTTAAAACTTTAGTAATTAATTCAAAATAAAGTCGTGATCCGCGTCCAGTTTAGCTTTTGTTTTCACATATATTTACATATAGAATGTTGCATTGATATTCCTGAATAGCTGAAATATACTGGTTTTTCCATGTTGCAAGCTGAATGGGAATCTCCTTTTACCGGCAACAGCAGACTTTGAAACCTGATTTTAATCAGGATAAAACAATATTACTGTTACCATTTAACATGACAAGTCAAACTGAAAGGTCATTTTTTAGTATACTATGTCGGTTATAAGAGAAGTCTTAAAGCAAGCTTTTAAAGCAAAAATGCCTGTGCTCCAATTGCTGCATCTGTGAAAAGAAACTCATTGTACCAGTGACTCACCAGCTGAAGATAAGGTAATTAGAATAATTAGAGATGAATACATGACACGGCAATCTGAGCGATCCTCCAGTTGGCTGTGGGAAAGTGACCCAGTCTGGAGTAATTACATACATCTAAGCCCTGACCTCTACTCTATAAGTGTTAATAAACCTTTCTCTCATTAAAGATATTCATTCTCTCTCTCATCAGACAGTCAGCTCAAGCCTATTTTCTGTCTCTCTCTCTCTCTTTTTTTTGTTGCTTCTTTTTGTTTTCAAATTCTTGTAGCACAGCCAATAAATTGGCTCCATTCATTAATCCTTTTTGTTTTATTGGTTCCAGCACAGAAGAACGTGCCCTACTCTTTTACACACACTTGCATCCAGTAAGAGGAAGATTTAGTTTAATGGAGTTATTTTAGTGTGGTTTTATGGCTTAAGATTAGCAAGAAAGGAAAGGAAATACTTTAAGATGAAATATTAAAAATGTTGTCCTCAAGGCTGTAGCCTCCATTTCGCTAATTAACTTCCCATTAAGACATTAGAAACTGCATCAGGAAGAGTGTTAAGGCTCTTCTGAAGGTCTTTCTGTTACTTTATCCAGTCTGTACATTTGTCTAGGTTAAATGTTGTTGTTTTGTAATGTTCTCTGGTCTCCCCAGGTGTTGCACCTGCAGAGTTCAGGTCAGTATCTGACTGTGAGTAAAGGTGGAACTGTGGGGCTGCGGGACGGAGAGGACATGTCCCTCCTGCACACGCATCGATTGCAAAACAGCACAGTCACACCCAAGGACCTCTGGGTCACTGACATGGTGCTGCTGCACAATGTACACAAGGTGACTTTTACTTTTATAAGCCACGTGACGAACTATTGGTCAGGGAACTTATTGACTGGTGTCCTGCTTGTATCACGGCTTAAACAACTGAACAAATGTTATTGTAGAAATAAATTCACGCGTGAATTATTTATATGTAGTCTCAGTTTTGTGGGGCAGATATTGTGCCGCTCAGAGGTAAACAAGCATTTCACTCAATCAATTAATTATTGATCGGTGCTTTTGGTTAATGGAATTGCAGACATGATGCTGTTGAATAATGTTCAGAAAGTAAACATTTGTTTTTCAGTAATAAGACCATCAATTATTGATAAATACTTCCAATTATCTACAGATTTGTGGGTGACAGATATAATTATGTTGTATAACACACATCAAGATTTTCTAATTATGCATTCAAGATCAGTCATGCTAATTCCAGTTTATTTAAGTATGCCGATGATATGGTACTGGTTTCTCTACAACAGAAGGGAAATAATGAGGCAGAGTCTCTATTTTAATTGTGTGCTAACTCTTTGATAAGTCTCAGAATTGGTATTAGACATAAATGCCAGTAAGACAAAATAGCTTATCAAAAACAGCAAAGATTTAACACCGTCGATAATAATTAACAACCAAATAGTTTAGATTGTTGATCATTTTAAATATCTTGGTACATACAACGACGCCAAACTTCAACTGCAATTTTGGAGTGAGCGGAAAGCATCCTGTCTTTGAACATGGCCATGTAGTGCTGTAATCTGAAAACTGAGAGGAGGTACAAGCTGCAGAAAATAGTGAACATGACCTTCAAAATCTTTAGGGAAGCCACAGTTAAGAAGTAAGTATGATGAAATCTTAAATCTTAAAGCAGACAGAATTATTAACAACCTTTCCCGCCCACCGTACAGTGAATTTAAACTTCTACCTTCAGGGAGACGTTCGAGATTACTGATGGTTTATAGGAATTTCTACGAGAAATCCTTTGTCCTTTGCTGTCAAGGTAATAAATTGAAGTCTGTTGGACCAGGATACAGGGTGGTGCTCCACAGTGTGGACAATAACGTTTTTGTATTTGTATTCGTATCTGTCAGGCATATAGTTCAGTCTTTATTATATCATATTTCGGTCATGAATTTCTGTTTGTCTGAAGTTTTCTTTCTAATGAACAAATTGTCACTCCCTTTCCCTTAATTCTCAGATAGCTGTGTCCTTCACAAGTAAGGAGGTGTGTTTCTATGACATACTGTCTAAACAAGACTTCAACTGCAAGTATAAACTCCAGGTAATAGTGAAAGCCATATTTCCACCCAAGAAAAGAACAATGTGCTGTATATTGATTTATTTATATGGACTGTATATATGTATATGCTCATTTTTGGTTCTGGTGTTTTTAAAAAAAAAACATTTTCTGGTATTATATTGGCCTGCACTGTTGCACTCCAATATTGAGTGTCTAGAGTTCATATAACAGTGAAATATGATGTTGTACACGCCACTTATTATCTTCTCCAGGGTTTGAAGTTTACTCCCTGGTGTCTTGACTACTGGGTCGATCCATCTCACCCAGATCAGGCCGTTCTCACCTTAGGAGACATTGGAGGACAGGTAATTCACAGGTGGAGAAAAGCAAAGGAATAATAGAAAAGGGGAAGAAGGCAGAGGATTCTCGGGAGTCTTCAATTGCTCCATAACTCTGTGTGTGTCTGTGTATGTTATCCCAGGTCAGTGCTTTATATTTTACCTCAGCTCATATCTCTCTGTTTGAGAGACGGAGTATGAGGATGGACTCAGATTCAGCAGATATCATCCTATGGGACGAGCTGGTCAAAGGAAAGGATCGCTCCTGTTACACTGTGACACACCAGGCACACGCGCCTGCCTGGGTTAGAAAAGGTAGGAAATACGAACACACACACACACACACACAGACACACACACAGAAAACTTATTTTCTGTTATGAAAGCCCAGTGCCCAATGAACGTCGTTGTCCTTTCTCAGCCCAAACTTCTCTGGTTACACATCTAATATGGACATATAATAGATGTGTAACCAGACATATTGTATGAGCTTGGTGGAAGGAGCCTACAATAGCAGAAGTGTTACAACATGACAAAATATCAGAGAGCTTGTATTTCTGAATAACCAGATTGGTTTGATTGCTGTCAATTGAAATCACTGGAGTTAATGGGACTTGGTTTGGGAACCGGAGGGTGGCAGCTTCAAGTCCAGTATGGACCAAAGTATGGAGGGTGTACTGGTAGCTGGAGAGGGGCCAGTTCACCTCCTGTCCACTGAACCCTTCAACTGCTCTCAGAGTGCCACTCTGTGTGGCTGCCCATCACTCCACCTTCTCTCGCCACATTTGGATGTCTATGAGCCCTTTGTGTGCGTGTGTGTGGGGGTGTGTGTGTGTGTGTAAAAAAATGATCTCTCCTCCAGGGATCAATAAAGTATCTATTCTGTTCTATTTTTCTAAAAAATCCTGCTGTTTTTCCTGAATTGAACTGACAATCACCTGTGCCTCAGTTCAAAAATAGTTTTCATTAGTTGGACAGAATGAAAGCAAGGGTGCGAAATCAGCAGCTCAGATGACACAGAGAAAGAAAGGACACACTCTGGGTGTCAGACATACCTGACACTCACACACACACACACACTTTCACCTTGACAGTTGGGATGAGAGCCACTGCCTATCTGCTCGCTCCCTTTTTTTAGTATCACCATAATAACGGCTTATGCAACACCGTGGAAATGCTTGGGTGTGTCTCTGTCACTGATGCGCCTGCGCACACACACACACACACACACACACACACGCAACGAGCCCTCCTGAGTCATCCACTTTATAGTCTTACATAGCCAGACTATAGGCATAAAGTCACAAGCTCAAGGTCCAGCCTCTTGAGACTCCCTGCTTCAGCTCAGCCTGGGTAACAAAAGGGTCGCTTAGTTGTATCTCAATTTCATCATTCGTGTAGAGCCCCTCTGAAGAGTCATTGGGCTGTTTGATAATGATTCAGCAGAGGCAGAGCTCTGAGACTAGCTTGGCTTGAAAGGGGAGATCCTGATAAAGGCGGAAAACAAGAACAAAGTACACATAAAAAACGCACAACAAATGGGAAAACAAAAAAGGGGGGAAACAGAGGAGACAATGCCAAAACCTTAAAAGCTCTGGTTAATTGAATTTTTACAGGCTGTGTGTGCACGTGCATGCGAAACAGCAAGAGAGGGTGTGTACTACAGTTTGCTGTGTTTGTATATGTGTGTGTGTGTGTGTGTGTACGAACAGTGTTTTGAGAGTGTGAGAAAGGAAAAGAGGGAGCTTGTGTGACTGTATATGTGTGTTTGCATACCTCTGGGGTGCTGGTGCTGTTCTTTTGAAGTTGCCCACCCTGCAGTATGAGTGGGCTGTGTACCATTAGACATGGCTGGTTATCCAGACCTCCAAACCTTCGGGCTCATGGGCCACCAGAGAGAAGAGGGGGAGGGAGGAGGAGGAGAAGGGAGGGAGGGAGAGAGGGAGAGAGAGAGAGAGAGAGAGAGAGAGAGAGAGAGAGAGAGAGAGGGGAAAGGGTGGTGGAACAGAGAGGAAAATTGAGAGGAAATTAGGAGGAAATTGGGATGGACACAGACCCGTAAGGACAAGGAAGGAGAGAGCTGTAGGAAGCGTGTGTCTGTGTGAGAGAAAAGCATTAACATATCCGCATAATGCTGTGATCAAAGAAATGAGAAAGAACATTAAGGATGAACGCCGGCATGTACGTAAAATCGGCCGAAATGTGCAGTGATTTGTTGCAGAACAAAAGAGGTTTGCTTTGATGTAAATATAAAGTGATTCCTGCTGTTCCTCTTTAAAGTCCAAACTCACAGCAATGAGTGTGACATTACATACAACGCTGGCTATAGCAGATGTTACGTATCTGGGTCTGCATCACAAATAGCTTGATTTATGATTTGTGTGCGTGAATGAAAGAGAGAAGGCCTCATTAATCAATGATGAGTCATGGGAAGCTGTCTGAAAACCCACTGATCTTTTAATTCACAGGACGGAGGAAAGACGTGGCGTGTGAAATGTAATCAGACGTAATTATTTGCCCCAGCTATGCAGCCCGATCTTTGACCTACGACTGTCACATGCCATCTCGCAGCCTGCACTTATTTGTGCAGTATTTGAAAGCTAAGCAGCCTCTAATAGAGACGTGTGGCATCCAATTTAGCTGTTCTCAATCAAAGTGTTAATTGAGATAGATGGTGATGCAAGATCCATTACATTTTCTGTAACACCAGTGAGCAAATCAAACCGAGCTAATTCTATGCTGTGCTGAGCGCCTGTGGATTGGTTGGTTTACTATACAGCAGGGTTGCGGTCAATGCACATTTAGCACAGCCACTTCAGAAAGTGGATGTCCTTCAGAGTTCTGGTAGTGAAAGTATTTTGGCATGAAGTATCTAATTTGAAGAAATGAAATAAAACCAACGGTATGTCATCATCAAAATGTGTTGCAATGTTGTTTTACATTGAATATGTTAAAGCTAAAACAAATTTATTCCCTCTGCTCGTAACTTCTGCTGCATTATTGCGCCACACAGAGTGGCTGCTCGGAAGCCAAATGGCCTTTGTTTATGTTTAGTCTCTTATTTCTCCTCTAAAAATGAGCAAAGGTCAAACCTGAGTGGGGAAACATTTATGTGAATGACACCTATTGTTTTTCGTCATATGGAGACTGCTCAATCACGTTCCTCTTAACTTCAAATAGGTTGTATCACCGGTGAGCCTTCTCTACACTGCGACCTTCTGCCCTGCTTAGTCATTTAGAGGCCCTTTCATTATGCACTTTAAAGGACACAAATGCCAAATTAAAACCTTCATTAAGTCTTTTAGATGTTATGTCTGCCAGACTCCCAAGAGAGGTTTTTAACAGAGTTGGTTCCATTATTTTATCCGTTGTAAATAGCTCTCCATCCACTGGTTGTTTTCCCACTTATCTTAAACACAAAGTGGTGCACCCACTTCTCAAAAAAGCCTTGAAACTCTGATAATTAAACATTTAGACCTATTCATAGATGACCATTTTTTGAAAGGTTGTTAATTAATGTTGATCTCTTTGAATAATAACAATTACATCTTTGATGAATTTTAATAATGTTTCTGTTGACATCATAGCACTGAATATGCCCTCATTAAATTTACAAATGATCTTTTACTTAGAGCTGAAGATGATGGTCATTTTTGGAGAAGGTTTTAATTCCTCTATCTCAGCTCAGTCTTTGACACAGTTGTATCATGTAATGTGTCATTATGTACTACTGGATCGTACTTGAAAAGTGGGTTGTCATCAGGGATTCTCTTCTCGATTGGATATTGGCTGATCTGTGGTGTTCCCCAAGGCTCCGTCCTTGTCCCCCTGTTGTTGTATACATGCTCTGTATACTTGTCACTGTAGTGATATAGCATTATTCAACGTTTCAATGGTTACATCCTAAGTTAAATCGTTAAATCTTAATAACAGACCTTATGTCTGAAGTTACTGATGACTTTGTGCATGTCAGTGCGTAAACTTAGCCAGAAGTCTAGATGTGAACTCTAGATTCTAGAGTCATAGTCCTTCATGCACACTCCAGTGCAGCACCTATGTAGTATTTCATCCACTCAAAGAAACATTCTTCAACACAATGTAATTATGGCAGAATTAAGTAATAAACATATTTTTGAGGACAGAGGGTTGTGGTAGTACTGACAGTACTGATGCATTATATATAAACAATAGATTTTTAATTGTAATGACTTCCAGAGTAACACACACACACACACACACACACACACACACACACACACAATAAAACAAACAGAAAAAGATACATAAAGTTAGTTTAGTTGCCTAATTGTCTGTTTGTGTTCTTCTCATCCAATTTCAAATTGACTTTTAATCATGAGCAGCCTTGTTCTTCCTCTGTGTTACTCACTCTTTTCTAGATGTACTAAAGCTAATTACAGTATCTGTCACACCCAATTTACTTTCACTCTCTGACTCTTTCCTGCCGCAGTACATTACCTGGGCTCACTTGAAGCCTTTGTGTCGTGCAGCACCAGACCACAGAGCAGCATGGTGATCGGCTGGAGGGAAAGGGACAGCAGAAGTCTACGAGTCACTTCTTTCCTTACAAAGAGGGGCGTGTGGGACATGGACCACCATCTTGGACTCAATCTGATAGGTGGGAACTAATGTGTACTCAGACTAATAATATATTTGCCAGTGATGTAGCGGTGAACAGTATGTATTTCTTTTGCCTGAAATCACAAAATTGTCTCAGAGGGCATTACAACATATGACAACATCTCCTGGGAATATAACCAATATTTTATTCTTTGTGCTTGAAATAAACAAATCATGGATTCCTAAAACAGGGAAATCAAATTAAAATATGCCTTATTTCACATCACTATCAAAATAATTAATATGATATATAGATCTGATTAACAAGTTTGTTATTTCATTCCATCATCCCTGTGGTTTAGGGTACAGAGTGACATTAATTTAACACTAATGTACAACAACCTGCTTCAGCCTTCAGACTGCAGTATGGAAACAGCAGGGAGACTCCTTGTAGCTAAGGTCCAAAGTTAGCTACAACTTAGCTAACTTTGCCTTTGACCTTAGCTTTGTTAAGCTCTGCGCTACTGCAGTATATTCAGCTGCTGGTAAACAAAACTCACAAACTCTGCTTGACGGAGCCAATGTATTTATTTTTTGACAAACTGTGGCTCATACTGAATAGTCACTGTTACATTCACAGTTCACAGCTAAATCCACTCTGACGGCGAGTACACCTGCCTTTCCTTCCACACTCTGCACTGTGGCAATGAGGCTGCGCTACTCTGCTACTTTCTGACAGTGTTTCACTTTCATTTAGCTTTGTTTTGTCCTAGATGACATGACATGACATCTTTTTTTGTACACAGATTTTTCTCACCTAACCCGCCCCTAGCTGTGGTTCTCTAACATTTGAGTTGTTTAATCCATGGAAGTTAGCCAGGACACGCATAGTTATTAATCACTTGCAACTGCTGATGGAACAAGGCCATTTACTGACTTAGATTAACTGTCACAGCAAAACAACTGGTTATGTATTTAGGCCTGTGGAGTTTTTCTGGAGAAATTTTGCTCTAGTTAAGGGGTAGGCAGCAGCCTCTATAAAGTCATTTATCAAACATATTGATATGACTAAGATTACATTGGTTAGAGAGTCAGTTTTTCAGTTTTTACTTCACACCTGTCTTTAAACTCTTGATTTTAATGGGAAAATGAAAAAAAGCGTATATGCTTGGTTTTAAAAAACAAATGACAAAAATGACATGAATCCTTTGTTAGCGGCTAAAGTGATTCCTATGTTGGTCCAAAAATAAATGTCTAAAATATTCATACACCGAGACAAGAGGCATCCAAAATATCAAATGCCTCATTGGACATTAAATTGGTTGTCAAAGGTTCCCTGTAGAGGCTCTATCCCATTAGGCACGGCTGTGATGCTGTAATCGTTGCTACTCTAGAAAATGATCGTGATTCCACCAGAAGCGCTGTGGCACGTTTCAGAAGTGTCCCAGAAGCGGCTCTCCACTCCACGGATGCTGCAACCGTCCTCGTCGAGCAGCACAGACCTGATCGAGCTGTTCTGAAGTCAGACACAGAAGCGACATAGAGAATCTGGTCAGTTTGCTAAAAAGAGAAAAACATCTGCAGGCCGATCATAAAAAACAGACAAAAGGGAAACAATTGACCTACACAGCCAACTAACTCATGGTAGAAACATCATACCAAAGCCAGACAGGCAAAATGCTCTGCTTGAAGGATATGAAGCCGAGTAGAAAACAGTCCAGTAGTCACAGAGCTGTGCCTCCAGGGGTAATGGACTGCAGTTAGCATCTCTGCTAATTTGGGATATTCTGATTGGTTGCAGCTACAGCAGGTGTGGATCATCAGGTCTTGCTGTGGAACCCCTATGTGAACTCACACCCAGTTTGTGTGCTCAGCGGGCACACAGGCCCTGTCACTGCAGTTCGCTTCATGCAGACCAAGCAACAGCTGCTCAGCTACTCTAAAGATAAGGTAGGGGTGTCTGTGTGTGTTTGTGTCTGTGTGTGTGTGTGTGTGTGTGTGTGTGTAGCACCCCGCAGAAGAGATAATGTAATGATAAAGAGCCCTATCGCTGTAATATTAATTGTTATACCTTGCTATGATTACTGCGAGACCGTTTCTAAAAAAAAAACGGGCCACATTTTCTTTAAATCTTTCTATCTGATGCAAAGAGGATGTTGGTGCTTGTGCTGCTTTTCCTCTACCCGTTGTAGCACTGCGCATGTTTGCCCTCTCTTTTCTGAAGATAATGAATATTTTAGAAGAGATTTATGCTCCATCTGCCTTCTGCTCAAACACCATCTGCCATTGCAAGAAACTCTGAAAGCTTTACTTCAGTTTCTTCTTGAAGAGTTCCTGGAGCACTGACAGTCATCTTGTTCTGTGCCGTAAAGCAATATGGCAGAGCTGTTGTGAATTCTGACTAAGTGGCACTAACCTTTGTGGAGAAGTTGCCAGAGGAACTGTTTATCTTGGCAATGGTTTGTGTTAGTTCTGTAATTATGATAATAATCTTTTATAGACGTATGCATACACTTTACAGGTCCTGTGTCTATGGGATATATCTAGTCAGCAGTGTGTTCACCGTCTGGCCGGTGTCTTCCCGAAGACACAGGAGGACACACACACCCTGCTGTTTTTCCATGAGGAACGTCAACTCCTCCTACTTTCCTTCAACAGCCTGCTTCTCCTGCTGGAGACCATGAAGGAGGAGAAGAGGGCCAGCAGCCACGAGCATCCTGTTACTTGTGTGCTGTATAATAGTCTGTTCAGACAGGTATGCAGGTGAAGCGGCTCTCCAGATGTAATTTCCATCTTTTTGTGCCTGTTTATTCAGACACGTGGCAACAGGGGGCAACATGTAGATGGACTAGATTTAGTGTTTAGTTTGAAAGATTCCTGTCCTTGGAGACAGCAACTGACAAAACACTGAAGGCTCTTTGTCAGTCCAGCAAAGTGAGTTTGTCCAGTTGTGAAAATGTATAGTAGATGTCACTTTAAGGACCTTTTGTCCATTGTTTCATTGATCTGCTGATGAGGAACATGCAACGTAATCAAAAGCTGCAGAACAGTGACTAAATGGACCTCGAGTGAATTGATACTGTTCTGTTACTACTCAATCATTTCTTCTTCATTTCTTTCTGTAATTGAATACAAAAGTCTTCAAGAACTTTATAGACTGTGTTCATATGTCTGTTCATTGAACCTCTCTGAATGCTGTCATGACAATTGTGCAACTAGATTTAGTCTGTTTCGATACAACTTGCTTGGTTTGATACAGTCTGATATAATTTAGCCATTAAATTGTCAAATTCAGCAGTAGAATGAAGCTCTATCATTATTTGGTTTTATTGCAGGTTTTGTTCTCTTTGCCCAACCCCATGACAGATTTACACAGCTGGCATTTGTTTCCGACACAGTGAGGAACACCACACAATAATAAAATAGCTAATGCGTCTAATCTGAGCATCTCTCATTTTAAAAAGTGCATCCAATCTTGATTTCTTTTTCCCCCAGCTGCTTTTATTCTCACTTGACGGCGGCATTAGCAGCATATTTTCTTCAGTGGTGTGTAAGCGCTAAAATAAAGTGTAACAAAGCGTGGAGTCATTAAAGAATACACAGTGGAAACTGCCTATCTCGCAGCATAAAAAAGATCAAACTCTATTTGATCTTTCTGGTGATTGATATCCTCTCGCTCCCTCTCTCTCTGCAGGTTGTCAGCAGTGACTCTGCCTCCTCTGTGATCTGCTGGCTGGCTGACACGGGCCAAAAGGTCAAGCAGTTTCACCGTTGCCATGGCAATGCCGAGATCTCCACTATGGCCATGGATGGCACGCAGACTCGGCTGTTTACTGCAGGCACTGACGGGGAGGTTAAAGTAGGTGGACACACACACACGCACAGCTGTGAAGCATATAGCTGCAGGTCAGTCCTCACAGAGATGCAAACTCTGAAATGTACTGACTGGAATGCAGAAACTGGAGGGGATGGAGTTTGACAGAACAATGTGAAGAGGAAGGTAAAGTGGCAGCCTGAGATTCTTAGAAAATGTTTTCTAAGAGTTTGTATCTGCTACCAAAAGAACGAACACTTCACTGACTTCTATACAGTAATTTAGCTGTGAAATTGGTCACATTAAACAGGTGCAGCCAGAAACAAGCAAGAGTTATAGCGCTGCCATTTGACCTCAACCCACTGACATTGTGCTGTGCATACAGTTCTTGACTACAATAAAGGCATTCTTGGCATGATCTGCATCTGCAAGAGCAACAGTGAGAACTGGGACTATGCAAATGGACATTTATATGGACATTTATATGACACTTTTATCCGTGGATGGCAGCAAGCTACTATGCAAAGTACTGGCCAACCATCAGGTGCAATTTGGGGTTCAATGTCATGTCCAAGGACACTTGGACATATGGGCAGGAAAAGCCAAAGATCAAACCGCTTGAGAACCATTGTGAAAGCAATGTTCGGATATGCACGTAGACTTGCATTATGAGCATTAGAATGAGAGTCAGAAGAAAGTTTGCTATGTGTGTGCACATGGAACCATGTGTGTCATCTCTGGGCTGAATTGTGTCTTGCGTAGCGTTTTATTTTTCTTTGTTGGCTGGCATTTCAAATACGACGGTCTTTTGCACTCCACATTAAAGCACCGCGTGACTCCATGCTTAGTGCAATTGTTCTCGACAGATTAAGAAAAAATGAAATAATTATCATAATTATGCATATTATAATTAATATAATCAACCACATCAACTCTCTGACCCCCATGAGCCTTTGTGAGAATGCAGCCATGTGCATCCCGTGCATGCACAAGCGGCATCAGAGGCTCACCGCGCCATTTGAAACAATTGCACGAGTCATCCACAGCATGAAGAAGAAGAAGAAGAAGGAGGCACCCCTCAGGCCAATTAGTAACAAGATGCATCATCTCTCCAATTTTCATCAACACCGAACCCGTGGTGTAGCAGTTAGGGCCATTCAGAATTTGAAATTTTGACCTTTTAATTACAGCGTTCCCATTGGGCCAATCAGTGTTTCTTTGTTAAATGCCAGAACACGGATGCAAACTGCGTCATCATGCAAAATGGGACAGATGGTGCGAAATATTACCTGAGCTGTCATGTTTGATGGATGTACCGTAAGGTAGAGGCTTGATCATTTGTATCCTCATGTGGGAGCGTCCAAAAATAGCTGCACTTCTTGAAAGAATAAGCTTTTAAAAGCGAATACAGCTGTTACTGTTTCGAGTCAAGAAAAATAACGCTGAAGCCTTACAGAGGCGTCAGCATAACACGCTGCTGAAAAACATGAAGGCGGCATGTTAACTGGCATTGGGGTGTGCTTTGAAACGAAGAACGTTTGGTGCTGTGATGGCCCATTGAGTGTCATCTGTGCCGTCTTTTCGCAGGTGTGGGACTTCAATGGCCGCTGCCTTCACAGAATGAATGCCGGCCTGGGTCAGGCTGTGGAGATCTCACAGGTCCTGCTGCTAAAGAGGAGTATACTGGCGATGGGTTGGGAAAGGTACTGTAGATGTGTGTGTTCATTAGTTTTTACTTAATTACCATGCATCTTGCAAAATGTGCAATACTGAAAAAAAGAATTCAGATTTAAGGCCCAGGTGGATATCAGGTGTTTTGACGCAGTAACACTCCTAGACTGTGTGTGTTCACACATTTTGTACGAAAGAGAAGAGACTGCACCTGTCAGAATGAGAATGTGAAGAATACTGCGAACGTGTGTGTGTGTGTGTGTGTGTGTGTGTGTGTGTGTGTGTCTATCTGTCCTCTCCCTGCGCCTGCCAACGATTCAGAGCCAACCAGACATCTGGACACTAACGACTACCACTACCTCATATTTGTGTGTGTTTGTGTGTGCGTGGGTGTTTCTTTGTATACCCATCACATCCGCTCTTCATCTTCATCATCATCATTTCACACCCAGTGAGCTGAACTCAGCAGTGTGCTATCATCAAGTTATACGACAGTCTCTCTCGCTCTCTCAGACTTTCTCTCCCTTCTCCACACACACACACACACACACACACACACACACACACACACTGACTTGCTCTCTGGGGTGTCACAGCGGTAAAGTGAACATAGATGACAGATCAGCAGCAGTAAAAGGAAATACTGCCATTATGGCTTTCATCACATCATTTCCTGTTTCTTCACATCCACCTAGACCACAGTTTAATCCATACAGTGCTGCATCGGATGGCATCTAATTCAAGTCCTATTTCCTTCTGCCGCTCATACGATCTCATGGCAGGCATGAAATATCCACATCCCACTGACAGACATATTCCTCAGTTTGAAACCGCAGTGCATTATTTTTTCATTTCATGTACAGCACCTGCGCAACAATAAAAAGTACAAGGATCGAAGAAGTAGAACTCATCGCGAGTGAGATAGAAATCCTCCTGACACGAACAGCTTCCATGTTCTTTACACCGTCTTGGTGTGCAGCATGTGTAAAGCAAAGTTTGAATGTGTTGCAGGGGAAGCTTATCCTGGAATGATCTCGCGCATTACGCCAGTGAAGCATGACAAAATAAAATATCAGATAAAATCTCTACTGGTAATAATCTGTCTCAGTCAGAAATGGTCCAAAATGTGAGAAAATGAGAAAATCCCTTGGTATATGGATGTACTACTACAGTACTACCACTTCCTCCACCACTACTCTTACTGCTGTCCTGCTTCTACTGTTGTCGGTACTTCTTTTACTCCTACTACCACTATAACAGCTACTGCCACTACTAGTAGTAACACTACTCACTGCTGCATTTACTACCTCTACTTCTATTACTGCTTGTAATATTTTATTTACTGGTAATGATCTGTCTTGTATTTAGAAATCTCACACACACCGTACTCCTAATATTATCACTTTTTTTCTCCTACTACTGTTACTGCTACCGATATTAAAAATACTACCTCTACTATTACTGCTAGCACTTCTACTGCGTGTATTTCTCCTGCTTTTACTGTTACTGCTTCTGCTATCACTACTACTGTGACAACTACATGGAAAGCTATTCCAATACTACTGCAACTGCGGTTAGTACTATTATTACCATGGCTTTACTTCTAGTACTTCTATTCCTATTATTTACTTTCTAATATTATTATTATTTCTACAGATACTGCTACTACTATCACTACAATTATTACTGCTGCTACCATCGCTGCCACTGCAACTCATATGCCTGCTATTATTAGTAATAAGGATATTAATATATGATAAACACATATTACTTCCTGGCTAACAAATATCACATGTGTGGATGATGTGTGAGTGTGTGTGTGTTGATGAACCAGGTTGTACCTTTAACATATATTGTGAAGAAAGTCTATGAGGTTTCTGGCACACCTTCACAGCTTCCTCCCTTCTCACCGCCAGCTTCTCTTCTGTGTCTCTGCAGGATGTTGACAGTTTTCCGTCTGCATTCCTTCTCGCAGTCTTTTGTTGAGCCGTCAGACTGGAAGGGAGGCGTTCAGCACCACAGCGATGTGCTCTGTGCCGCATTCCAGCCTCCGGAGACTCTGGTCACAGGTGTGTGTGTGTGTGTGTGTGTGTGTTTGTTTGTGATGAGCACTTTTGTCAAGAAAGCTAAAAAGAAAAGATGCTCTAAATGTGAAGATGACCATGATTTCTCTCAAGCACATAGCCACTCACTTTATTAAGCAATGGACTTACTGTGAGCACTCAATCAACTTTCATATGAGCAGGAGTGTGCCTAAGGGTGCGTGTGTGTTTCTATCCCTGTGTGTGTGTCCGCTTTCTTTTATAAATTACACTTTCATGACTTAAATGAAGCATGAGGGCTCATGCAGAGGAAAATTAGAGATGGAAAGAGGGGGGAAAAAAACAAAGGCAAAGGAAATGAAAATGAATCTTAGAAAAAAAAAAGTAGAACTGGGAGCAGTTATCTGCTGATTAAAGTAAGTGGTGTTGTTATCAAAGGACTCATGCTCTGCACGTCTCTCTCTGCTGGAAATAGCTCTGCGTTTTTATGCGTGTCGGTGCACATGCGTAGGCAGGGAGAGACCGGAATTCACAATCAAATGTGCATCTGTGCTTGAGTGTACAGCCTTGTGCACCTATGAGTGTGTACTACACCTCGAGTGTTTCTGAACACCTTGCAACTTAGAATTTTTTGGCTAAATGTCAAACATACAGTAAAGTTGGACAATACTGTATGAATAAAACAAAACAGGTACAAGTGAACTGCAAATGATCTAATTAGAAACAGGTCTTCCAGACCTTGTTGCCGCTTCGTTAGTGCGAGCCACACTCCGGTAACATACAGTAGTTTTGATGCTATTTGGCAGTTGTTTTTTTTTTGTAAATGAGTATTTTATACCTCAGAGGAAAAACTTCTCTACTCTGAGCTGACATTTGCCTCCAATACAGGCTGGAACCTTTACATATTCCAGCCTATTAAGTGGCAAGTTCTGTCCTAATTAAGTTCTTAATTGGAGTTGCATTAAAAGTGGGTGAACTGAAAAGGTCAAGAAGCACATACACTAAAAAAAAAAGCACATATAGTAGTCTGCTCATTGCTAGCATATATTTAATAAGAGATCTATTCACAATTATATATATATATATATATATATATATATATATATATATATATATATATATATATATACACACAAACATTTCTCATTTCATGTATTCCTAGTATTTACTTTCTCTTTCCATCTGTGTGTGTGTGTGTGTGAGAGAGAAGTAATATAACCATAACTAAGCACCACCCACAGAGAGCTCGGAGGGACAATTACTCAGACAGACAGATTTCCTCTTCTGTTTCTGTCTTGTTATTGTTTTTGTTGTTTGGCTGCAGTAGTACTAGTAGTAGGTCGGACCAGCAGGGATGAGTGTTTTTGTGTCTTTATTTATTACCTCACTGCTGCTCTGTTTTGCTGTAGTCTTGTTGTACAAAATGTTTGAAGGGGGGGGAGAAAAAAAAGCAAATAGATTATACATTGCAGAAAATGATCCGGAATTACCATCAAGATGATCAGAGGGCTGATCAGTGGATGGATTCGTTGGTATGAAATGGAAATGACTCGCAAATCACAGCAGCACTTATTAAAGCGCAGAAACACAGGGCGCCTCTGGCTAATGGAAGAGCAGACGAGGAGTTTTTCTCTCCTCTTTCAGTCACTCCATATTTTCTTCCACTTCTGTGAGTTCATACAATTTCTGGAACTGGTTTCCACAGTTTTCAGTGTGTGACTACAGTTTTTTGTTTTTATGACTTTGTGGACCCTGACATTCCGCCCTGTGGTACTTGATCTCATTTGTGAAGCTGTCACATCACTCAACCCAAGATTGACAGCCCCTATTAGCCAAAGAAATAGAGAACCTGCTTTTCGTATGAATAAATCAACGCCCTACCAAAAGATGATCAGGATGACATGATGTGTTAAGGTTTTTTAAATGTACAGACAGCATACTTTAAAATACCAGCGAGGCGACTTTATCACATTCTTTTTTTTCCGCCTGGGGGATTCAACTGGCAATCCTCAAGTCACTGGTCCACTTCCATAAGCATCAAACTACAAACTCTGTGCACCCAATTTTCCCCAGTATGCTCTTCAGTTTGTATCACTTTGGTTCATGTACTGAAAGTTCAGTTTCAGTTTACCAGTCCGTGGGAGCGGAGCTCAGACACAAAAATGCACACCTTTCTCTGGCCTTCTGAGACACACCAGGCCCAGAGATAAGTTTAGAGAGCGATAAAGTGAGGGATGGAGGTGGAAAGATAGATAAGAGTGGGTGCTCTCGAAGCTGGAGGGAGAACTGGTTTGGAAGGAAATGAATAGTTGGAGCTGGAACAAAAGCGCAATTCAGGAGCCACTGCGTGAACTTGGAAACTTCTTCAAAGTTCGCTCCCCAATATCTTTGTCGGTGTGTGTTCGGCTCCTCTCTTCGCCCATTTCCACTCTATTTCCACTCTATTTTACAGTCTTTAACTGACGCTCCCCGTTCACTTTATTTATTTATTTATTTCTACCTCAACTCCCTAGTTAGCCTGCTGCATCTCTTCCCCCGCCCCCACACGCACACACACACACACACACACACACACACACACACACACACACACACACACACACACACACACACCGCCCCATGCTGTACCTCCAATTTAATCCAAATGCCCAATTTAAATTATGTTTATTAGAGCTCTCTCAGCGGGAGTGAGGGAAAATGAGACATACTACTTTCTGTCTTATGAGCATGAGTGTGTGTGTGTGTGTGTGTGTGTGTGTGTTTGTGTGTGTGTGTGTGTGTGTGTGTATGTGTGTGTTGTACTGCGGCAAGGATGGAGTTTGTATATGCTAGAAGAAGACAATGAAATGTATATTGGTGTGTTTGAAGATGCGTTTAATTTGCTGAAATGTGACAGTTTGGTTGCATTTCCTGGCTTTTGCTAAAAGTTGATGCAAGAAATTGATAAAGCAAAGACAATTATTGAATATTTTGTCATTTACCAGCAGAGTGGAATGAACGGATTAAGTTTTTCTTTATGAACAGTCTGTGGGTATCAAACCTGTGACCTTTCAGGTTTTTGAGTGGTTTTCCACCATCAGAAGTACTGATATATCCAGATCAACTAAAGTCTTGTCCACAAAAAGTCATAAAATGATGTAATTCATTCATAGATTCCTCCTGCACTTTAATATCCTGTGCATTGCTCCCTCTTTCTTTGGCCTTTGGGTGAGTATGAGAAAAGGATGAATCACCCCCCCCCGCCGATATCCTGCCTTTACAGACTTACCTTGGCAAAAGGTAGACATGAACCAACTGCCGTGATTTTCTACGCTAACTATTTTTGCTAATTCTTTCTTCCCCAAATCCATCGAGCACAAAGACGCCGTCTAAAAGCGATGACGCACTAATTTCAGCTGCCAAATTGCTTCTTCAGGGTTGCAGTGAGTGACGCTGCTTCACATCAAAGCAGGCGTGCTGCCAAATGATGTGCTAGTGCTGCCAAGTGAAAACAGTGGTGGCATGATGGCCACCAGTGACAAAAGTCAATTTAAAGTTCTGTTGGACGCACGCACGTTCGGGACTGTGTGTGTGTGAGTGTGTGTATTTTTTTGTACATGCATCTGTTTGTGTCTTAAGTTGAATAAAGTTGCAGCAGGAACATTTGGCTGATGTGGGACTGAAGCCTCCTCATTCATATTCAGAGTCTGCGCTAGGTTCCGCTTGGCTTCACGTACACACTGTCAAACACACGCACACACACACACACACACACGCACACACACCCAGCAGGGTACATGTACACAGGGGTCCTGTGTACCTCCTTCAGTCCATCCTTCTTTCCTCGGTTCCCTTAATCCTCCATGGCTGAACACCTTCCAAGCAACCAAGAAACAACTGATCCGAGCTTTGACGGAGGGCCAAATTGCTTTAGAAATGGAAATTTGAGCGTAGAAATGAGAATACTGAGTGACATCTTTTTCAAAGAGAGCATGCTCTGATTTATACATACTGTTTACTTCATTTTTAAAAATTTTTTTTGTGTTGACAAGTTAGTGAGTTAAAGGGGAACTCCGCCAATTTTACATATCAAAGTGTGTTTACGGGTCTCATAGGGAGTATGACGGCATATGTGAAAAAATTCTTTCATGGCTCCGGAGTAAGATGTGAAGTCTGATAAATGTCCTCAAGTGATGTCACTTGAGCCATTGTCAGTTGGGACTATGTTAATTAAGTTTTGAAAATGGAAACAAAAAAAATAGTTGCGAGCTTGCCAGACCTCCGCGGCCTGCTTCTTATTTCGCATAACACACCCAAATCTCTGACCAAACTCCCCATGGTTCGGAGTTGCATTGTGGGGAGTGTAGGCACCAGATCTGGAAGACGGAGATGAATGCGTGGAATTACAAAAGATGGTGTCTCTCGTTCTGCTGCAGTGGTTGAACCGTCTTGAACTTTCCATCATGAGTCAGATGATGTAAGAGTTTTGGAGTACTCTTCTAATGAAACCGAGGTGCGAGAGCTTGTTAGTGTGTTCTTGCATGTGCTTCCATGTATTTCTTCTTCCATTAATGAGCATGTATCCCTGTGCTCATATGCCTATGTGCTGTGGTGTGTACAGTGTATTAGAGAACTTTTAAAGGTTAATGAAGGTGATGTTAATCCAGCTCCACTTTCCATGCTGAACATTGTGGAGATTATGCAGATAATCTATATTTCTTCACCTTATCTCTCCTACTTATCCCTTCTCTGTCTCTCCCACACATTCACACACACGCACACACACACACACACACAGCGTGATAAAAGTCACTTGAAATACAGAAGCTGGCCCTGGGCTGCATGAATAATGCAGGCGACCCACACTCTCATAAACTTTATACCCCCTATTGCTCACACATACACACCTCCCATCGCTAACACACTCCTCACATATCTCATTAACTCCTGCTGTTCAACTGTCGAGCCGCCCGATGAGATACCTGCCTTGTATGATAAACACACACACACACACACATGCACACCTACAGACACGCGCACTCTTTCCAATATATAATGTTGATTATTTTAAAAACACTTTTCTTTGCGGTGATTGTTAAGGTTTGAGTTTTGGAACAGGTGGTGGCTTTGGACAGATGTTGAGCTTTATCATCTTTTAAAGTGTTTTTAGTGGCTGGCTTGCATGATTCAGCAGTATGACGGAAGTAAAAATGTGTGTGCTGAGAGTACTTTGTGTTGATTGTTGATATTTCTTTTGAAGATGTGCCATTTTCTTTCTCATCCAGCGGACATTTTGCAGTTTATTGGTCAATATAAAATTGCAAAAAAAAAGAGAGTGTGCAATTTCATAGATTGGTCATATTTATAAAATTGCACTTTGATTTGCCTCGATTTTGATGTGTGCAGGAAGCTACGACGGAGAGATCATAGTATGGAACAACAGCACAGAAAAGGCTTTGAGGAAACTGCGGCCGCACACTGAACTCAGAGAAGGCAAGAAGCAGCAAGGTCACACTTTCACAGACACAGGCAAAGAACGTCGATCTTCATTGTAACATAAACGTTTCTTGCTGTTCTGCCTGTGATCTGTCTCTCTTTTATTCTTTTTTTGTTTTTTTGTTATCCCCCTGTGCTCAATTTGCACCAACTCTGATTTCCCAGGTCAATTCCCCAATTCTCAGCTCGGTGTGAATGGAAAAGAAGACTCTGATTACTCCATTGCCATCACTCGATTGTTCTTTATACCAGGACGCACGTCTGCAGCTGCAGCTACAGGTGAAATATTGAAAACTGAACAGCTACTGTGTACCTTATCAACCTTAAAAGTGTGGGTTTATTGGCTCGTTGGAATATTTTCAGTAAAGATATGAGATGCTGCATAATGTTTCAGTAGCAGTGTTAGGCAGCATCGCCTCAGGGGCCATTCCAAATTAAAAGCCTTGATTACAAAGCAAATTCTTCTTACCCAAATAAATACTGTATTTTGACCTGAGCCCCAAAAAATGTTGCCGGTTTCATTATAACCACAAAACACTTCCCAACTCGGAAACCATGTGGCGCCTTTGCCTTTTGTTTTGAAGTCAAAGCCTATGTAAACAGATATTCCGCCTGTATACAGCCGAGTTATTATGCGAGAGCCTGCGATTTGAGGAGTCATAGCTGATGCAAACCAAACGCAGAGAAGTGACTTAAAAGAGTCGAAAGAGTTTCACAATCAAAAGCTTTTTTTTTTTTTTTTTGAAATGCCAGATAGAGTGCATATACAGAATATCCAGCCCTGCTTTCGTTGTTGAAATACACGGGCGCACACCTGCACGTCACTCTGTGCTTTTACACATTACAAAGGCAGTAAGGATTCTGGTATCGTCTGCTACATTACTGTTCAGCAGCTACACATCAGTGACTGCTTGATGTGGTGAGTTTGCTTCAGGTTTTGCAATTTCTAACTCATTTTCACATGCAGCAACTCTTAAGTTTACTTCTCCTCCTTTATTTTAACTATGCATGTTACTGTTACAGTCGCTGCTGCTTGGTAAAAACAAACAAAAGAAACAGGATCAGTCTTTGGGCCTTGGCTTTTATTCCTGCTGCTCAGACTGACTGACTGACTGACTGCGTGTGTGTGTGTGTGTTGTGTCCAAGATCCAACTCATTTTCCAGCCAAAACTTTTCCTAACACCTGGTCAGCTGTGATGAGGAAAACAATGCATTTTAAATCTGCAGCTGAAGCACCCACTCTTTGAGAAAAGGCTTTGCTGGAGGAGAGTTTGACATAATTTTGGCTAAGGCACCTGAGCGGACCACATCTGCCTCTGGCCGGGAGACGGGCCCCTTGATGCTCTGTGGGTGGTCAGACCTGCTTCTTTCATTGATAGCGAATCTTCTCCCTATCTTCAAGCTCCCCTCCGTGCTGTCTAAAATAAGAGCGTCTGCATATCATCTGTGATTGTGCAGAGAGTCAAGTTTTAAAAGCTTTGCTGTGCTTCAATATTTTTGCTAGTGACTCTGCATGCATAGTAAAACATCTGTCATTTCCATCAGGTGCTGCAGACTTGGTGTCCTGTGGAGGTTCAGGCGTGGTCAGACTCTGGAACACCGTCCACAGCCGTCTGGTGGGACAGTTCACAGCTCACAACAGAGACCTGGGGTCTATTGTTATGACTGTCAGCCCCTGTGGAAGATATTTAGTCACAGCTGACAGGGAGGGAACACTCAATACTTGGGATATACAGGTAGGTGTTTGTCGCACACGAACTTTGTGCATAAGTTGCTGTGGGAGCCACACTAATGCACACTTCAACCACACGCCTCCGTGTCATTTGTGTATACTGTAAGAACAAGAGGCAGAGTGACAGAGAGCGTGATGGAGTCTGGTGAGCCGGAGGGAGGGACAGAGATCAAGAGAAGACAGCGAAGAGAGAATGAACCTCGATATTTCCATTAGATCACGCATGTTGTTCAGTCTGAAAATGACAGCGCTGTCTGTCATTTTGAAGCGCTGACAGCTTGAGTACGAAAAGACCAGTCAATCATTTAGAATGTCTGATATATACACTGATATATAAGCAGGAGGAGGCAATGCCCTCATCCTCTCTAGTATGTCATTTTAAATAACCCTTTTAACAGGATCCCCACTGAACTGTGTGGATAACTGATTTACCATGACATTTTTTGGCAAATCAGCTCCCGAAGAAGAACATAACATCATTAAAGACTAATATAAATTCAGCCAAGTTAGCCGATTACATATTCACCTCGGCATATGAGCACTCTACATACATAAGACATGTTATAGCTGAAGAGTTTCTGATACCTCACACAAGCCTCTTGACTTTTTGACTCTGATTACCAAGACTTAGATCACACCACGGGTATCAGGCGTAGCTGCATCGCTGTCATGCTCATAATCGCAGAAAAAGAACACCCTCTTGGGTATTATTGCCACAGTATTCACAGCTCAACTCTCTGTCACAGTTTATAAGAGGGGATGAATTCAAATGGGCGCGTCTCATTTGGCTTCCAGTTTAATTTATGGAGATTTATGTATATATGTAGCAGAGTTGAAGAAGAAGTTGGACAAGCTCAGTGCTCTGGTAGAAATCCTGTCCTCCGGCAAGTTTGGAGCTTGGAATCAGCTGGATGACTAAAATGATTGCATAGTATACAGCGCTGTGCCCTCAGACACAGTTCAGTACCTGAACACGATACAGTGGTTTGTGGTAGTTATTTAACGTATTGCACAACATATCAAAATAAAGTGTTGTGTTCATGTTTTTAATGATACTACCCAGGTTTTTAGCCTAGGTTGAATCACTGACCAGGCCATTGTTTCCACTTGGTCAGTTAATGCTCCTTATTGTTGTGATGTCTGTAGTTTGGGTCTTTAAGATCACCTGATGGGGACGATGGTCGTTGGAGTCACATGAGGCCAAGTTCAGATCTACAGCCAGGTCGATGCTCCAGGTTTAACCCTTCTTGAAGCAAAAAAATAGCTCAGCAGCATGTAAACATGTTGAAGTGGTGTGCAGGGAGTTATAGTCACAGTAATTCTTGGTATTCACAGAGTTTGGGGGGGGTTTGTGTCTTTATATCAGTCGTCTACGTGGCTCATCAGCGAACCCCTTTCCCCAGGACATGTACCTTTAGCTTAGCCTATTTGCATATCATGTATGTAGCCATCAGTTGAACACTGAAAACAACTTTTTACTTTAAGTAAAAACAGTTGGTGACAGAGATATGAGAAGCTTCTTTTTAGCTTTAACTCTGTAGTTTCAAAAATCTGTATCTGTAATCTGTGTAAACTGTTATTAGCAGCAGTAACTGACAGGGGCAGGTCTTAGCGATCAAACAATAATTTAGACGAAGTAATTTTGTTTCTTTGTTCCTCTATCCTTCAGAATTTTTGTCTTGAATCAGATGAAGGAATAACCAAAGAACCTCCAAAACTACTGTGTGGTTTCCGCCCACACCTTGAGCGCGTGACTCACCTGGAGATGTGTTTCTATGGCGACAGTCTGCTCCTGCTCTCGGCATCATCAGACTGCAGTGTGGCTCTCAGCTACCTGCCCGGAGATACCGTTGGTCTATTCGGACAGGTACACAACCTCACACTTACACAGGTCATCTAAGTGCACTGCAGTAGCCTGCATTATATAACATAACGTACACGTTTTGGAGTGTGGGATATTGTTCAGCGCCACTCTGTCAAGGTAATGGCCTCAGATCCTCATGGTTCAAATGTACAGCAGTGCAGGCTGCTTCTGATAAAGCCTCACCTCCCACTCTGCAGCGCGATGGTGGGTGGTAGTATCCAGTTGACGAAATGGATGTGAAACTGAGCATCAAGCTGCGGTTAGGCGTCTGTGTGTGGACGTGTGTGGGGATGTGCGTGTGTGTGTGTGTGTGTGTGTCAAAGGAGGACCATATTAAGTTAGCCTGAGGCGGTGTCTGCTGGGTGTTGCTTCATTTCAGTTTGCCTCAGGCCCACACACACACATCCACACAAATACAACACATCCCAAATACGAACATGCATGAATAAAAGCAGACATTCATGTACAACTACAGTGCATAGATATAAAATGTGCATTACAACAAGATGGGTATGTCATACTGCGGTGTAAAGTGTAGAAACACACACACAGAGCTGATAGTTTAAATCTAGTCAGTTTTAAGAGGTATTATACCACATTTCTATTTTATAAGATACTTTTGGATTCATACTTAGTTTGTGTAATGTTAATAAAAGTATCCATATTCAGCACATCAGGTTATCAAAGGATACACGGTTAATTTGAGGGTCTAAGGACAGAGGGTGTGTAAAGTCCTGTAAGGCAAATGTGAATTGTGATTTTTCAGCTACATAAATAAAACTTGACTTGACTTAATTATGGATATGCTTTCAAGCAAAAAAAAATATACAGAGGCAGTGACTCAGATGTCCCACTAGAGTTTGATGTGACCTCCTCAGGCAGACTGGGTCCAAATGTCTGCATGACCCCAGCTAATCTGCTGATTCAAAGTAGCAATCTTGTGGTCACAAGGTCACCTTGCAAACAAGCCAACCTCACGCTGATCCCAAAATATTCTTACTGCTGTTGTCTTCACCACTGTAGGAGGAGCAGTGGTGCTTGGAGACACTCAGACCTCTGCGCCCACAGTGGGAACCAGAGCGGGACTGGGAAGACCACGGAGGTCAAGACAATACTAGACAGGGAGGGAAGAGGTCACCTCTAACTCCCAGTGAGACATCCTCTGACCCAGGATCCGACACATCTACAGGGGGTGAAGAAGTGGGGATTAAAGATGAGGGGGAACCTTTGTCCAGGTGAAGAGATGAGTCTGTCTAAAGTGCATTGTTTGTTTGTACAGCTTCAATTTTCCTGCTTTGTTTCACTGTCTTCTATAGCTAAAAGGGGGAAAAAGTTTTTCTTGGTATTACATACTCAAAATTATATATTTTTAAAAGCTGTCATAATAGTAGCACGAAGAGAACTAGGCCATTGTCTGCCATGTAGTCATAAGAACTTAAGTCAGAAAAAGACACTAAATTGGAGCTTTTTCACAGTTTATTTCTATGCCTCAGGACAGTGTGTTGTGTAACAATGAATAGATATGACTGCCTTTCACAACTGCAAAGAATGAAATAGCATTTGTGATGCTCCCAGATTTTTGCTCTGATGCTCGGCGAACAGAAAGAGACAACATTCAACATTATTTTTATGGGAATTGGATTGTGCCTTATGGTTTGAAAGTGATTGGGGTGTTGTAACATTAAAGTCTGTAAAAGTTGAGTCTTCACTGAACTTCTCAAAGTCAGTCCTTCCATTCATTGCCAATGGAGTAGCTTCAGGCTGGCACAAGGATTTGACACCGCGCATTAAAGTTTCTCTGGGTTTTTATTTTATTTAATTTTTTTCAGACTTGTGAGATAGGTTTTCATGTCACAAACACTGATGGGGACATCCTGGTTTGAAGGCTTGATATGAGAACTTTTAGAACTATTAAACCAAGAGTTAAACATGTCTTTGAGTGGACTGTATTTATTGATTTTGTGGTTGTGTTGTAAACTCGCCCAAAAGTGAGAGCAGGGAGCAGTTTACTGGACGGGAGTTACCAGGAGACAGAGAGAGTTAATTGGGAAGGACACACAATGGCACTCAGCCTCAGACTGGCTGACAATTTGGTCCATCTTGCAGTTCCTGTTCTTTGTTTCATTCAACTCTTTGGTTATGTATATTCATTTCGCTCTGATTATGTCATACTTTCGTTAGCAAACACATTTGATCTGTGATCTCAAGATTCAATTGTCTTACTGTCTTTGCCGAGCGCAGGACCCAATTCAAAGAAAACTACCCGTGCTTTGAAAATCACAAATTGGAATATTTTATGGTATGTGTCAGTAAATAAGTGTGGAAATTCAAAAACAAGATCGGAAAGGGCACTTTTTTTTCTGTTGAGACTTTAAAATGGATGCTGTCTTTAGGCATCTCCCTTATTTGTTTCTGGAAAAACAAGGGGCAGCGCAGTATCTGCGCAACCTTACTCAAATGAAAATAGACAGCCAAGTGATCCCAGCTCTATCAGCCATCTCTGCTAGCGGTGCTTTGTGGATCAGACTTCACACACACACACACACACACACACAAAAACACTTGCAACAGATCAGACTTGACAAGTCCTATCCAGAGTCCTGCTGGTGTAGGCTGTTGTTCAGATGCCTTACTCCATAAAGACTTGAATAACTACTTTGAGGATGAATGATCAGTCTTCACCTTTGGGAACAATGTTGTAAAGAGAATCTCCCTTTTTAAGTTTAGATTTTGTTTGCCGTATACTGAGTAACTGCAGCTTGTGGAAAATCGAGACCAAGAGTCTGCACAGCTGTGGTAGCGGCTCAGTGAGGCAGTATATTTGAGGAATATGCTAACATACTCAAACTGACTATGGTAACATGCTACTGTTAGGCAGGTATGACGTATGCCATGTTCACTATCTGCGTTTTGTGTGCCCAGTGGTAATGTCGTTAATTTGTCATAAGCCAAAATTTAAATTTGACGACAAATCTGTGCCAGTACATCTTGTATAAGTCAAGAAATTTCACTAAGTAAGTGAGAATTTCAACCAGAAGCTGATTAGCAAAGAGAGCCTATTTCCGTCTGGACCAAAGTCACAAAGTTTTATCACATTAATGCCATTCACACCAACACTACATCTTCAGAACCGGACATTTAAGCGTTCAGGCTCTTCATTTTTACACACACAGGGAGCTTCTCTTCGAAGTTACTCTTATGAAACAAAACAAAAAAAACATGTCAAAATAAAAAGTGCCACAGTAGTGTGGTCATATAGGCTACGCTTATGTTTTGTAGCTATAGTGAAAGATGTCCTCTTTGAGTCAAGAAGAAAGATGGCTTCATCTTCAGTCAGCAGTAACGCGGTGCCTGCCCAGCAGTATAAAGCTCTTTAGGGGTCATAGTTACAGTTAGTGCGTTTATTAGTCCTTAATGAGAGTGTCTGTGAGACACAATGAATGATGTCACACAGTTAATAAAGGTCAATCAAACATGTTTGCCCTCAAAGCTGTTGTCTCCTTTTACTGACTGCGGCAATTATGTAGGTAATACGTAACATTTAGCTCTAATGAGATGTAAAATCAAAGCTACGGCATGAAGTCGGGCTGTAAGGAATGAAAGACAACTTTTATTTAATCCTTATGATTATAACCTAAGCCCACGAGTAGTCACGACATGACCATAAAACTGTAAGCAATCAGAGGAATAATGTAATATTAATCGACAGTGTAACGGTTTCAGAAGGTTAATGAAAACAGTATATGTGGAGAAGAGAGAATTTAAGCGTCAAGGAAGCCCAAGGGCAAGTCAAAGGACTCCACATTTGAAAAGAATGGCTAACTTTTAAAACACCTGAAAAGTGTGAACTGGAGAGAAAGTGCTCACCATGACTCTATAGGGGGAATCGATACTGACTGTGTGAATGCGAAAGAGAGAGAGAGCGAGAGAGAGAGATTGTGTGTGTACTGTACTGAGCTCATCAGAAAAGTTTGCGTGGTTGATTTGGTGGAAGGGCCAATTGGCAAGTCTACACTGGGCTGCCAGCCAGCTACTGGGCATGAGGTGAGGATAGGGAATGGCCTCACTCCATCACCAACTGAGCGCGTGTGTGTGTGTGTGTGAGTGTGAGAGTGTGTGTGTGTCTAAATAGCCTCAGTCCATCAGAGCAGCCATTTACCGGTGAGTGAGAGCGTCAGGTCTGTTTCACTCGCTCCATCACTGTGTGTGCGTGTGTGTGTGTGTTTGTGAGCAATACAGGAGTCATGGATATTGATGGGTCTGGGCGCTCAGTCTAATCTCTGCAGCAACACAAAGTGCTCAGGTATCCACAGGAGAAATAAGACACTCTGCCCCCGTGACACACACACACACACCACACACACACACACACACACTCACAGAGGAAGAGTGCAGGGTTTAATTGCTGTAATTTTACACAGCCATAAAGATCCCTTGAAATTATAACAAACTCGATTAAAAGAGTGAATATTGGAAACAAGTCTAATAACCAAATGAGCCTCTGAAATTTAGATCTTGTTAAATTTAGAACCAGCTTTCACGCACACACACACACACATATTGTGGAGATGGAAAAGCAATTACAAGCAGCCAGGTTGATTTTGATTTTAATTGGAGCCCTTGCTGTGAGCTCCACCTGTTATCGTCGACAGCCAACAAACATAAATGTGGAGTTGTCAGTCCTGCAAAACTCTTTCACTCAGTTTAATCGAAATTCCTACCGCCTAATCACCAGTTCCTCCTCCAAGTTCTTATAATTAATTGGTTGAACAGTTTTAGTACGAAGAGGTGATTGGCAGTATTTAGTAAAATGTGTTTTATTATGAATAGGATTTCTGCAGAAGTTACGACCACTGACTCTTTGAAGAAACTTAACACGTGGTTTTCCTTCAGTACTGCATGGTGTCTAGCTTCCCTCTCCATCCAAATCTACCTCTACCTCATTTTTCATAGTACCTGTGTCAGCCTCTGAGCTTATCCTATCTTTATTTTCATGGTCTTTTTCTTTATTTTTTACTAAAATGAAAGCATTTGCCAGCATAGTTCAATTTTCTAAAAGATTCAGATTCATGCTTTTTTTTTGGTTAGTGCGGTCTTTTTTGGAGACACTTTGAGTTTCAAGTGCATGAGACTCTAAGTGTGAAGAATTAACACTTATTTCAAGATGTATTTATTAGAGCATGCTAGCGGCTGGCTCTGTTGATAGAAATGTTGCTTAATCATGTTGACCTAGAGTAAAGTACGTACTTAATAAAATAACTTTTGAACAGTTAGAAATGAAATTTCTTTGCACTGGGTAGGATCATAGTGCAGTTCAAAATGCGGTTTTGAGGGACTTTTGTAGCTCCTAGAGTGCTCCTAGAGAGCTAGAGTAACCTTGAACGATGTAAATGTACAGAGACTTGAAAAATGTTCACTGTGTCACGCAAAAGTGACTATATGCTATATATTGCTATATTCACCTGCTTATGCCACTTGAGTGTTCCTGTTGGTGGTGCGCAAAGCTAAGGCGGTGAACAACGTTTTTCATCAGCGTCTTGTGACTGCGAGCATGTTAGCGTGCTGACATTAACCTGTCGTTCAAAGCACCACTGCGCTTAATTGCAGCCTTACGAAGCCAGTAGTGTGTCTGTACTCTTAGTCTTGTTTATCACCCTCCACCCTTTTAGACACCGTACAAATGATCCTTACTAACCACTGAGGAATAATTCACAAGGCCAGGTCAATATCGGCTTATTGCAGGATTGTTAGGAGATTTCTTTCTGGACAATATCAGTATCGGCCTGAAGTATTCAGTGTTGGTTAGACATCCATCAAAACAAAAAGGAGTTATGGAGTCTATGACAGTTTTATCATCTTTAACACTAAAGGATTTACACCCTGTCTAATGGAGCATAAACTGTATGCTTTATTCTACAAATCTTAATTAATTGAATAGACTGTATATTGGTTGTGTCACACGTACCTGCCCATAAAAATATATTTGCATGAAACTGTGTTTTTCCACATAAAATAGATTGCTTCATTTTATCTGTGATGTGCGCATATACACACATGGTCAGTTCATTAATTATTTTCACCCCACCCCCCCTCATTCTCGTCTTTATCAGCCCTCCCTCCAAACCCAACACATCTCCAACTGGTGACAAATTCTAATGGCAGAGTTAGAGGTCATTATCATTAATGCAAGCTCTACGGCACGCACACATCTCAGACAGTCATGAATAGAAACAACACACACACACACACACACACACAAAAACACTGTCACACGCTTAAATATGCAGTGCATTACAACCAACTTCCCCTCTTCTTCTTCTTTTTTCTTCTTCATCTACAATTCAAAATAGGTCCAGTGTGCAAATGATGATGTATCCAGAAATGCCCAATTAATTTTATTCACTGTGTGCAAAACGTGGGGCCACTGCACGACTGTTCTGTGTTGAAGGAGTGGAGTTAAATTGCTGGGAAGTGGCCTGATGATGCTAGCTTGCCGCTGCATGCCCCTGAGCCTATGGCGGTGTTAGCATTTCAAATTGAGTTACACACTAAACAAGCAAAGCAGAGCGCGAATGCTAAGTCATCTGTTTATAGCACGGTCTGCCTTGTTTG
This sequence comes from Nibea albiflora, assembly GCA_014281875.1. Taxonomy (NCBI): domain Eukaryota; kingdom Metazoa; phylum Chordata; class Actinopteri; family Sciaenidae; genus Nibea; species Nibea albiflora. The sequence goes on from CM024794.1 coordinate 10,281,551, forward strand.
TTCTCCTGATGTGTGTGTTTGGGCATAGATTTGTGTGTACCTAGGTGTGTGCGTGTGTGTGTGTGTGTGTGTCAGCTTCTAATTCTTTGTCTTAGTAATAAGGAAAAAAAATTACATTCCTCTGTGTGTGGGTGTGCGTATTAGGGAGAGTGTGTACTTGTATTTTCTTCTGTCCTCTTTCCCAGGAGTTTGTCTATCGGGCTAAACACTCATCATGTAAATCAGTAAGCTATTAGGAGCTGGCTCCTCTTCCTCTGCTTTCTTATGAAGATGAATAAGAACCAAGCCAGTGATAAAGGAGCGAGGAAAGGAAATGAAATGAACTCTGTGATTAAAGCGCGCTGCTATATGGGCCTCTGGTGCAGTATACTTATCATGTGTGTGTGTGTGTGCGTGTGTGTCTGTCTGTGTGTAATTTGCATGCCTTTCAGCTTCAGTTTATTTTGATTTAGCAGTCGCCGTCATTTTGCTCAGTTCTTAAGGTGGCATTCAAATTGTGCGACTCTCACACACGGTCGCTCACTCTGTGCACATTCCTGAAGTGTGTGCATGAGTCTTCATGATGTGCGTGTCTAAAGATCATACGCAGGCTCATGTAATTTGTGAAACCATTAAATTGCAATTCCACAGAACAAGTTCCTGCACATATCGCCTTCGGAGAATTAGGTTCACTTATTGGTGATTTTAACTCATAATTGAGGTTATGGAAATTGCAAATGTACTGTATATTGTGTGTGCACACAGTATGTACACATGTGCATGCATGTTTCACACATTAATTGCCCTGAAGCGGCAGGGCTTGTAATACTGTCTTATCTGTTTGAATGGTGCATAAATCTTTCTTCATATACTGTATTTTTAAGATGGCTTCATTTGTATGTATGAGTTTAGTGGCAGGTGAAATAGTCTGCGTGCACATTGCAGCTCCGGCTGCCTTATTGCAGCATAATTACCATAAATCAAATTTACATTTGTCATGTAATTTAGTTCTCATCTTGGTATTGCCTGGTTAATTTTAGCGTCAGCCGCAAATAAGATTTATTGTCATACAGATTAATAACTGGAACACACACACACACACAAACCGCCCACACATGTCTCAAGCGAGCTATCATAACACCGCGACTGTGTGTGAACATCTGACACTTCAGATACAGTGTTTCTCCCCTCAGCGTTCACTCACTTGCAACCCCACACTGTTTTACTTGTTCTCTCTTGTGTGATTACCGGCCAATTTACTGAGAGCTGGTGTTAAGACTCAGATATATAGATGGTTGGGATTCACCGCAAGAGCTCCACAGGTCAAATGTCACAACACATCTTCCAAAGTGAAAGTGTGCCCATGTTTGTCTTGCGACATATGTCCAGAATTATAACATTTTGAAGACTCAAATTGCCTCCAGTGGTCCATTTAGTGTACATTAATTTGGACTAGATTCTCCCGTGCTTGCTTACTGTGACGGCACTATCACAGTAAGACTTGCACTCGGAGCCAAACTAATTCTAGATCAGGAGCCAAAAATAAAGCGAGTGAGAGGCAGGTGGGCAAACCCATAAATAAACATCATCTCTAAATAACTGCAGCCTTTGTCAAATAAATGTGACAACAAACTGAAAGAAGACACTCTGTGATAATTTTCTTTTCCAGTGTTTGCTTTGATTGACTTCCAGCAAAATGTTTGACCACTGTGGCCTGTTAGTGATACAAGCAAACTCGCTCTTGACGTGGTTTTTGTAGTGTCGAGAGCAGAGAAAAGAACTCAGAACAAAGAGACCAATTTTCAGTTTATGTATGTATGTACCAATTTATGTATGTTGTTCCCAATGTTTTATTTACCTTCAGAACATCAGGAGAAGATTATATCAACTAATCACATGAGCAGATCCATAAAGCAGCGAATAAAGTAATTAAATCAGAGAGGTATTGATGGAAAAATATTCAGCTACAGATGCAAACTGACAGCCTCACAGCTGTTAAATTACACAATTAGACAAAGCACAACTCATTTGAATACGCCTGTTGGGGACAGGCCAGTAAGAGAAAAGCTGAATCCTCAATCTGTTAATGGAAACGTTGACTGCAGAAGTTGTTACAGCTGACCATGACATGCCGTGTCCATCAACAGCAAATATAAAACAGCATTCTCAAACGCAGAATGATTTTTGTATTATTTGCTAATTAAAAATATAATTTTCAAAGATGGTCAAACAGAATTTCCTTGTATTTTAATTAACTCAGATGGTTTTCACATTTTTTAAAATCAGGCTATTATGATTTTTTTTTTTAAAAACTTTTGCACAGGCTGGAATAATGATAGTGGCCCTGAGGTGCAAAACACAACAACATTGGATGAAACAAAAAAGCAAAACAGAAAACAACATTTAACAAATGCTGTCCACATCACATCCTGGCCTTGTAAGGATTGGTGCACATACAAGAATCTTTAATTGATGTCACAACTATGTTTATTCTTAAAGTGTAAAGGCAATTTCTTGCAAAATACATTCAATGTTGTTTAAAACATGTGAAAAGACTCTGAACGATATATTACTGAAATGTGGAGTTAGAGGTTAAAACAGTTTTTCATCAGTTTTCAGTCCAGGATTTTTTGGGCGGTCCTTAAAGGTGGCTCGATGACACGCTGAGGCCACCCTGAGCATACCCTTACACCCCTAGCAGAGAGATAGAGATTGATTCATTTCACTTGGAGTGTTTCAAAGTTAGTCAAGTCATTTCCTGAACTCATCTGACACCTTTCAGTTGCTTCAAAATTGCTGCTTAGGACAGTTTAGGGCTAGGAGGGTGAGGCGATAGGGTTGCAATCTGCAACTACACTAGATGCTAGATTCCACTAAAATCCTACACACTGATCCTTTAATTTGTTGCTCGTTCATCTGTCAGTAAACCTGTGTATCTGTTTGCCTGCTCACTTCTCTTTATTATTATCACTTCGCATTATGATTACTACTGCGCTTGTAAAGAAGGAAATGGCCACATATTATGTTTTTATGAGAGGGAGTAACAGAAGGGAATGGTGAGAGAGAGAGTACATTTTTACTACGATACAGGCTATTCAACCCAATCTAACATGTTTTGCACAGTAAAAATGACAGTCACTCAAATCAGGCTTATGTGTTGCATTATTGTCACCCTGAGAGATACACAGATGTGTGTATCCATTCACACACCATGTCAGTACATTAAAGCAGGACAGCTTTTAAAAGACAGGAACCCAAAGCACAAAGTTTAGATGAAAACTATATATCAGCGCGCAGTAAAGCTGTTACCACGTGCGAACCGATGTGTGCGCGCACAAGAGAGCACGACTACATTTATGTATGCACTTGAGAGTTTTCTGTTTGTGTATCCGGACTGAATCAGTGCAGGATGGGATACTTGACTTTAGAGCAAGAAGATGCATGCTATCAGAATGCTAAGCAGCAGTTTTAAACAGTCTTAATATTGAGAAGGTGTAGGGCAATAAATTCCCTTTGACATTGTGCAGTGCTTCCCTGGTGTAAGGCTGCTACTGATCAGCAGGTACACACAGCCTTTGGTTGTAAATACCGATGCCCTCGCTGGTCAAAACAGGTTTCTTTTCCACTTTATCTACCCTAGTCTGTCTGACTGTGGAAGAAGGAGGGGAGAGGAGAAGACAGAGGAAAGGGATATATGCAAGATGAAGGGAAGTGTGGAGAGGTCGGGTGCTGACTGAGAAAAAGGACTCGAGAATGGATGGAAAATAGATATGGAGAGAAACAAGTGAAGGAATAGCCGATGAGAGGGGAAACAAGAGGGCAAAGATGAGAGGAGCAGAGAGGGGATGAAAAGAAGAGAGGACAGAATCGGTAGATGGAGAGTGGAGGGGTGACTGGCAGATAGAAATCGGGGGGAAATGAAGAGGTAGAGGAGATGTGAGAGTGTAGGGGTCAGACAGAAAGGGGCAAAGGAGAAATTGTAGATAAACAGCAAGAAAGATAAAGGGAGTGACGCGAGGAGGTGAAAAGAGAGGCAGGGAGATGAAGAGACAACACAAGATGCGAATGGAAGGAAAGGTGAAGAGTGACGATGCTTCACGTCCACTTGAGGTTCATTAGCAAGCGGCCCGATTCTGTGATTTCATTGCCTTAATGAAGAAGACATGAATGTGTGTGTGTGTGTTACTGCACATCTCGTCATATTTTGTCATGTGTCAGGCTTAATTTTATCTATATAACCTCCCCAGACCAGTCTGTATGTGTGAGTTTTTTTTTTTTCATGTATTCCACTTTTCATGTGGTATTTTCGCCTGGTTTTCCCTCTTTATTTGGGTCTCCACTCCACAGGAGACAGTATTGAGCTGCTTATGTAACATTTTCAAACATGCTTTCATTTGATGTGATCGCCAAATTGGCCCCAACAGTGGCAGCGCATCAAAAAACATAAAAGGTTTAAAGTTACCAAAACTCAACAGTTCGACAACCTGGCAATCTCGAGATGTTGCTGAAACATCCACGTATGTTATCAACTTGTCAGAATTTAAAAGCATGCAAAAGCTCTACACACAAGTAGTCCACACTCAAACACCGAGCAGTAAAGGTCCTGTGTCATCTATAGGCACTTCAGTATGGAGAATGTGGCATAAATATTCATAAATTATTACTATTCTGGTCCCACAGCTAGCTAGTGCACCATTCTCCTTAAGACCACAGTGAGCTCTTCAAAGGAAATGGATTTCTGAGTACTTAAACATAAACAGTATTATGAAGTCCTGCATTTTAAAAAGCCTGTTATGTATATATGTGTGTATGCATATGCACTTGGCATAGTCCTCATTTTCCTTTGTGAATGCTGAAGACCCTTCGACTGAACCACGTCAGTGTGCGAATCTATAGAATATTCCATCTGAAACTGGAGAAGTACTCCACGCGCATGGACGCTTAAACTGCTCCAGGCTGGTGGTGGCTTAACTCCTTCCATTTGCTATAGGCTCTCCCACGTTGTGTGACAGTTTGGCCCTATGGTCACATCCCCATGGCTCATATCCCCCTAATAACCCCCCCACCCCCTTCACTTCCATGCACCTGATACCTGGAAGCATGTGTGCGATAAAAGTATTATAGGGTATGTGTGTGTGAGTGTGTGGAGATGGAGATAAGAGGTGAAAGCATGTTGTGTGGCGGAACACAAGACAAATCATAAATACACACCATTCGCAGATTTTAGGTGGGATTTAAATATTTTATGTGACTGAAATATTGAAGCCCTCTACCTGCCTGCAGCGTATATCTTCTCTAACGTCTCCTAACCTTCTGTTCAAGGTTTTTTAAATTCTGGACAAGCCCTCAGATCTCTGTCTTTATCTCTCTCTCTCTGTCTCTCTCACGTTCATTCTTATCTACTTCCTCCCTGTGCCCTTACACTCCTCCATGTCCCCTTGCTCTCCCCCCTATCCTGTCTATCACTGCCACCTTCCTCAGCTCAAGCAATCTCCCTCTTTACTGCGTCTCACCCATTCTCTCTCATCTTCCATCCATCCTTTCAATCTACCCTGGCTACTGCTTGTTTCATTCATTCTCTCTATTCCCATCAGTCCTCAATACCCCGCCCCACCCATCCATGCATCTGCACCTCTCTCTTTCTCTCTCTCTCTCTCTCTCTCTCTCTCTGTCTCTCTCCATTGCTCCCTCTCTCGCTGTGTGTTCTTCCATGAAATTAAAGCGCTCTAAGCTGCTGTTTAATCAGAGCCTGTTTGGGAAAGTGCTGCGATGACAGAAACTGTCCATCCTACTGTGTCTATGTATGTATGTATGTACTGTTGTGTGTGTGTGTGTGTGTGTGTGTGTGTTCATTATTATAATTCTATATATGAAAAAGTGAAACGGCAGAAAGATGCATATTCTTGAATTTGTGTGTTTTTGCAAGCGTGTGTGGTGAAAGACACGGTTAAATGACCATTCATCCATAGATAATCAGTATTAGCAGGTGGTGTGGCATGATATAGTGATGATTAACTAAAACTCTGGGTTGTTTACTGTTGGGGACTGGATAAATGAACACCGATCCACCAAGCTAATTAAATACCATTTGCCACCACAGAATAGTAGTTAATGCCTCAGTGTTTGACATGGAGGGAAAGGGAAGGCGTGACTGCAGCCTGTGAGCCTTTACTGACTGCAGTGTATTATTTCTCCACACATCTTTGTGTAATGACACTGATTTTGTTGATGCTTACATGGATGATGCGACATGTTTGAGGAATACACAACACTTTCTTGAGAGCACATTGATACTGCTCTCATGAATAAGTGTTTGGATGCAAAAGTTGATTAGCTTAGCATAGAGGACACACGGTGAAACAGCTAACCAGGATTAAAGAAATCAAACAGCACCTCTAAAGTTCACTAATTAACTCATAGGCTAGTTTGTCTGTGTTATTGGTAAAAAGAAAAAAAAAGTTTGCAGTTTTTCCGCTAGTACAACTGCTAGGGCAACGGTGCCCAACCACCGGGCCGCAGACCGGTATTGGTCCGTGGGTCATTTGGTCTTGACACAGGTTAAGACAGGTCCGTCACATGATACGTTACCCCAGTTAAGCCCTCAAAGCTAGCAAAAATTCCTAGATGGGACTGGTTCGTTGCGGAGAAACAAGCTCAGGGCTCCCACTAATTCAGCGTAATGCTGTTGTATTTTTATGCACTTTATATTTGTTTTTATGCTGGTCGCTTCATTTTATTTCGTCGTATTTACCCCCCACACGCTGAAGGCCGGTCCGTGGAAATATGGTCTTACGTGAAATCGGTCCGTGGTGCAAAAAAGGTTGGGGGCCGCTCTGCTAGGGCGAAGAAATCTCTACACTACAACACATTTCTGTTTGTGGACGAATTAGTAAGTGAACTTTAGAGGCACTTTTAAAGTGATTTTTTGCACTTTGGATGAAATAAGGCTAGTTATTTCCCTCGTTTCTATATGCTAAGCCATGGTAAGCTAAGATAATTGCCATGAAAGTGGTATTGGTCTTCTTCTCTTGGCAGCAAAGCTAAAAAAGTGTGATCTCAAAAAGCTGTACTATTCCTTCAACAGAACACATTTGTATTGACACGGCTTAACTAATGCGTAGGTGAGGGATCTATAATCTGAGTATCTCTCGCGGTCTGCAGTATACTACAGTAGTACAAAACCCTCACCCATTCCATCTCTTATCGGAGTCACAAAAAAACACAGCAGTGCGCTGTGCAAACTGCCATATCCACACAAAACACAAACTGACAAGTACAAACAGTCATATCAGATGCAATTGAACAAACACAGGCATTAGTCAATTGCTGGTGCTGCTTAGAGCTCACAGTCTCACAGAGGTTGTGCACAGGTACATACACATAGACAGTCAAAGGCACACACAAGAAGAAACAAACATGATTCATTCGGTGTCTTTCGTCTCAAACACACATTTTTTTGACTTCATAAGATTCCAGAAATGTTCACCACAATGCTGGAAGTTATTATTATTATTATTTTTTAGGTTTTAGGTCACTTTAAATATGCAGTATTTTAATATATTTGCGCCGCCTTGAGCTAGGAAATAAATGACATGTCATTTGTGATATATTGTGCACATCACATTCCCCGAAGTATCTGAGCATGGTGACCACTCCCCTCCTCAAGCCGTGCGTAGAAAATCATGAAGATAGCTTCAGAGGCAACAGTCATCCTTCAGGCCGTGGCTCTCATCATTGTGGTGCAATCAATCCGGGATGTGTTCCCCATATAACCTCTAGATGGCAGTAAAGGTGTAGCTCAATCAGGGTGCTTGCGTGCAGGTGTGTGTGTGCGCCTGCTAAAATCTGTTTGTGTTTGTGTGAGCGGGAGAGAAAGGGAGAGAGGGTGCGCGCAAGAGTGATCAAGCAGAAAAAGAAAAAAAATTTGAGCAGTGAAAGGTATTGGAGTTTTATTTTACCTGTGCTCCCACGCACATTGTTTTACAGACATTGGAGGGAAAATTGTCTATTCTAAATCTTGTTCGTGCCACCATTTGTCTCTATAATCCATGGCAGAACAATAGGCTGATGTGATCAAACAGTATCAGCTTGTTCCCTGGTTATTAAACGTCATGTCTGACCCAGATTTCTACGCAGCAGTTACTGTCACACTCACTACCTTTCCTAGAGTTGAATATAATAGAAAGGAGAGGAAATAGGGAAAAAAGGGTGGGGTGGGGACGACATGTAATTTTATTTCGACACAGCTTTAACAAGACAGTCAGTGTTGCTGTCAAACCCTCCACCCCAAGCCAAAATTAGCAATTCATCATCATCATCCAATTCAGGATTGTGGTTTACTGAATCCTCCGGTTGTATGTTCATTTTCGTGTCTACACACCTTCCTTTCCGCTTGTCACTTTTGCCGGGCTGTATATCCAAATGCTTTTGACCGTCTTTAACGGTCATTACCTTACTGTTTTTTTTGTTTTTGTTTCATTCTTTCTACCCTGTTGCTTTGACTTCATCCTGTCTGTCTCTTATTTGATCAGCCGATCAGCACGGTCATCAGTTGAATCAATGCCTGCCATCAACCAGCGTTTGGTCCCACTAACTGTCACATAGTCGTCTGAGCTTTGACTAACGTGTGTGATCTTTATGTGTGTGTGTGTGTGTGTGTGTGTGTGTGTGTGTGTGTGTGTGTGTGTGTGTGTGTGTGAATGTCTGGGGAGGTGACACGGAGCAATCAGTTTAAGCCACTCCACATGATGAGGGGCCTCTCACGTGCTTTCCCCGGTGCTTACCACCTTTCTCCTCCTTCATCTCTTATGCTCGTCCATCTCTCCCCACCTTTCCTCCCATACTCAACTTCTCAATTTCTCACTTGGCCTTTGCGTCCACCCCTCTGGCCCCCTCTCACCTCCACCAGAGCTCTCATTACCACTCTTTCTCTGTGACACCCAGTGACGGGCTGGCCGTCACATCCCGACACCTTGATATTCTCTTATCTTCCTGCATCGCTCTCTCTCTCTCTCTCTCTCTTTTTTCACCCAATGAAATGGTACAACTCTCTTTATCGCTTAATCCCTCTCACTCTACTTTTGCTCTGCCTCTCCAATTTCCTATCTGCCCTTCAATCCATACAGGCACCTCCTTACTGTCCATTCTCCGTTAAAGTCTTATTCTTAATTCTAACTTCCATCTCTGCTGCATAGTCATTGGATCGTGCTTTTGTCTGCATTTTATTCCCTTCTCTGTCGCTCAAATATTCAATGTCAATGTCAATCCTATTTATGGATGTTATATATATAGAGCGCATTAGTGGGTCTTAAGTAAATGTCTTATACCATTTTACCATATTCCCATTTCTGAGAGGCAGCATCCATTCCCTTATTGCTTTTTTATTCATTTTACTTGTTTCTTTTTTCATATTTTATTCAGTCCAAAGGCAGAAAACACACAGAGACAATCATTTCCACATGCACACACATGTCAGCCTACAGTATACGCACCAGCTAAGCACACACCATGCGGGACCTTCCGTGGGAAGTCAGAGGAAAATGAAGACATCATTAGGAGAGTCACTATGTCGGACTGTCTCCACGATGTCAAGGACTTCCTGTCCACGTTCTTGTTTTTACTGTGGCCTATGATGATGTCACTGATCCTCATTCTCTGCTCTTGCCTCTATACCTCCTCATCATGTAGCTCACATCTTTTAGACTGGCATGTCCACTGAGTATGTCTCAAAGTCACGGCCTGCGAGAGATTTTTCAGTGATGAGAACCTCAGCGAGAAAGAATCTCATTATTTTCGGTGGAGAGGATCTGCTGTTGGATGTTCCACACAGCACTGAGGGTACATTATGGTTGTAGCCCTCGAAAAAAAAAAAAACAAATATCGCCAGAAGTTAACAATATCTTGGATTTTTAACGAAGGAGCACTGCACTGGTTGTGGGGTCCTTAGTGCACAGCAATAACACCAGAGCCCTGAGCAGAGTTTTATCATAACACAGATGCTTAAGGCCTACTTTTGATTACTTATGTCATATTGGAAATTGGTGTCCAATATTTATTTGACCACAGAAATGCCACTGTAATTAAGACTAACATAATATTGCACCACGCGTACGCTGTAAATGCTGGAACTTGCCTCATGGAAAAACAGTACATTTTATCTAAATTGTGCATACTGGCTAACAGGCCTGGTGTATTTGAACATTTAGGTGATGTAGTTCCAGTCTTAGGTTATTGTGCAGAGCAATTGTTAATGTTATAAGTGACTCCGGTGATTTTCCTATGCTTACTGTGTGTGCACTTACTTGTTTTTATGAGCATTTTCATGTTTATGTTTATGGTTTATGTTTGGCTGAGGTGGAAAAGTCTGATATTCACAAACTTTGCTAAGATTTGCATTACATATGTATGGATACTACTCAAAGTGTCTCTTCCCATATAGACTGTAAATGACTGACGTGTTCCTCACGTGCCTGCTGTACCTCTAAAGGTGGGTTAACACATGCATCATTCATACTGCTGTGTTGACTTTGGTCACTTTACTTAATTTGCAGCATAGCTTTGTGCCTGATGAAGTGGAAAAATAGAACAATTCGTCTTTCGTCCCCTCTTTTTTTTTTTACAGAATCATTGCCCATTACTCTGGATTATCCACAGACCTTGCTGTCAACAGTTTCCTCAGGTACTATGTCTTCAGCTGAAAGTAGTTGCAATAAAAACTGTTCAGAGCTAGATCTATGGGTTATTTGCGACATTGCTTCCTTACTGTTAACGATGACTTTTGTTCAGTAAGCAATACTTTGACCATTAATGTTATTGGCTACGCTTCAACTTTTCCCTTCAGTGACATGTCAAAATGTCTGCTGTGAAAAAAGGCTATTATACTCGAGTGGAGGCAGAAATCTCAGAGATAGTTTCCTTTTAATATGACTGCTTTATTAAGCATGTTGATTGATAAGTCTTTCAGAAAGTCGTGATGGTTACCACTTTCTTATCCCTCCTCTGCTCCATCAGGTATTGAACATCAGGTATGTATTCACAGATTTCCTGTAGGCTGTATTGCATCATGTGAGCTGTGGCTCTTCAGAGACTTCTTATTCTTGGCTGCTTATGAGGTAGTCAGCCATTTAGTTAAAAGTTAAAGCATGAAACCAGATTACTACTATTCTCTGTTTTTGAGTTCTGCGTCAAATTCCGTGTCTTTCTTCTTTCTCCACCTCTCGTTCTTGCTTCACATCGTATAAAGATGTGACTTGCCATCGTCACTAATTGACTTCAATTAATACATCACACATTCTTCTTGATTCAGAGCACTTTAGTTTGATTTGGTGATATCATTTCAGGTCAGGATCCAATTAGCATGAGGCTAAATGATTTCCCAACCATTAATTTTCAGTGAGAGGCAGCACGGCGGTTCAGTGAATTGTGCTGTTGCCCTGACAGTCAAAGCAAGGAGGTCTTGGATCACGGGCCAGCTGTTTTCTATGTGAATATATTAATGTCTGCTTTCCACCACAGTCCAAAGACATGCTGATCAGATGAACTAGCAGATTCAAATTGCGTGCGTAAATGCATTCGCCTGGTGTTAATCCGATGATGGACTGGTGACCTGCTTCCTTGCCATTTACGTATGCGGGGATCGTTTCCACCCCCTCTGAGTCTGAGCAGGAATAAGTAGGTATAGAAGATGAATGTGTGAAAGCTCTCAACCACCTTTTTCAAGGTTATTTAACAATTTCTCCATTCTTTCGTCAGTAGACTCCCAGGATTATCTACAATGCCCCTGTGCATGCCAGGAGTCACAAAAATGGTGTTGATTCTGGCTGGCTGACAACTTTCTCTTTCATTCCTTTCTTCCTATCCCTGTTGCTGTCACTCCGTCATTGCTAAAAGGTTCCCAACCTTTGCCAAACAGTCAATATATATCCAGCATGAGGCCGCCGAGGAAGGTTTGACCCAGCAGATGACATTCAGTACAGTGCCATAATCATTGCCTCCTAATGAATTAAATAGCCTTGACATTTCACAGCACGCTTGTCCTTTTCCCACAACTGCTCTGCTGTTGTATCCATCCTTTCATGCATTCTGTCGATCTCTTGTTCTTGTTCTTTCTCTTGCATTGCTTTTCCACGTGCCTTCTGGCCTCTTGCCCCCCCCCCCTCTCTCTCTACCTCATTTCTATATCCCTCACTCCCTCTCTTATTCCTTCCCTTGCTTCTTCACTCGTCCACTCATCGGTATGCTGCGGCACGGTCAGCTGTCTATGCAGGCAGAGCTGAGAGAGGAGAGAGAGACAGAGAGAGAGAGAGAGAGAGAGGGACAGAGGAACAGAGTCACTGTTTAGCAGCAGAGACTGAATCCAGCTGGAGGGTCACGACCCTAAATGACCATCCAAACTCACACACACACACAGGCACACTCAATGAGTCATACACCCACACTTCCCTGATGGCAGGAGCAATAGGTCATACGCCAACAATGCAGAAAGAGAGGGAGAGAGAGAGAGACAAAAAGCGAGAGGGGGAGAGACTGAGAAAGCGGGATTTAGGAAAGAGGTGGACGTGTGTTCACTGCTTGCCAAGCCATAATTGTCCTGTGGTTTGGTAGGGGGTGACGGTAAGGAAGGATTGAGACGTATAAAAAAGTAGTGAAGATAGGGACATGGCCTGCAGTGGAGTGTTTTTGCAACAGTGTCAGAAAGTTTTTTGGTTTTTTTGTCCTGGAATACAGATGAGGGCTAGGATGGCTGCACTGTCATGGGACAGAAAGACAGACAGCCTCTGGGTCTGTTTCCAACATTGGTCACATAGGCATGTATGCAAGAAGATCAGCTGTGTTATTAGACACGACCAGTTATTAGAGGAGAATTCATATTTACTATAAATATATTTCAGGGTGCATGTTGGTGCCTCACAGCAAGAAGGTTCCTGGGCTGGGGCCTTTCTGTTTGCATGTTCTCCTCGTGTCTATGTTGGCCGTAGGTGTGAATGTGAGCGTGAATGCTTGCTTGTCTTTATGTGTCCTGTGATGTGCTGCTGACTTGTCCACGGTGTACCCCACCTCTCGCCCAAAGTCAGCTGGGATAGGCTCCGGCCCCACCTTGACACTGACGAGGATAAATGGTTACAGAGAATGGATGAATATATTTCCAAAACAATAACCAGTTAAACAGAAAGAGCACATTATTATGTTTGATGCTGTTTCCATAGGTGTCTTTGTACTTTTAAGAAATTATACTGGTATAGACCTCTGGTTGAAATGAACTAGAGACTAAAACTGAAATTAAAACATGGAGAAAGACCATTTTCCTTCTCCAAATATGTAATGTTACAGCTTACTCCATATAAAATCAAACATGTGAACAAAACTTTTACCCTTGTTGTTGATAAGATTGTTCTGTAAAGACCCTGGCAGTAAATAGCTAACTTTCTTGTTAAGTCTTTTTTTTTAAATTCTTTATGACTTTTTAAAAACTATAAATATTAAGACTTCTCTTTGTTTGGATACGCAGATAAATGGTGGCTCAGTTTTCCTGCAGATAAACTTAACAGACACTTTTTTTGTGGACACAAATGCGTCCTGCATCCCTCACATTGGTCCTAACAAATTAATTCTAGCACATTTATCTTATGGGGGCGAGTGGGAAATCATTTTGCTTCTGATCTCAAGTGATTGTCAACTTGAAAGATCGAAACAACATCATCTTAGAAGACTAAAGACAACTCTGAAGTATGTTGGGGGAAGAAAAAAAAAACACATAACAAGGTTTCAAAGCTGCAGTCAAGAGCTGTAACATTTATCTTGATGCTGTAAGGATTTTAATTAGATGGGAATTCCCGCTGATTCGATGTGGGACTCGATGTCTTTGAATGTTTATTCCCCGATCACTAAAAAAGAAGCATACTACCATAATTCTTTAAAATAAAGTTGAAGATTATCCAAATCCATGCAGGGAAAAGTTCATAACAACAAATCGCATGGGGAAACCAAAGGGCCCAATCCAGCTGCAGGGCTATCGCGAGAGAGAGAGAGAGAGAGAGAGAGAGAGAGAGAGATAGAGAGGCGTTGGTTGTCATAGTAACGACAACCCAACACAAACGCCCTAAGCGGCACGGAGACAGGAACATGATGCCGCCGGCGAAAAGCTGAAATATTGAAATAGAAACCGTGAATTATTGAGCTATTCCTCATAATTGAAAGACAATAAAGTTGAAAATCGTCCCGTGAAAGATTGATTGTGCTATCCGGTAAACCGAGGACAGCACAAAGGTAAGTTCACAGCAGGGTGGAAACGTGTACCTGTACCTTAAGTTAAGTTTAGTTGGCACCGTAACGCAGGGTAACAACAAGCGCTGGTTAGCTTCACTGGCTATCAGTTTTGTCTGCCACCTTTGCTGTAGTTAGAGTTAAAGCCTTTGAGATAAGTCACCACTAACTTTAACTTTAGTCAAATGACTCTTTACATCCACTCTTTCCTGTTACATGTGTAAAAAAAAACCATTTCAATGTGTTCGTGTTGCCGTTAGTATTAGCTAATATTAGCCAACAATGACAATTGCATTTTTAATGAGGGGCATCTAAATTCAGCTACACTGGTCCACATTCCCCTGTTTCACACATGTATTCTAGTCTTAAACTTAAAAAAAACTTTACTATTTTCTGCTGTAATAAAGTTAGTTTGGACCAAGACAACTCGGCATCAGGAGTGAACTAGGAACATGATGTTTTCTCAGCCATTGTTGCCAAATAAAAAAAAAAGAAAGGAAAGATGTCCACTGTTGTTGCCAGGGGGATTTGTTACATCACCTGAAGTCACAGTGTTGAAGCTGGAGCTTTGAAAACTACTCCTACTATAGTATGAGACAGTGTGTCTGCAATATAGGTTAAACCTTTCACATCATTTCAGGAAAAGCTCAGGTGTAATGCAGGTTTTAATAGTATTAATCAAAGCTGTGTTCTTATGAAATTTTATAAAATTGTATAGCGGTACAGCTCCGGGGGGGGGACTTACTGTAAATGTAACTGAGCCATCGTTAGCAATATGACTTACACCTGTGCTTTTCCTGCTATGTTACGTAAAAATGCTTCATAATGTTTTGTAAAAAGATAGTACCTTAAATGTGAACGGTTTCAGAATGTACTTATGGTTATTGTATTACGATTTTATTGGCAGTCTGTTAGGCAGCTATCATGTAAGTTGACTTGTTCAAATTTTAGTCAGCTGTACTATACTGTTTTACAGGCTGGTGGGCAAAAGTTTTCTATAGAGTACTAGCAGGTGAGATGTTCTTTGTTACGGGGTTACTCACCTTGAGAGAAACTTACAACAGCTAATCACGTCACCGCCGAGTTGCAGGGCAAGGCAGCGGCGTGACTCTTAGAACTATATATTATATCATGCCTTACTAGCTAATTTCCTTAATTGGCTTTTACCAGCAAAGAGTTGCCAGCCATTTTTCACGCATATCAGTCTGCCAGATACAGTTTAAACACACGCGATTGCTTGTTTTAACAGCCTCTCATACATTTGAGCAAATCTGTCCCTGCTATTTTGCTCATTTCATTGCAGCAGTATTCATTTATGGCAGTGTGTGATTCAGCCTGGGCCCAGCGTGATAGCCAGTTTTATGCCATTACTGTTGGTTTTTATTGCAGAAGAGACTCATTGTAGAAAAAAAAAAAAAAAAAAAAAAACGACGAAAGACGGAGGAGGAATACCTGAGCCACCAGAAAGAAGAGACATGAATTTAAATGACTTTGTGGTGCTCCCTAACAACAAGGCTAAATCCGTCAAGCTCAATGCCAGGTAAGATGAGATAAGATCAATGATGTGATTTAAAGCATTAGGTAGAAGCCCATTAGGGTTACTTGGCTGCCATACTATTTCCATCTGTCCCCATTCAAATTCTGCCCAGACAATGAGTTTTTGACAGAATGGAGTTTCAGACAAGTTAACCATGTGACCTGGATTCTGAATCAGTGCAGTGTATTTGTTTTCTTCATATTGTCCAATACAAATTGATTGCATTCTCCTACGTACTGTAGTTTCTCATTTGCCAACAGGTAATTGACTTAATTGATGTCTGCCTTGGTGGTACCCCAATCCAGTGACTAATTGATTAAAGTATCGATCAGTCATGGCAACAGGGATCCGCTAGTGCAGCAGATGAATTGAACGTATTGATGAAAGCCTGGCCGTCCAATCTGACGGAGTAGGTCATTTGTATGATTGATCGTTCTAGATTGATTGCATATATGTGAGTGTCTGTGCGTGTTGCCATAGGAACCTGCAAGTACTGCAGATGGAGACGGTGACTCTGGCCCAGGAGAGCAAAGAGATGGAGGAGAAACTGCAACAGCTGAAAGAGAGCATGAGCAAAGAGAAGGAGGAGAGAGGGTGAGTATCAGTGTTGCGGTTAGTGTACTAGAAAAAGAGGAGAAAGGACAGGGAGAGGCAGTGAACAGGATAGAGGTGCGGATCTAAGAATCTATGAATGTAAGAATGGTAAGTAAGATGGGAGAAGGCAGAAGAAGGAGATAGGTTGAGGGAAAAGGGGAGCGAGAGAGTAGGAAGAGTGTAGTGAATAGGTATGTGCAGGTTGGGCTACAGCTGTTCTAACAGAAAACACAGAAGAAGGAGATTCACATCGCTGAATCCAGTTTTAACTTTAACAAATCATCTTATTGCTCCTTTTGTTGTCTCTATGGATGAAGCCATCCACCTGTCAATCTATATGCCCGATTCTCATCAAATCGAGCACTAGGATATATACAGTATTTTATAATTATTATTTTTATTTATATTAAAATTGAAATTAAAATTTCATTATCCTGGTCACAGTGACTGTAAATGTGGAAATTACCAAGATTAATGATCCTAATGGAGATGAGGAGGCAAGGGACCCAAGGATGCCA
This sequence comes from Nibea albiflora, assembly GCA_014281875.1. NCBI lineage: Eukaryota > Metazoa > Chordata > Actinopteri > Sciaenidae > Nibea > Nibea albiflora. The sequence continues at coordinate 10,298,441 of CM024794.1, forward strand.
CAATTCACAGCATGTAAAGCGAGGGAACAAAAAGACAGAGAAGGAAGATGGTGAACTAAAAGGAAAGGGGAAACTGCTGCGAGGAAATCTAAGCAAGAGGAACCGAGGGGTGAATACAGTGATTTGGGAGATAATAGGTTTAACATCTAGACGCTGAAAAAAAAAAGAAGTCTAGACTGTCACAGCTAAACACATAGGAAACGGAGCAGGTGACTAATGGAGAGACAAGAGTCAGTGAGAGAGGTAGGAAAATGGTGGGAAAAGCTGTAAAAGAGCAAGCAACAAGAAGGTAGAGACACTAAATAATAGAGACAGATAGAGGAGACCAAATGAGAGAGAGGCAAAGGTCGATGGTTCGCTACCTGTAAAGGTCAAGAAAAGGTTGCCGTGGAAGAAGAAAAGGAGCAGTCATAGAAAAAGCTACTCATGGATGAAGTAGGCTCATGCTCATATAGTGACTATTCTAAAGGTCAGTGGAGACCTACAGACAGGTCCTAACAACTTGTATGCAACTGTACTCATATTTTCCCCTCACTAGAATAGATGGCCAACAATGTGAAAGACTTTAATGACAGGACATGTCAAGCACAGACTGAGGACAATGAGAATAAACAACATAAAACTGAAAATACACCTGGGAAGCATTTAATGTTAAACTAAGCCTTAATATAAATAGAGAACAAATACTACAATAACAAATATTGATTTTTTTTCTTACTTTCCCCAAACATAATCAAAACTTCAAGTCCACCTGTCTGCAATGTATTCTGATTGACACGCTGTTTGTTTGGTCCCTGTTTGCGGCTATATTTCCAATAAGGCTGAATTTGTTTAGAACATGCCATGCATTACCTGTCACAATTCTTCAGCGTAATTGCAGGGGATTTACAGAAGCTCACAGATTTTCTTGCACAAAATGTGCAGTGTTGCCCAGCCATTACTTCTGTTTATTTCTGTAAATGCCTCCCATATACTCCCATATTCATTTTGAGACGCTCAGGCGATGGTAAAGGTAAGCATTGTACAAGTCAGAGATAAAGGTAAAAGTTTTAGTTTAGCTGTGTTGTGCAAATTGCTGTAGAGGCTTGTAAAAAACCACACTTTAAAACAGATGAACCAGATGTTATTTCCCATGACACAGTGAGAATTCATATCTCAAGCAGCTCTGCTTCAGTTATGAGTTGAGAAAAGAAAAGAGAAACAAAACAAGGGTGCTCCTGTGACAAAGAATACAGTATTAACATTACAGATAAACATTTAAAGGTCACATTTTTTGCAAGTGTCACTGTCACCGTAGTTTCACCTACACACTTGCAAGGAAAGGGCGAGACAAGATGGTTGAAGGCTGAACCTTCACCACTAGATGCCACAGAAAACCCTATACACTGGACCTTTAATGCATTCTCTTGCACAACCATAAACCAGCTGTTCTAGTAGAGCAGGTTTGGACTTGCCATGGAGATGTATCCAGTTCATCTCTTGAGTCCAGCTCCAGAGAGTGAAAGGACACAACGCGATGTATTTGCAGTTGTCAGTTGGGCTGTTCTTTGCTAGAAGATGACTACTACCACTACTTTGGCTGTGGCTGATGAAGTTTCACAAGTCTATGGGAGCACAAGCACAGACAAGAACATAGACTGAAAAGGGCCTCTTAACGTATTTTTTAACGTCTCCCAAATCTATAGCATCATATTCAGACAAGTCTGGGCTTAACTTGCCGAGGAACACGTTGTGATCGTGTTCTCTTTGAGTTAGATTTATTTTCCCCTTGTAAAGGCCAGGCCTGCACATAATGGAATTGCCTGAGTCACTGTGCAAACTGATAAGCAATGGAAACAGACTGTTCTCCTCATCTCCAGCATATTCTGTTTCCAAGTCCTTGCTTCATAAATGACAAATGATGGGTGTCATCGTGACAAAAGAGATTGTGATTTGTCTGAGATTCTGTTTTGATGATTAACACTGGGCAGTGGTCTAAAGCAGGTGTGTTATCAGTGATAAACATCTATCAAGAGGCTGTAGATGATGCATGTCAGTGTGTTGGCTTATATAGGGCCACATCTACTGGAACTGATTCATGGGAATCATGTGTGAATCAATTATATAGAAAGGCTGTCACACTGAGAGGTGGCATCATCATGTTCTCACACAGACATACAAACACATATTTACTCAGCTGTACATTGTGCTTTTGTCTACAGTGTGCTTTGCAATCAAAAAATGATTGGATTTTGATTAGGGTTGGACACTGGGCTTTACATCATTCTTAAATAAACAGGCACATACACACAGCAACACAAACATGCTCCAGTACCACGGAATTATATTGGCCCCTTACACCTGTGTCTGTATAAGACTACAGACATGTAAAAATGTGTGCATCTTCACATTACATTAATTTGATATGAATTGGATAGTTTGCACAAACATGCACGCACACAAGCGTACACACATTTCATTACACAGTATGTACCTGGCCCATTACTGCGACTATTATCCAACAAATTCAGACTGAGGGGCATCCCGGCCCGTATATGCAGAAAATTAATTTGCAGAATGAAAACAAACACTGGTTATTAATGTGATTGTTTTATTCTCTGCTCTCAGTTCACCTAATTTCACTGATAATGCAGAGATGTGTTACACAATGTGAAGTTATGGAGAACAGCTTAATAGAGGTATATATCACAATTTATGAGCGCATAACTCAGAGACAGCTTTAGGGAGAGGCAGAGTACGTATATTACACACTGAATCCTTTAAATAGTTGCAGCCAGAGAAAGAATACAGACATACGCACACACACACACACACACACACACACACACAGTAGAAATGCAGCTAATTACAATTAAGTGATTTAGAACTAAGGTACGATGAGAGGCATTTGTTCCACATGATGTATTTCCATCGGTTCAGATTCCTATATCATAAACAAACAAGGAAATGCGTGCCATAGCTTATAATTGTAGGTAAATATATTTGTTGTTTTCAGAGATGATTTTTTTTTTTTCGGTGTGTGTGTGTGTGTGTGTGTGTCCTTGTATATGAGTACTGCTTTGCTTCTCGGCACAGGCATAGCTCTAATTAAGAAGCCATACATCAGTATGAGGAGAGGACCATCTCGTCCAGGCTGCACAAACGATAAGCACATAAACACAGTGTTTCCTGTCACACTGAAATACTGCAACATTTACCGCTCCACCAGCCCCAAGATACGACAAGGTGTGTGCGAGGCTGCCTGTGTGTATCATTTGATACCACTCCTCCATAAATAATGACACTTTGTTGTTTGTGTTTTTTAACACGGCACTGCACTTTTTAGCTTTGTCTGTCTTCCGCTCTTTAATCAGTCAACACACACTCCGCTCCGACACAGGACGGGAGTGCCTCCTGCTTAAGCCCTATAGGATGTCTTTGAAATATTACTAGCTCAAGAAGGATTTCACTTTGTGTGTGAGCCAGCTTGAAAGAGGTGGAAAGATACAGCTGGAATTTATGTACTGTATGTGTGAGAGGTGGTGTGTGAAGGTTGGAGAAAAATCCAACTACAAAGTGTAAGTAGATGATATAGTGCACTCTGGACTGAAAAATGATAATATCATATTCAGAGTTATTCTTTTTTCTAATCTCTACTATCCTTTTTTACAATAGAAAGTTAGTCTTTTCAAACAGGCCATTGTTGATTAATAATGCTCGGCTGATTTGTTTTTTCGTGTGCAGTGGTGTCACTAATCAGTCTTGACTGTGCAGAGCTGTTGTCAAGGAGAGTGTAGTCGAACATTTTAACACCTTTTTCATTTCTCGTGCTACTGCTGGGTAGAGAGGAAGAGGGGAAGCAGGGACTCACAGCAAGTCTCTTGTGACCGCTGAGATGGGTCAGAAGATTAGTTGTGCTACCTTTTATATTTAACTACTGCCTTTCGAGCTGAACTTACTTTCAAAATCCAAATTTTTTTGTTGCTGCCTCTTGGTCATCATTCTTGATTATATAGTCAAGACAGTGAGCAGAAGACAACGGACGAGAAACATTTGTAGGAGATATGATGAAGCTGAAAACACGTGAACTCAGAGGAGCAGCCATGAAACAAATTACATTATTGTGTATGAAAATAAAACAGATAGGCACGTCCTGTCGGGCTTTTACAGTTGAACTCTACATGAACGTAGCTGCAGTTCCCTCCTACCTTTTATCTGAAAGTTATGCGTAGCGATGCAGCAGCCTCTTGTGAACTGGAGATGCGAAACTCAGTTTAGCAGTTTGAATCAATTAATTGGTAGCCTCGAATGAAAAAGAGGAGACGGTTTCTCATCAGTTCCTCTCTGATTGACATGGGAGAAGGCAGGAAGGATGCAGGGTTTGCCGGTTAATCAGGTGTTCTGATGTGAAGGTTACCTGGATTTTCTCTAAGCTCCCTCCCTCAACATCCTTTCTTCTCAGAACATGCGAGTGTATCTTTGACAAGTCTTTACTGGAGATCTTCAAGCTGTGATTTATGCTCAGGCTGTGCAGTGTACTGTGTGTCTGTGTTATGCACCACTCTGTTTTTCCCCTCTCTGCTTTTCTCTTAGATTGCAGAGCTCGCGGAGTAGATGAATTGTTCATCTTTGTCTTAGAGTTGGGCTACACACACACACACACGCACACACTCTCTTGTTCCCAGCCAAAGAATAGGCGAACAAATTCAGTTTGCTGAGAGGTGGTGTGGTATAATCAGTTTGTGGAGAGTACACAGGCGATAATAAAGCCAGACCGGTGGCTTGGGGCAAACGTAGTACATCATTCTCTGTTTTGGCCTGCCCGAAACGCAGATTTAATGTAGCTTTGTCTTTAGGCCTACACTGCTTACAGACACGAGCTCTAGCCTTATCTAAAAGTATAGTTGAGGTTTCCCTTTTTCCTGTGTCCTTTGACGGTCTCTGTGCTGTGCTTTTCTTTCAATCGGCTATTTTGCTGCCTTTTTTGCGTAGCTTGATTTGTTTCATTTGGCGCCTGTGAGCGACTGTTTCCACACGTATGTCGACCCTGTGATCTGCTCATGCTGGAGTAAAGTGTGTTAACTTTTGTGTTTACGAGATTCTGGGTCTGAATGGTTCTTGCCTCTGGTAAGTTTCCTCCAACCCTCTGTATTTTTACCCCGTCCTCTTGTCTCACAGTGGGAGAGAGGGAATCAAGAGAGGACACGATTACTTTGGCACCGAGCTTCAAAGTGGTGTGCATTTGCATGTGCGTGTGCATGCGGGACCCAGATGTTGTCAGCTCTCCCTCTGGGTGGGATGCATCAGTTAAAGGTGATAGCCGTGTGTACGTTTGTGTGTATGTCCTTGTGTCAGACATAAGTATGTCCAGGTACGACAGGCGGTATTTGCCTCGGGTTAACACTGAATCTGTTGGTGCCTCTTCCCCTTTCATTGCAATATATCAGTTTTATCATTCAGAAATATGCGCTTGCTCTAAGCTAATGTGAAACTGTACCCATCACTGCGTTTCTTCCGCTTTGACTTTGATGAAGAAATGTTTTTTGACAAGGTGGCATTAGGTGTCGCGTTTGATGTTTGTTTCCAATGTGCAAGCTGTGACTCGGGGGTTGTCATCTGCTATCCACCCACTAGACAGTGAAAGGTGCACGGCAATGCGTGATAGCAGTGTGTGAACGTCCGTGTGCCTGTGTGTGTTTTTCTTCTGCGTTATCAGGTGTTATCAGGTCACCGCATGTCATTCTCACTGCATTGCTGGCTTTGCGTAGACCGAAGTCAACGATAATATCATCTTTTTCTCTCGCTTATATAAACCACACACACATAAGTTGAGATGAGGGCTCTCACAATACAGCAAAATAATTCGCAATGATGATAGTTGTGATATATATAGAAAATCTGATTTAAAAAAAAAAAAAAAGAAGCTAATGTAGGGAGGCAGAGAGAGAATCTGAAACCATAAAATCCCAAAAAATTGAAACCAGATATCAATATCAATTTTGCATTTTATAAATATGACATAAATACTGCTGTATCATGACGCATCTAGTTGATATAAAAGTGCGTGTGTGTGTATGTAATGTGTCTGTATCTGTATGTTTCTTAAAATAACTTAGTCATTATTATTTTATAGTGCTTGTTTACTCGTGTGTATGTGTGGCTGTAATTGAGTGTGCTTCCGTGTGGATTAGATAATGAGATTGTTGCTAATGTAAAGTCCACCGAGATACACAAACAGAGACACGCACACACACACACACACACACACACACACACACACACAATATCTCCAGGCTGCCTGTCCTGCGGGGACACCCTGTCATCCCACACCGACAGGGGTGTGCCTCAACTGTCTCCCCTAGCGACAGTACAGTTGCCAAGGTGATGTCACCATGGTGATTACCTGACGCCCACCCTCAGTGTCAGCAGAGCACCACAACAGTGTCAGGGGTGTTGGCAACTCTTGCCAGCACGTACACACACACACACAAATAGAGTCAGGCTTCCTGTGCTTTGACAGGATGCCAACTCAATCCAAAATAAACTTCTTTCAAAGACAGCCAGACATCACAATAGCATAAATAACATAAATAATTCAACAACATGAGCATGAATAACTCCCGTCTAAATGAGAATCCCTCTCCATTTCTTTGCTTTCTGCAAATGACAGAAGCGTACGTGCACCTGTATGCATTTGCATTCATGTTCTTGTATTTGAATCGTCATCTATGCCTGTGTGTGTTTTTGTTTGAGTCTGAGTCTTGTAACCTTTCATGTTCTATTTTTATGTGTCAAGTTCAATAAACCTCTGTTATCTGCAACGAAATGGAAAACATCATTTGGTCTTAGACTAAGTCACGCAATGTGAAAGTTTAGGCTCTGATGACATTGTACATTTATGTGTGCTGAATTTATGTTGGCAGAGACGAAGAAGAATTTATTTCTTCATTTTTTCAAGGATTTAGCTTGAGGGACTTAGGATTTAGTTACATAGTACTGTTACACCTTTTTCATGCTATTATTTTCTTTTACTTGACATCAGTTCCTTCTCCCCCTACTTAAGCCTGACACCATTATTAAATTGCTTCGGTCTACTTCATTGGATTAAAATGAATTAATTCTGAGTTTACATCTATCCAGCCTTCAATGGAAATACAGGAATAGTAAGGTGTTACCTTTCAGTGTATAATAAATCTTTCAAGTGTAATACAGTTTAAGAATGCTTTTGTTTTTTGGCATCTCCTCCATTCACAATGCTTTATGGGTCTCTACTGTATGCTATGGGAACAGCGATACCAAAGCTCTCAAATATAATGGGAATTTGCCCTAGAAAAGTGACTGAATATCAGAGTGACTGTTTGTGGCCATTAAAAATAGGTCTTTGTGAAAGACGGATAGAAAAGAAGCATAAAAAGAAAAATCACTGTAAAAACAGATGTAATCACAGTCACTCGTTTAACTTTTTCATCTGTTGCTGAATGATCTATCCATGTCAAATTCAAAGCAGAAGTATTTCCTTGTAACATTTTCTTTGTCTTTTTAGGCATTCTGGAGGATTTAGATGGAAGTCTGGACAATGTGTTTCTTTAAACAGCAATGCTGTAACAAACACCCTGAAGAAAGACAAGGAGAACAAACTCCAAAAGGTACAAGAGAAATCTCTCTATACATCCGTGGATGTGTGTATTATGTGTTAATTCCTGTTTTCATGTACGCTCTGGATCCACCTGTCCCTGCATCCATGCAGAAGTATAATAGCACTCCTTTAATGCACTGAGCATAGCAAACTTGAGATTGCACTTTGCACCCTGTCTCAGAAGTTTGTGCACTGGATCTCGGGGGGAGAAACCCTAATATCTTTGCGTTTACTCCAGCAAAAATTTTTTCTAAAGGTTACGACTGCCTGAGAGTAAAAAAAAAAAAAAGAGACAGCCCCTGTTCTGAGCAGTTTGTAAATACAATTCATAAATACAAGCTTACCTACACCTACATATATACACAAAAAAGCCCATGCAGGAGTGTTAGGAAGCTGAGAGCTTACACAAACTGTCATCACTGATTTGTCACTCCTGGCTCCTCCACAGCTGTCAGCAGGCAAGTTGAAGATCCGAGTGCTGAAGGATGAACCGCTGACAGGTGAGTAGATTTCAGATACAACCTGGGCTTCAGCTATGGGTTACCTGCACCAGGTTCTCGAAGTCCATTGGTCCTTTGATACACTGCCCTGTACTGAAATTCTTTCTCCCCACCACATGGAGTTTAGCATTCAAGAGCACAGTACCCTGTGAACTGGTAAAGGTTCAGTTTCTTGCTCACAGTTACTTCAGTGCGATGGATACTGCCATCACCGTGGAGTACGCTGCCAGCCTTGGCAGAATTATTAATGTTTTGAACATGCCTGAAGTGCAGAAGCCCACCTTGAATGAGAATGTTTCGAAAATGATGTACTGATATGTGGTAAAAGTATATACAGCAGCAATGAATCCAACTTTCTTTGTTGTATGCAATCATTCACAATTGTAATGGGTGATATATCCTTTGTGTTTTGTTGTTATTTACTATATAATACATCTCAGTGTCTCAGAGACTCCAACGAGTTGTACAAGCGCACTAATTGTTTAATTGTTCAGTAACACACGTGATCCTTGTAAACTTATATGCTGTACCATACTTTAGACACTGTTGTTGTTGAACTAGGCGGGTTGTCAGTTACACGAATACAGTTGAAATGTTAAAAGTATTAAATGAAATCCCCTTGCCAAGTGTTAACAACAATGTACTTTCTTTTTCTAGCCCCGCCTCAGCCAGCACCTCCACCCCCACCTCCACCCATCGGTCTTCGAACGACAAGAAAAAACAGGCTGAGGGGAACATGCTGCGGACAATGTGAAGTCAAGACTGCTGGACTGGTATGTGCACAAACCAACAGAGATAGACACACAGACAAAAGACTGTCATATTTATACTGGAATTTTGCCTCTTCAGTCGAAGAAGATTTCCTCTCCGGATAGAAAGCTTAGTAACTCATCAAACATTCATCTGACAAAAAAAAAC